>OX421453.1:31002569-31020069 GCA_949126865.1 Montipora capitata
TTACTGTTGTAACATTTAATCAGTTATTATGCATTTTTCGAAGCAACTTTCAGAAAAATCTTCAAGATTCCATTCAAATCTTGGAAAAACCAAAGAACAATTCAAATGTTAATTTCAGTCTTGTGGATACCAGTCACGTGTGACATACATACACATGTAGATCAACTGTAAAAGTGAGATCTTATGCACAGACTTGGCCAGACATAAAAGTCAGTTTCTGAAAAAAATTATTATTTTCTCCCAGCAGTATGGCAGGATGAATTAGATTGAATGAATTACGTGAATTAATGAATTACATTGAATTACAACGAATTACATTGTGTATCTTTAGGTTTAAAATAAGGGTGCTTTCCCTTTGTCAGAAGTGGCTGGCCAGACAAGTTTAATAATTTGCAAAGAAAATTATGCAAGAATATGAAGGAACACTTACAGTACATGTGTGACAATCCCTTGCACTCTTCTGCAGGGGTATAATATCATCCTCGAAGTGTGTTAATTTGAAGGTGTTGTAGAGTTAGCCCTTCCAAAATTGTCCGGTCTGGCCAGTCAGTTTGGTCAAATGGAAAGCACCCTAAGATAATGGTCTAGTTCCCACCAAATTTTCAATGCAATGCACCCCAAAATGTTGAACATACATGTATTCAAGCAGGTCATTCATGTGTACAGTGCAGTACAGCTCAAAAGCATGAAAGTTACTACCCTTCCGTAGCGTGCGAAAGGAATTGCTTAGCATGCAATGTGTTTTCGCAGGAAACTGTAGGTACTGTAGGTATGTTTAGCTATTAATTATTATTAATTTCAAATTACCTTATCATTGACTCTCCAGAGCAAGAAAATGCCACGGATGTTACTACACTAAAATGACTCTCCAGTACAGCAACACATCTGCAAAAGATAGTTTCGGTTTCGATTCACATTGTCTAAAAGAATAGCTACATGTATACCACTATATCAGCACTGTATCAGTAAAGAGTTTAAAATACGTGAAACATTGAAGAACTCATCTTTGTACAGATAGTACAATGACTAGAAAAGTACGCATACACAGGAGGAGCGAATTAGAAGGATTGATTTAATTGTTTTCAATTTTTTTTTCCTCTCTGCAAGGCCTATGGCAACAACAAAAAGAAATTACTATAATAGTACAATGTATATTACCGTAATTCGATTAAAGTTCATTTTTACCTGCTTTCACTGAGATCCCAGATACGAATCTTACAGTCATCTGAAGCCGAGAAAAGCTGAAGAACTTTGGAATCAGGATGGAAACATACCAAGCTAAAAACCAATTGAAAAAACAATGATTTTGGTAAATGTACCTCCAATGTGAGCATACTGTATGTTTTTTAAAATACTGGTAACTGAAATTAATAAACACATAAGCAATGATAAGTGCTGAGTTTTGTTCCTTTAATCTAGTATCCCATAATGTAGTTTCCAACAGCTTTAATTTGTCTTTTTGTCTATTAATTTTGCTTTTTTCTTTTCATCCTCTTAGCATTTCTGACAGTGTACGGATATTTACCAGTAATGATGACTGTGCTCAGCTATGTGCACACACTGGATACATGTATATCACATGGTAAATACATGTGGCCAATGAGGCACATGGCACGGAGTCGGCTACAACCAATCCTACATTGTACATCCAACAAGAGCAAATGCAATTTGTGCACTTGAAAATTTACTTCCTGCCACAAGTTTTTCAGCTTTGCAACAACTTGGGTGCTCAACAGACAACAAAATTAATTAATATACAGTGTATGAGCTGATAAATAGTATTTAATGACCAATTCAGAATGTTAGAAATTCAAAATTGAATGTTGAAAATTCAATTAATGGCTTTATTTTTGAACTTCAATTCACTACTTCATTTCATTTCCGTTGTGAATATCAGACAAACAATGTTCCAATAAATTTTTACCCACCTTGATTTTTACCTTACAAAAAAAATGCACTTCTGTAACCTTGAGTTCAATGCGCAATAATAATATTTAATTATTATTATTATTGGTTCACGTGGAAGAATGTGTTCATCAAGATTTTGAGCACACACACTCACACAATTGAATTAGTTTACACAAAATTAATTTACTGCACATAGCAATGTTATAAATTAAAATACTGCTTTAACCCATTTCGAGCTGTCTGTTGTTTTTACCACCAGGCGAAATAATGGTAAGACATTGCACTGAAGCTGGATCTTAGATAGACTGTACCTGACAACACCTGAAGATCCCTTGAAGTTGTGCGTGTAATACTGTTTTATGACATCCCACACTTTGACTGTGCTATCACTAGAACCTGACAAAATTAATATAGTTATCTGTGTCATAATGCCTGCTAAATGGCATTAAAATGCTATTCAACAGACCTTATTTCTCCAATTTTTCATTTTATTCTGCACATGATCAGGATTATGAATTCCATGAGGCTAATATAAAACTTGACTTGAGAAATCTAATGTTGCCTGTACATTGTATAGTGCTAATTTTTTGCATGCTCTCAAAATCAAGTCCCAGTCAATTAATTCATTTTTTACTGCCGTCAATCACCACATTGGCATGGGTTAAAGCAAGCATTGTGATTGGTTAATTTTGATCCACTTTGTCTGTGTATAAAGTGTATGCATGTTTCTCGTGGATTGCAAAATGTCACTCCTGCCTACAAGATTGGCAGCAACAAAAGGAAACCGTCAGTTTAAAGTTGAACCTCCGACTAGGCATAGTTACATGTATGAAAAGTGCAGTTTTAACACACCTGTGGCCAAAAGTGTTGATGTTGAATCAAATGCCATGGATGCTATAGGAGCCCTGTGAAGAGCCTAAAACAAAAGACTAACTAAGTTAGGCTAAAAGCTTGTTTACTATCTTTAATTAACAGCATAATATCAAGCACCAAATATAACATACAGGTGTATTTTCTAGTAATATGACAGTTGTCACAGGAACTTAACTAGTCTAAACACTTTGCTTGGGTTGTGACACATGTACAGGTACAGTTGTATACTGCATAATAATTTTATAAAATAATTAGGGATAGTACGCACACTCTCATTGGTCAATAGATGTGTTTAGATAAGAGTATGTAAACACGGCTGTGACATCACATGAATTTTGATTGGTTACATGTATGTGTTGTCAGACGTGTGTTTTTTGATTGGCTGGTAGGAAATATGAACGTGTATCAAGAAAATCATTCTGTTTCAATCAGGAAGTAAAAAAACCAGCATTTTCCTTCATTTGTCAAATTATTTTTGAGAAATATTTTCTAAAAGCAATAGAGGACTTTTTTTCTGCGTTTACATGACCTCATCTAGACACTCGGGGAGTTGGGAGAATTCTTCAGTTGATAGTTATGCAAATCCTCGACTGCATCACAGGTTTGCATAACTGTCTTGAAAATCTCCCAACTCCCCCTTGTGTTTAGATGAGGCCGCTGCCTGATTTGCTAGAGTATGCAAAACTTTAAATACACAATCATCCATAGCAACTCAGGCAGCTTATTACACCAAAATAATGCTACTGCAAACTGTGCGACCACCTCAGTCTCCATAGAGTAAATTCTCCGCAATATAATTATATTAAAGCTTGAGATCTCTTTAATCCCAAGGTGATTAGGCATGTACATATATGTATGTATAAACCCACCCTCTGAAAATCTGTTTGGAATTATAAGCCTGATCATATTACATGTATGTAATAAACTTTAGGTAAGATGTAGGTACCTTCCAAGTCTTAATCAGCTCCCCAGCCAACCAATTCCATTGTCTCAACAACAAGCTCTTGCTTGCCGTCACACAGAACTGAAATTTGTTGTGTAATAAAAATAATGATATTGATCAATCAACCCTAAAATAAAACTTGAAATCATGCAAAAGAGGCAGAAAAGATTGAGATGGTCTAGACATGTGAAAAGGACAGAGGGGAGTGTGTTGAATGAAGTACTCTGTAAAGGAGTTGAGAGTTGAGGGCCAACGGTTGGTACTGTAGGAAGGCCTAAGAAAAAGTGGAGCGGGTGTGTAGCAGAGGATATGAATATACTGTGAATAGAGGAATATATGGCACTACATGTAGATCGACAAATGTGGAGGACAGTCATCACCCATCTAAACCCCATAAATTGCAAAATATGGACATTAAACGACAATGATGATGATGATGATGATGAAGAAATCATAATAATGCAAAAAAAAATCAATCTTTCGTGTATTCCTGCATACTGCTGCTCTTGTTTTACTTGTGAGAGTAATTTTTAGCAAACAGTTCCTTTTTTAGCAGGGCCACGCCTTGATACAGGTTTATCATCGTTCTCAAATATGTGTAGGCTGAAAAAAACAATGTTTGAGCATTGGACATGTTGTCGACAGTTCAGGGACATAAATTGAATTTCTGTTACAAAGCCATGTGTGGTGGAAGATGAAACTTGTGCAAGACTGTGTTACCGCTATGTACTTGAGAAGCAGAAGGAGCAAAATACGTGTATGGAAAAAAACATACTTCTGCAAATCAACAAGGTACAGTAGTTGAGTAGCTGGCTGAGACAAAAAAGCACAGTTAGACGATGAATTTTGTTGACAAGCAGCTACATTTGACAACTCTGGAATAGGACAGGGACATACCTTGTCATCAGGGCTTAATGCAAAGCAGCTTACAATATCACCTTCCTAAAGAAGAAACAAACACATTTCAGATAATTATGAGAACAAAGGATGAAATGCTGCCAACATATACGGTAAGTATAACTTTAATTTACTGTTTCACAATAATTCTCACATTCCACATTTTAAAAATTTACAAAACAAAAACTGTCCATGGATGCTGAAGAAATCTTTGTCCTTTACTGTCTTAAGCAACTGAAACATCCCTTTCGCATTGTGAAACTCAATTCTGACGACTTTCAGTGACCTAAATTTAAACTTGTGGACTATCCACATTTTTCATGACCCTTGTTTGATGGTTAACATAATAATAAGCGCGGATACTTTGTGAGTTGCATAGTATTTTTTCCGAGCCCCGCAGGGGCGAGGAAAAATACAAACAATGAGCAAAATGTCCATGTATATTGTTATGTTAAACCACCAAATAACGGATCTATTATTCCACTACAAAAAGGTGTTACCAGTATTTTGCTTCAATTTTATTTGGTACGAGTGTTTTTAAAAAAATGCATCATCTGTCCTTCAGGGCGTTTGCGAACGATGTAAACAGCACAAAAAGCCAGCCAAATGTGCTTTATTTGATTGCATAAATGAAATGATGAGTGACAAGCGATGACAAGCTAAATTTTCAGGCTCTGTATCATGTTGAAAACAATTTCTTCCATTGAAAATCTCCCATTCCATCTGTATTTGCTCTGCTCTAAACCGGTCAAACCGGGACACTACAGTGTATTACTGTCTCATATTTTGTACATTCTCTTGACCAAATGTGGTAAAATGTCATAATAGCGGAATAATAAATGTGCATACCGGTAATTACAGAAAAAGTTATGTAATGTTTGCATTTCTAAGTATACAATGTCTTTTCCCAGACATTTCCATATCATTTAAATGTGAATGCTACATTATTATTTTTATAATGCAAGTACAATACACAAAGAATCTCAACCCCAGGAGATTTAAATTGGGTACAACATTGAGTTAGCTGATTTGGTATATGATGCAATTTTAAAGGCTTTTTTTCTGGAGATCTTATTAAGAACATTCTTTATTCACCTCCTGTAATGTTTGAACAGTTTTTCCACCCTGAACTTCAACAACTTGAATCTTGTCATTACAGGTACAAAGTAAATGATCTTCTTTGGAGGAAAACTGTACAGCAAAAAAAAACAATATTACAATTTCTACAGTGCAAGAAGAGTTGGGTGAGAAATGGTGGCGCATCAACTTCCACTTGCTGGCCCAACCTTCTAGGAGATTGGAATAGGTACACACAGCTCAGGGCAGCAGTGCTCCGTGCGTGGCCAGTATGCCATTCGCTGACACTAGCTAAGCCCCAGTGACTGGCCTCTCGGTGGCAGGCAGCACTCGGGTACTGGACAACACTTTTTCACCAGCCTTTTTCCTCCCACTAATACTGCGTATTCAATTAAATGTGACATTAACACCCCTAAGAAAGACGACAAGCATCCCTGCAAGGGATCCAAGCACTTTGTGCTCTGCTAAATAAGCTTGAGACTACATGTAGAATAACATTTAAACTTTCTGTAGTGGGAAGGGAGGGGGGGGGGTGGATGCATGGGTGGGAGCTCTCAGCAAGGCGAAAGCATTATCATACATGCCAACTCTCCCGCATTATCCGGGAGTCTCCCGGATACGGAACGAATCTCCCGATCTCCCGTACGGGTCATCAAATCTCCCGGATAAAAACGACTCTGGAGACTTTGCTTCATTGGAGGCTCAAATTGTATCTCCAAGTTAAAAAAATTTGATTTTTTCAAACTCGTTTCATTGTTTGTTGATGCATTTCTTCATCTCTGAACAAAACAAAGCTCTGTTTGTTATCACAACCATATAAATGATTGATTGATCAGATCTCTCCGTTTAACGAATAAAAATTATCGACATAAGTGCTCTGTTTTCCCGCAAATTTCCTGTTCAAAATAGATTATTCTTGTATTCTAAAGGACTGCTGGGGGGGGGGGGGGGGAAGGGGTAGGTGAGTGCATTTTTTGGGGGGAAGGGGGGAATGGGTCAGTAAATCGTGGGGGGGGGGGGGGGGGGTTTAGGAGACCAGATGGAAAATATCTCCAGATTTTAGATCTCCAGAGGTTGGCATCCCTGCATTATTGTAACTCCTTTCTACACTTTTCTCTATAGTACATTGTTTTAAGTGAAGCCAAGTTGCACATACATGTACATCCAAGAATGAAATAAAAAGGAGCAATAATGAAAAATGGTTATGGAGTGACTAGTTACTGCACATTGCACATTATACCAGCAAAAATATTGATCAAACTGATAAGATATTTAAACTGGCAAATGTTCTTGGAGTTTATACTTTATGAAATGGAGGCTGAATCTTGAGCAATCACAACTGCAAAATTAATTTCTTCAGTTTTTGCATTTTTATTATTATCATTCTTTCTGTATTTTTTATTTTTTGTTCATACAGAACCCATACACCGACTTGTATTTGCTTTTCATACGGAATTCTTCAGAGTGTGCGCAATAAAGCTATTATTCGCAAATAAGTCGTGCGTCTAAATCCAGGAATTGCGCTGGTCTCTCTTAACTTACATGAAGTAAGTTGCAGACTTTTTCGTTTATATTTTTTTTCGTTGGTTTTAAAACTTTCAACAAGAACTTTCTAAAAATGTTGGGTAAACGATATCGAACTGGCCTGAACTGCTGAAGTGCAGATGTACCAGACTACATGTACCTGGGCAGCCGCTCCTGAACTATTGCAATTTTAAAGTATTAAATGTCAAAGCAAACTCTAATAATACATTGAAAGCTAACCAAATGAAAATGGGTGCTTAGACTTAATCTGTAGGTAAAACAATCACCTGTAACGAGTGACCTGTGGAATGTGACCTGTGTTTTAAACCTGCCGGAAAGAACGAATCCTGTACGAATAGCAAATACAAGTCCAGCTTTCTGATAAGTATACTGACCTGAATTTTACCCCCAGTGTAAAATGCATCGATTTTAGACGACACTTCAAAGCTGCATAAAAGGAAAGGAAATCGACAAATGACCTTTGTTAATTTTCCAGTAATTTCTGAAGCACGTGCAGTGTACAACAATATGAGTTTTCAAGTCTAATACCGCGTATGGACGTAAAGAACCTACTTTGATTTTAGAAGAACGCCATATTTGTTTTGCTGCGCCATGATTTGTGATGATCGTTCACTTTCATAAGTCTCCCTAATTATTCAACATGCAACTCGACTCCGCTGCGTCCGCCATCTTGAACGATATTCCTTTAAATGGCTGCCGCTGACCAAGAATAAATGAGTGAGCCTGTCAGCCATGAGGAATGAGCTACATGTATAAGGGTGGAGTGAGTGTGTTTTGGTGGGATGGGCTCTGGGGCTTGGAAAATGTAGAATCTATGTTAAAATGGAAACTAGACGCTCCGTCGCTCCTTGAGCGTAAACTAGGTTGCCTTTGGTACTTGTTTGTCCTCCTGAAGTTTCCGTACTCATTCCCAAACATCCTAACAAGTTATCAGTCCGGAAACGAAACAACATTTATTTTGAAAATAGCTTCTTGTTTGTAAATTATTGTTGCATAGCTTAAATTTGGTCAAGAACGTAAAAACTCACCTAAATGAGCGGTAGACAAGCTTAAAGAAAGCAAAGGAACTTTATTTAAAGTGCCCCTGTGATAAAAAAAAAAACACTTCCTTTTTTCCTTCAGATTTTGAAAGTGTGTTTGCTTAACACCTGACTGGCAAAATTTTGAGCTTTGATTTTTATCCAAAGGCCGCTTACTTTGAGTGTAACTTTTGGATTTCACGGTCCGCCATTACTCAAGTTCAAAACTGACCGATTGGACCTCAGACGGTTGGATCCAGGGAAACGTGACGTCAGAGGCTCACTAGCTTAAAATTTCAGCGTGTGAACGCAGCTTATTATATATGCAAAGCGTGAGTTTAAAAGTCTGAGAGCCCAAAAACCCCGTGCTGCATATTAATTTTGCAGCGTACACACGTATTGCATTCTTAAACTAGTGAGCCCTTGACGTCATTTTCTCCTCGATCCAGCTCTCTCAAGAACATAATGTTAGTAATGGCGGACCATTAAATAGGAAAATTCCAGTTAAAATAAAGAGGTGTATTTTTGAAATCAAGGCTTAAAACGTGGGTCACTTAGTGTTTTGTTAACATAGTTTTGAAATCCAAACAAAAACATGAATTAAATTTTTGGTCACAGGGGCACTTTAAGTGTCTAGTCGTTCTAGCGCTGAAGCACTATTAAAAATTGGGGACACTGTATACTGAAATAAATAATTCTACTACTACGCATTTCTACTACCACCTGAAACCTCCCAAAGATACGCGCAGGAGACTCTAGGCACAAAGACAATACTTAGCACGGAAGTGACAGAAAAGACCCTATTGAGCAACTTTTCCAATTTCCGACTACGAAAAAAAAAAAACGGAAAATTGCTACTCGTTTTTCGACTGGATTGCCATATGGCATATCTAAGCGACGAAAGGCTCAAGTCTGAAGTCAAAACTATCCCGTCCATTTAACTCCCCTTTTTTCAAACCAAGTCTAAGTTCCTACGAAGAGTGGCACAGGAAGGGAAATCGTCATGACAAAAAGCATTTAATGTGTAATAAAACAATGCCCCAGTGTGATTAGTTTTTAAGGCCTTTAAGCAGAGACAAAATTAGAGGCATTTGACAGAAACGGCCGAGAGGGACTTGAAGAGGTAAAGCTTCCCTCAACTTCTAAGAGTGACAAAACACGATCAACTCCACAATCTCACGATTCAGCAGTTTAGTGCGCACAAGTAAAGGCGCATGTTCTCGGCGTGTATAGAGCGTGTTTAACATTTTGGTTCATTATTCCTGTTAAAGGCCCCCGTTCGACAGTAACGAGGAGGAAAATACAATAGACGTGAAGCTTCCGAGTCCAAATGACCTTCTAGTCTCAGTCGTCTTCGTTCTTAATTCCCTCTCTCCAAAGATGCGATTGTTTCTACTCTTTAACGACTGCCATACTTTACTTTTTTTACATCAGTCATGGGAATTTGATACATCTAGACTTGTAAGCACAAAATTAAAACCAATCACTCTCAGGAGAGAAAGAGCCACGACGACGGCTACAAGAACGTATAAAAAAATACAACTTCATGTTCTTGCAAACATTTTGCGATTGTTGTTATTCGGCGTTACGCGCATCACTCCATACTGCAAAGAATATTGGCAGAGCGTTGTGTTTGTGTGGAGAGAAAATTGAAAGCTTAACTTTGGGTGATCGTGTTCTTCACAAACCCTCAAATTTGAACATTTAATTTTCACGTCGTTGTCAGGACGAGAACTACAAGAAATGAAACAAAGTGAAATCGCAACTGGAAAGGGTACAAACACTGTTGCTCGTTTAATAAAAACACTGTATTATAGCGTTCTACAAGCCGTCGTCGTCGACCTACTTTCCTAAGCTTTCAAATATCTTCACGGCGAGAGTTAGGAAACAGCTGTAACGTGTCTCGTGATTGAGCCAGAAAACAGTGAGCACCAAACAACATATACAACACGAAAGAGAGCCTTGATCCCCACAATTATCTGGACAATTTGAGCAGTTGTCTCTTAGACTCCTGAAAAATTCAGGAGGCTCCCAAGAGATTCAGTCGAACTCATGACCTCTGTGGTGTCGGTGCATGTATGAAGCCATTCAATCGGGAGCTGGTCAATTTGTTGGGCTCATGTGTTCCCGTAAAAGGGCTCGATGAAAGAAACGCCTAAGCCTAAACACGATAGAACTGCATCCTATACCAGTCAAATGGAATTAGAGGTTGTAAAGGGGTGGGTCGCATCTGCACGCCAACCACAACAGAAAGTACATTTAAGAACTAAGCAAGAAAGACAAAAGGAAACTCATGTTCTTTATTCAATCTCATTCTATACACAGCTTTAATTCATCTTGCGGATGAGCCTGTTGATATGGGTCTCCCGATTTCCATGGTCGCCGCCTTCCACAAAGTGGGTAGTGATCTTGCGGAAACCACCCTTAGGGGAACTGAGCTTGAACGGCCACAGAAAATTGTTGGCCTGTTTAAAGTGCTCCCCAACAGAGTAGATCTCGTGAATGAGATCCTCCATGCAGATGATGTTGAACTTGCCCAACTGATTCTCAATGATGGAGTTGTCAGTTATAGCAATACGCATTCTGTTCACTTTGCCATAGCCACGCTTGTAGATCAATTCCCGCACACTCTTTAGGTTTGGGTATCTATAAAGGTCAGTAAATCAACCAGTGAGTCTACCAGTCGCTCCCTCCCTTCCCCCCTCTCTCACTACCCCCTACCTCCATTGCTCCCCACCCAGTCCCTCCCAAAACCCCCTACCCCCATCTCTCTCTCTCTCTCTGCCTCCCTCCCAACATCCCTCTCTTGCTCCCATTCCCCCTCCCTCTCTCCCTCCCTCTCTCCCTCCCTCCCTCATTCAGTGAATTGATGGTTTGCATCTGACGTCATGGCAGCCATGTTGGTGAATAGAACAACGCCGCAGTAAAATTTGATGCTATTCTTATGCGAAACTTGAGGGCTCACTTTCTATTGCTTTGTACACCAACATGGCTGTCTCGTCAAGTGGATGCAAACCAAGAATGTATCGTTTTCACTACTGTAACCAGCCGCCACATTGATTGACAAAAACAAAAGGAAACATTGTTATACAAAAATGGCTCCAATTCCTCTGAGAAATGATTAGGTAGCTACACCAACAGGATGAAGGCTATTTCACCATATCCCGCTGTGAAGTCATAGAGGAAATGATGTACTCTCTTTTCATTGTCACGTGATTTGAAATGGGTAATAACCATACACAAATGCAAGTCACCAGCCAGGGTCAGTGCATATGGGGAAAACTATACCAAAAGGCTTGGATACCAGCCTGCAGCCCTAACCCTAACCACACTAAACGCTTCCAAAAAACCCAAACAATCCAGAGTTGTAATCGCGGCAAGACTCTTGAGCAATTTCTGGTGAGTGGACAGTGTGGAAAACAAAGGTAGAGGAAATGAAAGAAAGACACTCAATCAAAACATTAACGATAAAAGGTAAGGATCGTAATATTTAACAGGAAAGACACATCACAACAATGCTTGCTTTGAACAAGACAGATTAAAAAATTCTAATGGCTCCTGGAACCAATCAGATTGCAGGATTTGTTGCATACCATCCAGTAACGCAGTGTTTCAGTGTTTGGATGGGGAGGGGTCTATCTCATTTTACGTACCCATAGGCAATATATGGCTGCGCAATTCGCAGCATGTTGATTGTGGCCTTGTTCAGCTTAATGAAGACACCATTATGGATCTGGCGAAGACGGAACAACTGAAGAACCTTTCGCACCTTTGGACTCACGCCATTGATACTAACAAGCAAACAAGAAAAAAATGCTACTATATTAACATACATGTAGTGCCAAGCCATTTCAGTCAAACTTCAAATAATCTTAAACAATATGTCAAATGGTTAATACAGAATCCAGCCTGAAAACCATCACAGGTGGTGTACCTCAAGGCTCCACACTAGGTCCATTGCTGTTTCTATTGTATATTAACGATTTGCCTAAGTCTTCAAAGAAGTTAACTTTCAGGATTGCATCACTGGCCTGGGAAGCAATACCTATGAAAATTAAGCGACTCCCCTTCACCAGCTTTAAAAAAGAATACAAACTCTTTCTACAGAGCACCTGACAGTAAGGCATGTGATTAATTTAGCCAGAGCTTCATAAATAGTTTCTCTGAGTACTGTATAACCTCCACCCACTTGTAACCACTCTGTGGTACTAGCCAAATCGAAAGCTTGGGTCCTTTGGCTGCTACACACTTCCCCCTTTGTTACATTTAATTCAATCTGTAGTTAGCTCCTTTTTTACTTCTTTTTATTCTTATTGTTGTTGTATTGTAATTGAATAAGTGTGAATAACTTGAACTTGAACACTAAAAGAAGTCTTCAAATAAATGGAGACCAAAAAATAACACTGTAGTTTTGCTACCAATAACCATTGAAGTACATTGAAGCTATTCTTTGTTGTTTTCAGCCAAGGATGAAGAGGGAGGAAATGGATTTTAAATACACAAAGCTCTTTGTGCCATGAACACATTTCATATCATGTCAGTGGGTTGTCAAGAATGTTGTATGTATGAGCTAAAGTACTAATTTAGATTTTTACCCAGTTTTGACCTAAAAACAGAAAATGTTAGCATGATAGTGCCCCTTTAAAAAATCCAGATAATAAAGAAGTTTGTAATAACTTGAAACAGTCACTAGACACCCTAACTGTCCATTTGAATTAATCAGAAAAACGTTAAGTGCAGTAAACCCAGTTACTGAGAATTACAATAGGGTTTTCAATAAAAGCCGGCAGCTGGCAAAACTTAACAGCTATTTCATTTGAATACGTTGCCTCCTTTGATTAACAAACTACACCAAAATTTTCAAACAATGCAATAAACACATGCCAAAGAACAGTGTCAAAGTTCACATACATACCCTCTGATGCGGATAACAAAAGCAAGCTTTGCTTCAGCTGGGACATAAAAGTTGCCATGCTTTTTTGCTTCACGCCTCATTCTAATCTCATCCAACTCTTGCCGGCGGTATTCCTTCACATATTGTTCAGCTCTTTTAAAAATCACCTTCCGTTTCTCTTTTCGCACCTTCAAGTAAGAACAGAAAAAAACTACTTCAAAACAAGAGTTCACCTATCCCATATGCCAGTGTTTTGCTTCATTTCTGGTGGGAAATTGCTTTGTGGAAAAGCAGATGACCATCAATAGACCAAATTGGCCAACTCAAACTAGTTGTAACCAATAGACCTTATTCACGATGGCCACCATGTTGGATTTGCTATTATCATGCAAATTAGCTACACACTTCTGAGGGGGCAAACAACACAAGTTCGAGGGGTTATAACGAACATTTTAGCCACACAGATGATTTGTTTCACATTCATTGAATGTTTATCACCTACTGTAAGTAGTAAACTAGAGTGATTATACAAGTTACTTCGATGTTTTTTTAGTAAAAAAAGAGCAGATAACTAAGTAGAAAGTCAAAATGTTCAAGGCAATCAAAAGATATAAGATTATTATAAAAGGTACTTAATTCTAAATTCTAAAATGCACTTTTAGCAATATTATTTCAATGTTTTGACAAGCCAATTTTCTGCAATTTGCTTTTTTTCCAATGTTTGCACCCTAGCATAACACATGGCTAATTTGCATGACAATTTGAAACCAATATGGCGGCTATCGTGAATAAGGCCTATTCAAAACCTTGAACCTCCTTTGGGAATAAGGCGTTTCTTTTTTCAGGTATTTCCGTATCATTTAAAAATGAATGCTACATTATCAGGCAAATACAATACACAAAGAATCTTAATCCTGGGAGATTTGATATTGGGTACAACATTGAGTTAGCCAACATCAGATGTTACAAAGGTCACAAGCACCGCTGTTACTAATTAGGTCTACAGCAAGGATTTTCGTGATGATGACTGACTAAAGATTAAGTTTCGGACACTGTGAAGTATTTCTTGTACCTATACAAAGAAAGCATAATTACATTTAACCTGGTCTTCTTTTAGAAATCACAGTAAATGACCACGTAAAGCAATAGGAAGAAAGTCAAAAGAAACTCTTTTAATACAAATTTACAATGTATATTCATATTTTTAAATAAATGGTCATTTAGGAGCACACGTCTGTGTTAAACTTTTCCAGGGAAAAACTAGAAGTGTCCAAATATTTTTTAATGAACAGCGGCCAGTCAAGGTTTTCAAATCTCTAAAGGAACAGAATTAAAAGTACAATGTACCTACATATTAAGTTAATAGCACAGATAAACAGTATTTAAGTCTACATGTAAGCACTCATTTTAAACTGGTTAGCATTTAATTAATGCCACATGTACCTACATATATAGCAGTTAAACATGCTGAAAAATTAAAGTCAACAGCTTGAGTTGTTGGTCGAGTGGTAATTGTAAATGTAAATGTAAATGCTTTGTTTCCAGTGCAACGCATCTTACCGTGGCCACCCAACAAACTTTCACATTTGACAACTACGTGTAAATACCTCAACTCAACGACCCATGCAACGGTGTTAAACTTACAACCGTGCAAGCTTTGTAAGGAGGAGTGACTGTCAATCAAATTCGCACACCCTGATTGGCGTAAAAGTTTTAAAAAACTTTGTGAGGTGGCCACAGTAAGGCATGTCGCACTGTAATAATCTGAAAGAAACAATTCAAACTTGACAGAAACATGATTAAGAACCCCAACTGCAAATGGTAGAGTTGAATCCGGGAAAACCAGAAACAACTCCAAACCAGAGGTTAAAACAGGATTTTTGAACCAGAGGCAACTGCATGCAAACCCAACGCCCTAACCTCTGGACCACGCCGCCTCCCTTAAATTGATTGGAGTGAGTGATGATGGAGATTTGCATAGTGCCGAGCGGTCACAGAAATGGATTAAACAGATAATTTGACCTCTGTAATCAACAACTTCTTGGCAGTCTAAATAAAGATAGCACTGAATAAATTGAAGATATCACGAAGGTGGACATGAAATTGAGAAAATAATCGCACTGCTGGACACAGAGTATTTTCAAAATCCTGTCTGGCTGCCAGACATCTAGACAAATCATCAAAATTATACAAAAATTTGGTTTTATCAACGGAGTTGATAATGTAAATTGGCCACCGTACAGAGATTCTAAAAGCTGACGTTTCGAGAGTTAGCCCTTCGTCAGAGCGAATCGAGGGATTATGGGTTAAGTGTAGTTTTTATAGTAGAGTAGGAGCTACGCTATTGGTGGTAACATGGCAACGTGAAAAATAGGAATATATTAGTTAAATGAAAAGCGTTCGTTAATACCGTGAGGATTAAGGGTGCCGATTTGAAAGATGAATTTTTGTTCCAGATTCTTGCGGCTTTCCGTGGTACCTTGATGTAGGGAAAGGCCGCAGATAGCCATGTGTTTTTTGGAGTGGTTAGGCAGATTAAAATGGCGAGCGACTGGCTTAGATGCATCCTTGTCATTCTTCTCAACATCGCGAAGGTGTTCGCGGAATCGGTCGCCTAGTCGTCTACCTGTCTCACCAACGTATAATTTATTGCATAACGTACAGGTTATGCAATAAATGACATTTGCGGAGGTACATGTGAAACGATCAGTGATCTTAACAGATCGCTTAGGTCCCGATATCTTGCTAGTGTTAACAATGAAAATTATAATTTGTTTGGAGTGGACGTTCCTGTCATTTGTTCAGCCATGTGTTAGTGTTCTTGACATATATGACAAATATGGCACCCCAGGCAGCTGCACGACCGTTAGGCAGCAGCCTTGACACTAAATGTCTCTAATAGTATATTATAATATCATCATTGATAACACTGAGAATTGTGGCAAAATAAACTGAAACTGCAACTATCACTTGTTCAGATTGCTGTGAAGTAAAGTTAGATGCATTTTTCTAATTTCTAGAGTCCGCTACCTCCCTTCAATCGAAGAGGTGCAGTGCCCCCCCCCCCCCCCCCCCCCCCACAACTTCAAAATCTGCTCCGCGGGCCCTCTTCATAAGAACAACACAGGTACTCTTTAATACTCTCAAGATATTGTGGAATGAGGAAAACGGCATAAAAATAGCGAGATTTCACCTTTTTCTGCTGAAGGTCAGCTTTCGCTCTGGCAGCTTTGATCCGTTCTGCAGTCTTCCTCTTTTTGAGGAGAGTTTCGGGAACGCGTGGTACCTTCTCCTTCTCTTTCTCTCTGTTAAGTTAACAAGAAATGCTGATAAGCTTAAATAAAGCAGACTAAACGAAAATCCTTCTTTCCAAAAGGCAAAACCGGGAAAAACTAGTTTCTTGTTATGTAGAACGAAAAACGGAATTACGGTGCGCCCTCTATCGAGAAGTTCATCACATATTCGTTTCAAGAAATGCAAAATAAACCTTCATCCAAAAGGCGTTTTTTTAAATTTCTTCCAGAAAATAATCATACTAGTAAACGTTTAAATAAAAGAAAGGGTGAATGTGGCTAAAAATATGATTCCGTAGTTTGGGAATAAGACTAGATGGATAGGATTGAACTCGATAGTTAGAAATTACAGACCCTTTTTCAGCCATTATTGTTCAGGGAAAGGAAGAGGTTATCGGGAGATGTAAGCTTAGTAACCGAGCCTCTCTTGGACAACCTGTTATGTACATAACACTCTGTGTCCGTCAAATAAAGAATCAAAGAACTGGGGCGAGTTTCTAAAAATCTGTCCAAGTTTGATGCTTTTAGGTCGAACAGAGACCAAGTTACGGACTTAAAAACATAGTTAATAATCCACACAAACGTCTCTTATTTTGAGGCTGCGTCCCCCAAAACCATATAAACTCTTAATACCTCCTAAAGATGTTGACATATAAACTCTTAATTTTTTTACGATTTCTTTAATATTCATAAAAATAAGCATACAAAATGATTTTCACTTCACCAACCTGATAAACTTTTGTAAGAATTTATATTGTTCTGGGGGACGCAGTCTCAAAATTAGAGACGTTTGTATGGATTTTTAACTATGCGTAAACGACGACGTTCTCGTTGCCGTCGTCTTTGCTAAAGCTCCCTAATGTTCCACGCAGAACATGTAGTAGCATGAGATTGCAAATTCCTACGCAAATTGCAGTTCTGAAGGAAGCATGTTCGACATAGTAATTCTGTAGTTACTTCTTATCACTAATGACCAAAAATAGGAAAGAGGAACTGATGCCGTTTCAAAACTAACAAGGAACAAGGGGTTGGACTTGAGCTTGGCCGGAGC
>OX421453.1:31022569-31037569 GCA_949126865.1 Montipora capitata
CTGCACTGCCGTGGTTGTTGCTTAAAGACGATACCCCTGTTGCTACAAAGACCTCCAGATTAACCCAAAAAAAAAGCCTGACACAGAACCACTAAAGCCAGCCATTTGTCACCGCGAATGTGTTTGACGGCAGTGAAAGTCCCGAATTTGGATGTTATGAAAAGGTACGGAAACAACTGAATCTTCAAAACTTTCCATTAAAGACAATCTTCCTCTCCAATTCATGAACCTGTGATTGGCATTCATCTCTTCTTTTCATTTTTTTGCTTTGCAGATGGATCACCATTTTCACAACCTTGTTCATGTTCATTGTTTTTGCTAGAGAACAAGTCTTCCGACCCCACGCTTCATCGCAATTGGAGGAGTAGCCAGTCTTCTTGGCCTATCATGCCAATCGACCCTCGCCAAACCATTGGACATTGTTACTAGGCAGACAGATGTTAAAATCCAGCCATTCCCGTAACATTTCGAATTCTCTCATACACAAGCCAGAATGTCAGAGACCAGGGAGCCTGAAAAAAACAAACGACACTGAATAGACCAATTCGGCTAACATGATTTTGAACCCACTTCAAATCCTTTGGGAATAAAATCTTTTGTTCCAACTATTTCCATATCATTTAAATGGGCTTAGTCACCAATTTGCAAAACGAAACGAAATACAGAAAGAAGCCTAAACATTCATTAAAGCTAACCTTGGGCCTAATTAGGACTAAACAAAAGTTCTTAGGGCCTGGGCAAGCGAGAAATGTTTGGCGTTTAAACAACATCAAACATGCTGATGTTGAAGTGATTGGCCAAACGGTTAAAACATGTTTGATCTAACTCAGATCAAACTCCACAAGCAAAGAACTGTGGGTCACAATTACGTAAAAAACACGTGGATACAAGCGGCTGAGCAAGCGTGGTACGCATGCGCGTGCCAAACATGTTTGATACGGCTGGCAAAACGAACAAACCTTCGCTCACCAAACACGAGAACAAAAGAAATGTTTTAAGTTGTTTGATCGATTGTTTAATGGCCTTCAAATTTTATCAAACACGATCAAACAGCACCAAACTAGGTGGACAAACAACGGTAGAATGGTTGGTCACGAAACAATGTTTGATGTTGTTTAAACGCCAAACATTTCCCGTTTGGCCAGGCCCTTAGACCCAATGTTAGCATTGGTAAACGGTTAGGGTTGTTTCTGTATTGGTAAATCAATGACCTGTGACCTGTGTTTTGTACCTGCCCGCAAAAATTAATATTTTGCGAAACGGATGGAAATTTTGCCACAGTGATGATTGATTGTAGCCATAGGACTCGGTGCTACCAAAAAGTGGGAATTTCTGACAAATTAAAGGAGCGTGTGAAGTGCAGGTTGCAGGTCATTGTTTTACTGTAACGGAAAGAAGCCAAACCTTTACAAAAAATGCTAACATTATTTTTTTAGGCCTAATGTTAGCATTAGTAAAGTTATGAGTTGTTGCAGCTATGGTGAAACAGTGACCCACACCCTCCAAAAACTGAAGGCGTATTGCACATTTAAAAATTTGGTTTCGTTTCGCAAATTAGTGTAAGGCTCTAAATGTGAATGCTACGTTATAACGCCAATACAATCCACAAAGAACCTTATTCCCGTACAACATTGAGTTGGCCGAATTGGTCTTTTGTACGGTTGAGCAAATTAAAGGAGTTTCGCAAGGGCGTCCGCAACCAAAACACCCGGGCCCGGTTGTTCGAAAGCCGATTAACTTAATTCAGGATTACCGTAAACTTTTGTTTCATGTTTTCAAATTTTTTGTCGAAGTTTCTTTTGCTTATTTTTGTTTGTCAAGATTGACGTCTTCTAATGTAAAGTTCTGCCGAATACCAGCGTTGAACAGCATTTGGGAGTAGAGAAATAAACTCCTTGGTTGATTTTTAATAATCTGGGATTAGCGTTAATCGGCTTTCGAACAACCGGGCCCAGGAAACCAGGGGCACATTTATCGATTTTACTCTGTCAAACGCCAGACGATTTTACTAGTCAATTGAAACGAATAGAAGGATTAAATGCATTATTGAGTTGGATCACGGAAATCCTTGATGCCTTATTTTATTATTATAGTCAGTGAAATAGTTTTTGGCTCACCATTCGAGTCCATGTTGGAAGCCATCCTTTGTATAAAGAGACGAAACCCTCTTCGCGGACCTAAAGGAGGAGAAAAGTCAATACAAAGTTTGAATAACGGTCAGCCCTGTGTGATCTATACCTCTTACTAACCGAGTTCGAGGTCCGTACTGTAAGTTACGGACCGAGTTTTTTCCCTTTGATTTATGGCCCAAGCGCGAAGCGCGCGGGCCATAAATCAACGGGAAAAAAACGAGGATCCGTAACTTACAGTACGGATCGAGAAAACGAGGTTAGTAAGATATTTATTATATCTCTGAGGTTAACCGGCGCGCGGGCAAGGAAACTAGTCAAAGTGAAGCGGAAGATTCAACTGCCACAAAGGATGCCGTGCCAAAATCCCAAAAACTAAATCTTCTTGGCTGTTAAGTTTGAAATAGTTGCTTGCAAGATTCAAACAGTTTTCAGTACAAGTTTATGCAACAGAAATGACATGAAAAACTCGCTAGATGATGTTTTGTCGAAATTTTAAATTTAGCGGGCTGTACAGCGGGCCGTACTGTAGAATACGGCCCGCTAATTTAGCCAATTACAGCGCGCGTACTATCTGAGAGATATAATAAAGAACGCGAGATCAACACCTATAAAGTCGCACACGATGGAAAGTCTTGCGAAGAGGATTTTCCTAATCACAGATGAAGTCAACATATTCAGTTAGGCAGTTTAAAGACCGTTTTGGTCGGCGGGATTTTTCTTGTGAATTTCGCAAGCAACAAGCAGTGCGTCATGACTTTCGACCAAGTACACGCGAACAACTCGTGAACGGTTTGTCGTAAGGTTGTCTTAGCCGTGGCGTAAGCGTGCAAGGCGTGCAAAATGTGCAATGCTGTTGTTTTTACGCATGAGTATGTGAATTTATTTCTTTTACCGTTGTCCCATAGCACAGATATCGCTGACGTCACATTTATTTTGTCAATAAAGAGATTTGGCATCGCGCAAGGGGCTGTTACAATGTGCTTAAAATTAATTTCGTCCAACTTGTCTCGCACCGCGAGGGCGAGACATCTTGCACGAAACATTGTCCAATATAACATACCTTGCGACGGCCAAAAACGTTGCAAAACAAGTTGCCCAAACCGCTACGCAAAATAGATTTGGAATCTACTTTCTGCAACACTTCACGCAACGTTACACCGACTATTTCAAGCCTAGAGTGTCGCATCTGTCCTGCAACTTATGCCGCTACGCTTTGCGGCATCAGCCAATGAAAATGTTCCTTTCACCTCACGCGATCACCGAAAACGAAAAAAGTTGCAAGAAACGTTGCCTAGTGTAACACACGTCGAGCAACTTGTTTCACAATGTAAGAACTTTTGCCTTACACGATGCACGAAGGGCTAATTTGCAAGCAAACAAAAGAACTCTAAAATGGTAGCCATACATTTTGGAATGAGGTGTATGGACAAGCCAGCGGTTTGCCGTTTCTCTCTGGTGTGTCAACCAGAGCCTGACTGGCTGTGAAAACAAGAAAAAACCTTAAATAACAATGACCACAACCAGGTTTTCTGAGCCCGCAAGACTGAGCACCCCCAGCAAACCATTGTTTTAACGAAAACTGGTTGCTGGTCAGCAACCTGGTTCTGGTCATTGCTGTCTAAGGTCTTCCTGAAAACAAGGGGTACTTTTGATTCAGAGGGTGGCACCTTCGAATAATACATAGAGGATATTTACATGGCCGCTTGGAGATATGAAAGTTCTCTTCGAGTGAAAGATTTTTCAACACGAGAAGAGAAATTTCGTATCTCCAAGCGGCCATGTAATAGTCTATTTATTATATAAACACCAATGAAATACTAAATCATTTCACGAAACGCATCGACAGCTGTGATTTTTATATGAAACCATAGCAACAGTGATCTTTTCACGTGTGAACATATCATGTTTTTGCGCAAAAGCTCACTTGGTCTTTCGTTGGTGTTTACATTAAAAAAAAGTTCTCAAAGAGATATCTCTTCCTTGCTATAAAGATACGGCAGCAAGATCGGAAATCAAACTGCCGGCTAATCAACTGCCAGAAGTAATCAGCATGAAAATTCTTCTCACAATTTCAATGAAATGTTAGTCGCACGGGTATAAAGAATGAAGATTATTATCAGCTTGAGAGAGTGATCTTGATATAACATCAAATTCTCATGACTACCCAACAAAGAAATCTAGTATGATACTAGCTGGGAAAATGAACGTTTCGATTTTGGGAATGAAAGAGTTCAGAAACAGAGTGAATGCATGTCGAACATACCGCGCTCAGGAAACAGTCCAGGGTTCCTCTGTACAACTTTGGGTTGTTCATAATTCTCGTTTTCACCACATCTGCAGGAGTACTTATGGTTGCGGCAATTAATCCAGCGCAACCGCTGAAAAATGGTGAGAAGACAATTAAAGAGAGTAAAAAAAAGTGGAAAGAAAGTTTATTTAAAGTGCCCCTGTGACCAAAAAATCAATTCATATTTTTCTTTGGATTTCAAAACTATGTTAACAAAACACTAAGTGACCAACGTTTTAAGCCTTGATTTCAAAAAGACACCTCTTTATTTTAACTGTAATTTTCCTATTTAATGGTCCGCCATTACTAACATTATGTTCTTGAGAGAGCTGGATCGAGGAGATAATGACGTCAAGGGCTCACTAGTTTTAGAATGCAATACGTGTGTACGCCGCAGAATTAATATGCAGCACGGGGGTTTTGGGCTTTCAGACTTTTAAACTCACGCTTTGCATATATAATAAGCTGCGTTCACACGCTGAAATTTTAAGCTAGTGAGCCTCTGACGTCACTTTTCCCTGGATCCAACCGTCTGAGGTCCAATCGGTCAGTTTTGAACGTGAGTAATGGCGGACCGTGAAATCCAAAAGTTACACTCAAAGTAAACGGCCTTTGGATAAAAATCAAAGCTCAAAATTTTGCCAGTCAGGTGTTAAGCAAACACACTTCCAAAATCTGAAGGAGAAAAGGAAGTAGTTTTTTTTATCACAGGGGCACTTTAAAGCTAAGGTAGTTACTAAAACACACATTTGGCAATGGGAAATTGCTTATCAGGTATTAAGCAGTAAATTCCAGCTTTGAAACTAGTTCCATTATTGAGAGGGCCCTTCGCTTTTTTATCAGGCGTAAGTCACAAGAATTACAATTTAATGGCTTTGGTCCTTAACACCCCAACTTCGTGAACTGGGCATTTGTGAAGTGCCTACAAGTGGCAATGCCTGGTAAGGGGTTTAAAGGGGCTGTGGAACAGCAGTGCAGTTTACTTTGTGTAGTTTTACCAATTACTCGCCCCTAGTCGTGATGCAACTTAACATTTTAAACAACACAAATCGCAACTTTGTGACAGTCATGGGAGGTCCCATGTTTTATGAGTCAATAAATCAATGAGTCATGAGTCAATGAGACTCACAGTCAATATAGAAATAATTTATTGATTAAGCCTAAGCCCTCGTTTCAGTGATTAGGCCTAAGCACTCTCTGAAATGTTAGCTTTCATTTTATGGTTTGGTTAACTGCACTAACTCATTGACTCATTGACTCATAAATAGTGTACACTCCAGTCATGGAGATAAACTTTGAAAAACTGTTAGACCTTCTCCAGTTTTGGCCACCCCTGCCTCCTTTTGTATTTGCTGTTTTATCCAAATATTCCTTCATTGCTTAGGTAGCAGTTCTTTTACGTAAATTCGTTTGATTTAGTTATCCAGTTCCCAGTTGCTGAATTTGGCTAAATTTCGAAACATGTCTGCAGCCCCAATTAATGGCCTGGAATAAGATTTGTCACCTACCTTGAAATAGTGTGTGTCACCCAGTTGTCTTGTAAACTTGTGTGTCCGATCAGTATGTGTTTGACAGTATCGTACGTAGTGAGATCTTTAGAGAGAATTTAAACACTAGTTTGATCCTTTGCCCCTAAGAGTGAAACTATTAGATTTACTCTGTCTAATGCCACACGGTTTTGCTCATCATTACAAGATATTTATTACTCACTAACAGATAGTAAGCACGCTCTCATTGGTCAACAGGTGTGTTTGAATGAGTATACAAATATGATTATTGTCACATTACTCTATGCTCTTCCCACAGGGACTTACGGTTTTATAAAATCAGACTTTTTTCGTGATTGCATCGCCTGCATTGATTTATGCATAACTACTTCAGTTGCTTAAATATCTAACTGTGATGATAATTTTTATTTCTAACTTTCATTCAGCAGTTGCATTTGCTACGCTAAATGCTCAGAACAAAATCTTGTGCCATTCTTGTCTACCAACGAGAAGAGACAAAAACCAGCAACAACAGTGTATGTATTACACACATTTGAGCATTAAGTTGCATGAAATGGCTTCAAGATTGGATTGCTCTATACAATACAATACATACCGGTACTTAATTGACCACTCCCCATAGGGGCTTTTCTGGGCCAATGAAACACAATTAACGAAACAACAGAACACAACAACAACTGTTAAGAAACCCAACTGGCCGGAGGCAAACCAGTCAGCTATTTACAAGTGCAGCTGGGAAGTTGAATCAGGGACTACCAGGATCAAATTCAATGAGTGGTCAGAGCAGGTCTTGAACCAGGGATCTACGAATTTCAAGGCAAGCATCCTAAACACTGGGCCACACTGCCTCCAATCACTGCACTGTTTGCTGCAATTAGTTTATTAATTTGCTCTGATGATGTTCATGTTACTTGTCATTTTAAACTATTCAAGATGAGAGAAAGAGAAAGAGAAAGAGAAAGAGAAAGAGAGAGTGTGAGTCCCTAGTTTCCCTGATGTTTAACCTTCTGAAAGACACAGACAGACAGACAGACAGACAGGGAGGTAGGCAGGCAGGCAGGCAGGCAGGCAGGCACAGAAAGCATCAAAATTACATTTTACCAACCACTTTGAAGCTGCAGACCAATCCTAGGTAAAAACATGGTCAGGTACTTTGAACCAAAATGACCCCTTTTGGAAATGTTATAGTACTGACCTCCCATATTGACTAATGCTGCTCTCTGAACATTGGGTGCCCATCCTTTCCACAGTCCACGCACCCCATGCTTGCTTACTATGTTGGAAAAGGCATGTGACGTGTTAAGTACCCTGAAAGGGCAAAAATAAATTGGAACATGGATGAGAATCAAAGATAAGTGCTACATAATTAATAATATAGTATGCTCACAAGGGAGCACAAAATAATGTACTTAAGTTCAACAGTTCAATGTCTCATTTATATGAATTCAAGGTGAGTGGAAATTTGGCCAGGAAGAAGTTTTTTTTATTTATTCACTCACCCATCATTCCTCTCTTCTACTGCCCCCACTCATAGCAGTTTCTTTCCTTCTCCAATTTTCATCGGGTTCAAAAATTTCACATTTTTAAGAGTACACACCAACAATGTTGCCATTGATGACTCAATTGATGGGCAAACAGACCTACATGTAATCAGCGGGTGGTCACCAAATGATCTTCAATACTAAAGTTTTACTAAGTTTAAATATGGTGTCAACAGAACAATTTATGAAAGCTAACCATTTCAAGTCGGTGCTTAGACCAAGTATTAAATCACTAGTGATCAGTGTTTAACCCAGCAGACTTTATTCTCTGCCTATTAAATAGAATGCTGTTTATCTACCAAAGCGGGCGAAAATTGAGGTTGTCAGGTATTGCAGCATAACGTTACCAAATGTTACACCTGTATATGTGTCACAAAGTGTCTCACCTGGCCTTTAAATGAAAGTGAGGCTGGACTTGACCTTTCTGGCTTTCTACTGCTCATGCAATAATTATATTATTTTAATAGTTCGTATTAGAATAGCATGAGTTACATTAGAAAAGCAGTAAGGTCTATAGCATTATATATTATCAACTAGTTCTTAATTATTATAGTCAATTTGACCATACTGTAGTTTTACATGTATTTTACATGGAGTTGGTTATGAAACTCAACAATTAAACCCTTTGTTTCACATCTTTGTTCAATTTTTTTGCCTTGACCGTGCAGAAAGCACACATCTTTTTAAGAAGATAACCATTATCAAATGTTTCAATTAATTCACGCACAACTAATTTTGCAAACCCGCCCAAAGTGAAAACAAAAGATTGTGCACAGTCATGGTCAATTCAACATCGATTGTGACAACAGTCCCTTGATTAACTACGATAATTGACTCTGTACCTTGGTTGTCTTCCCTCTATCAGAACGCGCTTTCCTTCCATCTGCATTTGCACCTTGACCAAATCAGTTGGACTGGCAATAAGCTGACCAAATGCACCAGCAGTCATCCCTGCTATAACTGATTTCCTGAAAGAATTTCCTTTCTTTTCATTAAAAGTTACCATTGCCAAATGCATGCGGAGGGTCTAAAACACAGGTCACATTCCACAGGTCAGGGTACAATGCATGCCACTGTGTTACAGACAAATAAACAACACCAAAAGTGTCACCTCGCCCTAATAACTCTCCAAAAATGTTGTCTCAGGTCTAAGGGAAACATTTGGCTTAGTTGTTCATTACTGGAGCAGAGACTCCTGGTCGTGACCTGAGGAATGTGATCTGTGTTTTAGACCCCCCTGAATTCAATAAGTCAGATGAAGATTGAAAAATTTAATTCAATATCGTACTTGACATGACGCTTATAGCCAAATCTGAACATCACCATTATTTAATTATAAATGGCCTCTTTTTATGTCTAATGCCAGAAAATTTACTTGTCAATTGGGGTCCCCTTGGCCATAAAAGGGTTAATTTAATCATTGTAATGTACAATGTAACTGTCCATCATAATTTACCTAAAGAATGCATACACTGTACATCCTATTTCATTAAAATCTCAGTTTTAACTGAGGGATCATGGGTGGAAGCTACCCTCTGGCCTCATTCATTTTGCCCCCCCCCCCCCCCCCCCCAAAGCATTACTTGTTTACAAACAAAAACATACCATAATGCAAATTTACCATCTGGATTCCTTCTCAAAACGTTGTTGCGTAAAAGCTCGTATGAAGTCATCCTTGAGCCAGTGTAAACTAAAAGACAATTATTTAACAATTATTATTTGCTAAAGGCGAAGTGATTATAGGTGAATATTCACCTATAATCACTGAGCCTGAGGCGAATAATTTTTTTAGTATAAATACACAGGTGATTATTTCAAAAAAGGGAAAAAAAAAACCTTTCAACGCGAAATCATCTTCAACTTATAGTGGCAAAATGAGTACTAGCAGCCATTTTGTCCGTCGAGGTGATTATCGGCTGATAATCCGAGATAGCAAGCCAATGAGAGCACGCGATTTTGTATAATCACCTGTGTATTTATACTAAATAAAATTATTAGTAACTGCAGTAACTGTTTCAATAACATAGACTTCTCTACATGTATACAGTACAATTCTTACAAGCTCTGTCTCATCTTTAAACCTACCAACATGCCTCAATATTGCTGGTGTGACACCACTCCAGAGATTTCTCAAGCCTTCTTCTTCAACTGTAAACCAGAAAATTTAACAACAGCACTATTAATGATGATGATGTCATACTAAAAGTGATAGCAGTGAAGTTGTTGCTAATGGTATTGCATTAATCACTCACTGAAAAACTATGTCCCCATTTAATAATCACTCACTGAAAAACTATGTCTCTAATGCTTTGACGTCCAAACCGGCCTAAACCGGCCAGACTTTGTATTTTACTCTCAGACTGTCTAACGCCAAATGATTTTACTTGTCAATGGGGAACCCCTGGGAGTCAATGGGTTAAACTTCAATTACCTATGCCAACTGCTGTCCTTATCATTCCACGGTAAGGAAGATTTGTGGATGCTGTGGTTGACAGACTTGATGCCCTCTCTCCTTGGATTTGGAGGCGAGTCTTGGTGATGTCAAGAGGAAAGGTGACTTTAAAAAAATACAAATAAAGTATTGATAAGACTAGGTAAATGCACACATTGAGAAAAAGAGAATACAGCCAGCTCATCCGTAGTCAAAATTAACTTCAATGATAAAATTGTAAAATTCAAAAATGTAAGTTTGACGTTCAGACTGACCAAGACACTATAAATCAACCTCCATCTTGATCATCCTTTGCCACTAGCTTGTGCAATTAGGATTAATTTCACTTGCATTTTCAAAGTTTTCCAAATTGTCCTTGCTGCTTTGTGACTCGGGCAATTTTGTGAAACCTTTGAAAATACACGTAAAATTAATCCTTTATTGTCCTCAGGCCCTGATGCGATTACATTTATTATACTAACAAACCCCCAGCAGACTTTTGTCATGCATATTCCAGTCACACTCTGAAATGGTTGGAGTCTTTTTCATTTTAAATAAGCCTGTTATCTGTAGAGTATTAATTTTAACTAGGGACAAGAAATTCCTAGTTTACAATTATACTTTATTAAACAAAATCTGATTGATTTTCGTCAGATAAATTACAATGTTCCTGATTAAATTACCAAATTCAATAAATTTGATTAAAAAGAATATTATTGATTTGTTGGAGACTTTTCACAATATGTGAATCGATTGAAAATTTTTATCTCTTTAAAACGTTGGTTTTTGCGACAAATTACTCAAAGCAGGAACAGCCTACAGATGTATGAGAGGGGACAAATACTGTAAGCTTAAAAGACCAGGAAAGCACCATGGTGAAAATAAAACATCATATATAGGAGACAATAAAAAAAGCAGCAAGTTGAAGTTTCATGAGAAATACTGGACGAGATTAATTACGGCAGAGTAACACCTGAAAGCAAGAGGGATGAGACCAGTAATTGTGAAATGAACGGTAGAACAAAAAGCAAAGTTAAGCAAAGATGATATAACAAGGCCGTCAACCCCCAAACTTTTCAAATAATTTTATTGAGAATTGATAGGGATGGAATGATAGATGATGTCATACTGACAGTGTAAATGCATCTTTTACACAAAAAGAAAGACTGTACACTGTCACACAACCTAGGCAAAAGTCAAAAAATGTGCAAAAAAAGTTGTCATTGGCATTGCAACATTTGATTTGATTTGGTTTATTTTGGACTAATCACATTATTGCTCAAATTACAATCCATCAATTATAAGCAACGCTTGCAAGAACACTGTTTATTGGAGTTTAAATGAGGAAAATGAACGTTTAAATTTTGTTAAAATAACTAAAAAAACACAAAGTAGTTTAAATTTTATTGTTGTGAAAGTTGATTCTCACTAGAAATGACAAACTTCCGTGATTAATCAGGAGAATTCAGATGGTTATATTGAGATCGGGAGATTCGGTCCAAAATCTGGAGTCTCCTGGATTATCTGGGAGAGTTGAATTGAAAGCCCTGATATAAAAACAGGATATAAGTAGCAATGTGCAGGCAGACCGGTATGTGGTTTAACATGGATCAGAAGAGACTTTCTAATGGAGAAAATTCCCAAGTAAAAGAGTCCTTTCTGATGCAGTAGACAGACGACAGCAAGAGAAAACAGACTCTATGAAAAATTAAAACAAAATAAATTCAAAACATAATTTCTGTAGAACAAAATAGAAATGACATTAGAATATAATAATCTTAAGTTAACCAGAACATGCATATTTATTTATGCTATTAAACATCACCAAATGCAAGTACAAAAAACAAAAACTAAAAAAAAAAAAAAGAAGAACATAATAAACATGTATATGGACTCCCTATCAACTTGAAAAGAGTCAAAATCTAATTATCTAGTTCTCGAGATACAGGAATACTACTATGGCTAAATAATTAATAATGTCATAAGATGACTCAAGTGTGTGAAAGTAACTGTATGTTGAACTAGACTTTTGAAGTGAAAGGTTAATTCCACAGAGGGTATACCCACGGAAAGTAAAGCTTCTTGGCAGCAAAAATAGGCAGAGGATGCTTGAGGAAGAAGTACAATGTACCTGTCTTCAGAGCCCCTTCCAGGGATTTTGGAATATGAATATATTAATATTAACATTACCAACATTTGCCTCATTTACTTAAGCTTACCACGATAATTTTTTAATTAAAAAAATCTAGAATACATATGGGTTTTCCTTTTTAAATTATCTCGTACACCGTCCAAAATAATTCCAAAAAATGCGCCAAGTCATTCCTACAGTGTAAGTGTGTGGCATCTTCAATGTTTAAGAGATCAAAGTCCAAACTAATAGAAACTTCATCCGTCGCAAAAAAGAAATTCTAAGATCCTGGATTTTGATCCCCGAAGTATCCAATTCCCGTCATATCAAACTATGCCTTGCTACTGATACAAGTTCCTATCTGAATAAAATTTCATCCAGGAAACAATGGAATTCACACTACACTGGACCATGCACATAAACACGGATTCTGGAGTCAAGGAAGCTCGGACTAATCGATCGACAGAACTAACAGTAATTTAACAGTTGACTTGCCAACCTGATTCTGCCACAGTTGCCGCCAGGGATGACAAGCAATATTTGTACAAAAAACTATGAACATCTCCAGCCATAATTCACGATAGCACGTTCGTTTGTTTACGTGGATTGATCGCAAACAACAAAGCCAGCCAACAGAGCCAACATATAAACTGGGGATGGTAATAACCGCTGACAACGGTGATGCAATGACACAGCAAAGGCGTGCGTGGGGGCGACCGTGGGGGCGTGACTGGGGTCTTTGGGGGCCATGTGCGAAATCAAGAATGGTCAATGAGCAAGCAATGGAACAACCGCAGTAGTTCAAAAGCTTGCGCGGATTAAAGTAAATCATCTTTAAGGGATCAGAATTACATAATTAAGGACGTTCGCGCCAATTGTTTCTGCGCATCCTTACTGCGCACGCAAATGCACACGCCACGTCATACACGAGCGCGCGCGCTAAGTAATAAAATGAGAAATGATAGGGCAAAAGGCCATTGCTATAGCTTTGCCTGGATTTAACGGTCTTGGACGTTCGGTGACCCCTATTTTTCTTTCCAGAAACGGATTTTATTTACAATTATCTCCACGTTGTCCAAAAATGAACAAAAAATCAATGTGGGAAGTTAAAAAAAATTCAAGATTTCTGCTCACGGGACATCAAATCCTGCCATCTTGCGGCTGCAAGGCGCGTAAAACTGTGGTCGCTAAATGCGAACTTGATCTTTAAGGAACCTCACCAGTTGACTAAATTCACTTTATAAGTCCACTTAAACAATATTTGGCAGAGAAGATTTCACTTCAAAGATTTAATTGCAATATATTTGGGTTTACAGACACTGGCCTTATTCGCTAACGAAGCCCGATTTTGTCACATTTTGGGTGTTTTTCTGGGCATGTTCTCTCCAAAACGAAGTCGGTGACCCCCCATTTTTTTTACATTTCTGACATAAGTAACTCATCATCTTACAGTGGTAAAAGTTTCAGAAAAAAATCAATGTTGAAAAATTTTCGCGCGAACGTCCTTAAGCAAAATTTCAAAGGGAGAAGTGATACTGTGAAACCGTGATATTGGGCATGCCATGGTCTGCTGGGAAGCATGCTGCATCGTCACATCGTGACGAAATTCTATTACAGTGCGACCCGCCTTACGGTGGCCACCTAACAAAGTTTTTTGCAAATTGTCCGCCAATCAAGATACGTGAATTGGATTGACAGTCACGCCTCCTTGCAAAGTTTGCACAGTTGTAAGTTGCACACCGTTGCATGGGTTGTTGAGTTGACGTATTTACACATAGTTGTCAAATGGGTGGTGCGTTGCACTGTAAAAAGACAGTATTTCACAGGTTGGCTCGTCACGAAAGCCGAGGAGCTAATATTGGATACCAAAGCGAGGGACTCTTAATGAACCAACTTCCTCCAAAGTAACACAATTCGAAACGATCGAAGTTGATCTCTTAAATTCGCTTGATAACAACACATCGATAGGCATGTGATAAGAATATCAAAACAAAATAATTATGTTTTGTTAGAGACTACTGCACCCTTGTTGTTCCCATATCACGCCTCTCTCTTCGGTGTTTTTTTTTTTTGGGGTGGGGGGGGGGGGGAATCCAAAAAAAGATTTGTCATCTCGGATCAATGGATTCTTCAGCCTCGAGAAAAATTCGAAAGAGGATTATTTTCCACGACAACGCAAACAAACAAACCCAGCGTGGTGTGCAATTTCAAAAACAAAACAAAAAATTAGCGGTTAACTGGTTTGTTTAGAGAAATTCTTCAATGAAAATACCACCAGAAAAAAAACCCAATCGATAAAAAGAAATGATGAAAAACATGCGTGCTAAGGTACAAATCGACAAAACGTGCTAACAATATTATTGCCATCAAGATACTTTTATTGTAATTTCTGATGAGAAATTTACAGGAAACCTAACTATTTTCAAAAGTTCGATCGTACAGCAAACATGGCGCGAGAAAAACATTTGGGCTTAACTGTCATGTACGGTAGCTGTTGTGTGTCATTTTTGCATGGAAAATGCCTTTTTCAAGTCCTTTCACAAAAAAAAAAAATGCTGAAGTCAGTGTTGAATCTCAAAAATCCGGATTTATATTTGATCCGAAGTATCCTCGAATGTGGATACTTTAGATTCATGGTCCGTTCTTGGATTTTGGATTCATGAATCCGTTGTCGGATTTTCCTAAAAAACGCACCCTTAGTTGAACGTAGTGCCTATTGAGAAGTGCGATTCTAAGGCAGATGTCACCTATAATATAGAGGTATATCGCTTTGAAAGTTTGCAAAATGTAAATTAAGGACGGTGCCACTTAATAAGAAGAACTTTTTCCCCGGGGGTATGAAATAGGGGGTAACCATGCATTTTTCGGAGATAATTAGGTTTGTTTTTTGAAAAAGTGGACGCTCAGGAATTTCTTGCTTAAACAAAGAAACGCAAGTTTTTTTGTTACAGTTTTTATCGGCACAAAGGT
>OX421453.1:31042569-31047569 GCA_949126865.1 Montipora capitata
GGCTAACAACAGAAATGCATCGTCTGGATTCTTGGAGGTTTATGTCGTTTATTCTCACTCCATCGATGATGGCGTCACCCTGAGCATCAGGCATGCGTAGAAGAGCTGCCAAGAGAGATGACTTGCCTGCCCCAGTCCTCCCGAAGATGCCTATTCGGGACTTTCCTTGGATGGAGAAATTTAAATTTCTCATGAAAGACTTTGGGTCCGCCCTCATAGTACGTGAGAATGACATCAAAGAAAGTCACATGTCCATCACGTGGCCAGTGTGTCGGTGGAAGGGCCTCTGTTTTGTATCCTTGTTCGGAATCCAGGTTTGTATAAGCAAGTACTCGTTCCACTGATGTCATGAAATTTTCCACTTCCGAGAATTGTCGAATTGCAAATTGTAAAAGATCTAAAATCTCCAAGACGTATGATCTCCAAGACGTATGATAGGGAAAGTCCGGCAATTGCTGGAAGGTAAGAAAAGCCATTGTTTATTAGCAATATCAGCATTGTAAACTTTGTTCAAAGCAGCTGCCATTAAGGTTTGCGATCAATATCATGATAACAAATTTATAGTAAAGTCGTCAATATCTCCTTGTTCGGCTTTTCTGTAAACTCTGGTTTTTGCTGTGCGTATATCGAGTTATGGATGCACGCGGGACTATTTGGAGAGCAGCTGACCATATATGGGGTATTGACCAAGCGTGAGGCCAAGATGGCTGGATATTGGCCAAGTTCTTTTTTTTTGCGTGTTTACGGACCGACACGAAGCCGAGGTCCATAAACACGCAAAAAAAGAACGAGACCAATATCCAGCCATCTTGACCTCACGCTTGATCAATGAAGGATTCATTATATGGGATAAAACACCGAAAACAGTATTAGCTTTTGCTATTACCACAATTGGAAAATGTTAAGGTTTCTTTGAATCCGCTCTAGACAATTTTTTAAAACTTTGCACAGAGATTTATTTTAGACTGCTTATCACTTTACAACACTAGAAATGGAGATCACTGAGTTCGTATTTGGACTATTTGAGATATCAGCGTTGCCATGGTAACTTATTACGTTATATTTTAAATGGATCTTGTTATTTATTTATTTACCATTTAAGTCCAACATTCAATACTGAATATAAAGGACTGCATTAAAAATTAAAAAAATCATAAATAATAGTATTATATACACAAATGGAGCTAATAAATTGTGGGAATTTCACTCTTGAAAGATTTAAGCTATTTCCTTTGTTAGCTTAATCCATTCCTGTATGGTTCTTGTAAAAGAGGAATACTTGTAAAAATCACACTTTGCATTTAGAGTCGTATATGCATGCCCAGAGGAATTCGTAAAAGAATAGGTAATTGGGTGGAGATTAGCATTATCTACATTATTTTGCCAAATTATTTCTAAATTTATAAAGCATAGACAAGCGGGAAATTATTCTACGGGATTGTAGTGATTTCCAACCCAGTTCATTTAAGCAATTATTGATGTTTCATTTGGTACTACAACACTGCCAATACATGAAACTGGGTTACAGAGTTAATCCTGCCAAGACATTCCCTAGGCCTCCAAATTGTTGACGCGTAGAATGATTTCCAATCGTTCCCATTATTTCCTCAGATTCAAGCATTGGCACTCTGAAGCTGGGTAAAATGTCGAACAAACCAGTGAGAAGTGGATGTGCCTTTGTGCTCTTCAAATAATTCAAATTTACTGCATTGACTAACCTGGGTCCATTGAAAATTCCACTGATGCAAGAGCTACACATGTTATAAGAGGAACACACAGGAGATCAACACGAAGACCAAACCAACGCGTGCCCTCAATTACCATGTAAAAGGCTTGGTTGTGTAAGTCTTGATGCCTAAAATGTATAAAAGGGTTTTATGTGAACAAAAGTACTTCAAAATGCATAACATTGAAATTTACAGCTACGCCCGTTTCTTCCTCGTAGGAATGAGTCGAAACGGGAAATAGGCAAAGATCGTTTCTCCGAACCTTAGATATTAACAGACGTATCTATATACACGACTCTCTTTATTGACTTAACTTTTGTTAAAAAAAACCCCCAGCACATCACATCAACAAAATCTTGCCTGAAGAACAAGATTTTTAATTGGTTACTTTTTCCAAAGAGATTTACACTGCTGAAGCCAATGCGAATGACATTCCCCTTTTCTTATCTCGGAATTCGGACGATAACACAAGTTCACTAAAGGATTTGGGGTGTCTAAAACGTAGCCCATGAACGAAAGCCGGATGGCATTTTAAAAACACCAACGTCTAGAAATAACTCGGTCTCTAGAGCTCTGACAAAGGAAACTGGTTCAAAAACTAAAATAGACAAAAAATAATTTTACTATTTACGCCTTTACTATTTCCGGCTTGACAAATAATGTAACATTGAACAAATACAACGACCTGATGGAACAAAAAAGGGTAGATCCGTGACCCAGTGAGATAATCTAAGATACGTTTTCGGATCGCATACCTGTAAAACTGTTCAATGAACTTGCCCTGCATTCCTCTTGTACGAATAGTTTCCAAACCAGTCATAGTCTCTGAAAAATGCGAAAACACAGGACTCCGACAAATCGACTCTAACCTCTTCAGTTCTCGAGAAGTCTTAAGATAGTATCTTCCAAAGAGCACAAACACCACTATAGTAGGAAAAACTACCAACAACAACCAAGGATTTGTAATGGCTGGTAAGAGAATAGCTGAACTGACAAAGAGTATGTCTTGAATACACAAGATGAAGATCTGAGGAAGCAGTTCGTCCATGCACCCAACATCCCTTGAAAACCGGTTTAATATTCTTCCAGTTGGATTTGTGTCGAAAAACGAAAGTTGGGCGTGCAATGTGGCCTCCACCACTCTATCATGCAAGCATTGGGAGGATCTAAGCGATACAATGAAAAAGAGGAACACGCTGATGGTTGTTAGAACGATTGATGCTGTAGTCGTGCTGGCGTAAATGATCATATTATCCATCTTTTATTGCTGCTCCAAAGTCTTCTTTGATAAATAAGACAACCATACATCCGGAAAGATTATGGCAGGTAAAACACAAAGACATTGTTACTTTTAATACCTTTACAGCTTCCCGGTGGATAACTTGATAACTCTGTTGAGAAGTGCGCAGCCCAATTGCCCGGTCCTTTTAAAGCCTTTGTTTAAAAGGAGTCTTTGAAACTGCCAAAGTTGTTTTATCTACTTGTTTACAGCAGTTACTTATCCTCTCCCTCCCCCTCCCCCTATCCATTGTTGATTTGGAAAGAGTTGATTTCCAGGAAACTGTTGATGACCCCGACGATGACCCCCAGAAAACAGCATTGTTACGGGGGTGGGAAGTCAAATTGTTTGCTTACAACTAAAAGCGCTTGGAAGGGTAATTTTCTTCCTTCGGCCTCGGTGGATAACACCCTCCTTGATCTGCAGAATTTTTCATATCCTACGAAAGCCGAATTCAATAATTGCTTTATTATTTATTCAAAATATTTTCAAACTCCTAAGGGAGAACTCGTAAAACCGACGCTAACTCCACTGCAGTTGTAGGATTTCTGACGTTTTTCTCCTTGAGGTAAGACTAAAAATTTAAGCGATTTTGTTTCATCGACTTTTTGGTATTCTCACTGTCTTTATCATTAAGTAACTGGGTAATATTCTCTTCGCTCAAACTTGCAAACCTACCATTTCGCTCTTTATTTTTATGCTCACCAAAAATAACACAACCTTATCCGCAGGTTTTCTCGGCCAACGGTTTAATAATCTGCAGCGGGCTGCACATTTACGTCATTTCGACGTCATCGGTTCAATAATATGCGGCAGGCTGCACTTTTGACGTCATAGGTTCAATACGACAAATTTCTTTCCATATTTGGTCAACAGCCGCTGATTATGGTGAATTATGATATGCGTGTAGTCAATAATGTACAATAATAATAATAATAATAATAATAATAATAATAATAATAATAATAATAATAATAATAATAATAGAGCGGTTTTCAATTGAGTGTCGAAAGTAATTAGCAAATTGCTTTGGTTTATGATTACTTCACTCAGTGATTGGTTCAAAGCTCGCGTGCCATTTTTTCAACCAATCAGAAGTGAAACCAAAACCAATCGTGGCTAGCGCGTGCACATTTTCCCGCGCTTTGTGTCGGCTACGTGTAATTACTTCGAGTTTTGATTGGTTTACTGGATTGTCTCCGACCTTTTTGATTGGCCAAAGTAATTGCTTTAGTTTTGGTTTTAGGACACTCAATTGAAAACTGCTCTAAAAATAATAATAATAATAATAATAATAATAATAATAATAATAATAATAATATTAATATTAATATTAATAATAATAATCTGTTTATAGTGATCATGTTACCCTTGACCCTGGATGATCTGAAGCTGTACCGAGCTAGCAAAGATCAACTAGACTCACCTGTTCAAGTAGTAAGGAACTTCTCGCAAGACATCAAGATGTCGTTTGGGCTAGACAAGTGTGCTGTCCTGGAAATGAGAAGGGGAAGACAAGTTGGCAGTAGCGGAATAGAACTACCCGACGACCAGCATATCGGTGAAATAGAGGAGGAAGGCTACAAATACCTTGGCATCTTACAGTTGGACCAGACTCTCAAGACCAAAATGAAAGGCAAGATAACATCGGAGTATATCAGAAGAGTCAAGAAGTTGTGTAGATCAAAACTCAATGGAGGAAATTTGATCGATGGCATCAATACCTGGGCTGTAGGTGTAGTACGCTACAGTGCGGGAATTGTGGACTGGAAAATGGAGGAGGTAGCCAACATCAGGATAGAAGAATGAATGGCTGTCTGCACACCAGGAGTAATGTTGCGAGGCTGTACCTGCCGAGAAAGGAAGGGGGAAGAGTGTGTAAGAAGGGAGAGCAAATCCCTTCTTGGCTACCTAAGAGAGAGCACAGAGTGGATGCTTCAAGCTGCGTTGAAGGAGAAAGTGATTGTTGAAGAAGAGAGTCTGCAGGACTGTAA
>OX421453.1:31052569-31067569 GCA_949126865.1 Montipora capitata
TTTCTCGTGCTCTGATTGGCTCACTCAATCTCGGGTTTGACCAGTTAATAGATGTAGACTGGTTATGAAACTCGACAAGTTTCTTTGTTTCATGTTTTTGTTCGCTTTTTTGGCCTTGACCCTGCACAAAACCCGACAAAAACACGCTTTTTTCGGCAGGATAACCAATCAAAAGCTTCGACTAATTTATTCGAAATTAACTTGCGAACCAAAAACAAAAGATTGTGCAGGGTCACGGTCGGTTCAACATCTAATTGCGACTGTATTGTTCCTGCTTTTGAAATTCCCAGGGTTTCATAACCAGTCCCTAGATTAACTATGGTTTGACCTTATATGGCAAATGATTGCGCTAAGCGTTGCTAAGCTAAAATTATTTTCGCCGGAAAGCGTTTTCTCTTTGAATAAAGCGAAAAAAAAAAAAACACTTTTGTGGAAAGTTTGGATCAATTCCGACGTTTAGAAGTATGCGAAAAGGTAAGAAATGTCTTTGTAATGAGCCTGCGTCTGTCTGACCACCAGGTATTACACAACATCGCATCTTCATCAAGTTTTTTCGATTTCGCTCCGATTTTCTCGCTTTTTTCGCTCGTATTTCGTACTTCCAAACTTTTGGAGTTCAAGGAATTTAATAAAACAATTATGCCATTCGCGGTTGTTGGATACGAGACTGGTTATAGCCAACTCATATCCAACGCGCGCCCGTGGAATGATTGCTAAATATTCTTGTGACAAACCTAAGAAAACACATAGTCTAGGGACATATATAGTTCCATATGTATTTAGGCCATTGTCCTTCCTTTACGAATCCCACATTTGAAGTTTAAGATCTCGGGTTGGTGGGTTACGGAAGACACCTTATTTGAACAGTTCAAACATATTATTATTATTATTATTATTATTGTTATTATTATTATTGTTATTATTATTATTATTATTATTATTATTATTATTATTATTATTATTAAAAGGACCTTATCTTTACGAGGGTAACACATGACAATCAACCAGAGTTACTGATAAACTTGTGGTCCTCGGTGCGCACCTTTTACCCCCCTTCCTGCTCCGTTTTACGGGTATTCAAAGCTACAGCTACAAGGAACAGAGGAATGTCGAAACAGACGTCGATCGAATGACGGGGATTGAACTGGCGACCCTCCAGCTCAGAAAGCCGGGCACTCACCGACTGAGCTCGTCCTTCTGAGCTGGAAGGGCTCCAGTTCGTTCCCCGTCATTTGATCGACGTCTTTTATTATTGCTTTTGTTATAGAAACGCTTCTTTATAGTCTCGTCGATCTTCCTACCGTGTATTTCATGTCACATCTTATTTCCCTCTCACAGATTGTTAGAGATGCAACACCTTTCTGAGGATATTTGCTGTTCCCAACAAGGCTGTCATCTGAGCGCTTCCAATCATTCGGGTATACTCAGGCATTCCTACCATTTCGCAGAATATTCGAGACCGATACAGGAGCCCTTAAAACCAGTAGCACCACTACAACTTGTACTTGACGCATGCATGACCTAGCGTGCTTATTGCTTTATTAAACAATCAATCAACCGACCCATGGATCAGCCAGGATCCATCGATCGGTACATCCATTGGTCCATCGCTTGGTCAGGCAGTCAGTCAGTCAGTTATTTAGTATTAAAGGAATCATCTCAAGTCACAATGACGCAGCTTACCTTCTTATTTCCTTGACCCTTTCTTCATAATGATGTTCCAAGGCTTGAGCCTTCACAGCTCGAATCCCGGACACCAGCTCGTTCATAAGTGCGATACGTTTGTCAGACACTTTTGCCGTTTGCCATCGCAGTGTTCCAACATGATGAGAGACAAATAAAAAATAAGGAACGAGACCTTCTAGAAAAAGTACGCCAGCGAGCGCTTGCCACTTAAACAGACTGAGGAACAAGTAAAGTACGGTAGGGATAAAATAGATCAAGAAAACCAAGTTAAAAACCCATCGAGGCGCCAGTTCCATACGCTGAATGTCATTGGACAAGAGATCGATAACGTGACCTTCCTGAAACTCCTGGAGTGTACGATGTCCGACAAGGGTAATCTGTTAGCCAATAAAAAAGAAGTCAAATACCATAATTTTTACTGTTCTGCCGTTAGGGCCAAATTTACCATAACTGTCTCAATGAACTTTAATAATGTGCTTTTTTTCTGGAAAAAGAAATGAGATTTTTGAGAGATGTTTTCCCGTTTTAACCTAATATCTAACAAAAGAGTATTTGAAAAACTAAGCTCTAGGACAATTGATCTCTAGTGTTTTCTAGCCTCTTAACCATTAATAAGGCAAAACAACTTCAGTTGTGGTGATTTAAAGTGCTCCCTGTGACCAAAAAAAATCAAATCTCATTTTCTTTGGATTTCAAAACTATGTGAACTAAATACTAAGCGACCAAAGTTTTAATCCTTGATTTCAAAAAGACACCTGTTTATTTTAACTGGATTTTTCCTATTTAATGTTGCGCCATTACTAACTTTAAGTTCTTGAGAGAGCTGGATCGAGGAGAAAATGACGTCAAAAGCTCACTAGTTTAAGAATGCAATGAGTGTGTACGCCGCAGAATTAATATGCAGCACGGCAGTTTTGGGCTTTCAGACTTTTAAACTCACGTTTTGCATATATAATAAGATGCATTCAGACGCTTTTTGAGGTCACTTTTCCCTGGATTTAATCCTCTGAGGTCCAATCGGTCAGTTTTGAACGTGAGTAATGGCGGACCGTGAAATCCAAAACTTAAACTCAAAGTAAACGACCTTTGGTTAAAAATCAAAGTTCAAAATTTTGCCAGTTAGGTGTTAAGCAAACATACTTTCAAAATCTGAAGAAAAAAAGGAGTGACTTTTTTTATCACCGGGGCACTTTAACGGCTTGCAAGAGTGGCCATCTAATATCATTTGTGAAAATAAGCCGTAAAGTTGAAAATATAGAGAAGAATGAGCTTCAATGGTTAATTTATCAAATACCTTTTTTATAGAAGTTGAAAAAGCCAGTATTTTTAATCCAGCGAGATCTCACCTTTGAATAAATCATTCCTTTCAACGCACTACAAATCCTAGCGCCTAGTACTTCGGCCATCCAACCACGTAAATGTGCGGCTGATCTTTCTACCATTGAGATTACTCCAATAAGCACAGCACAGACGTACATCACAGTCTTCTCTCCATTATTGTCGCCATTGCTGGAAATCAAATTCGACAGGATGACACCAAGGAGTAACGTCCGAAGAGTGCTACCAATCATATCCACCATGCCCAATAAGATCATTGTCAAAACATCTTTTATTGATGTCATTTTTACCACACATCTCCACAGTCGAGGTCTTTTCCACAACAAGCCTTTTTTTCGTCATTCCAAATTTTTTGAAGCTTTTCAGTCAAAACTCGTGTTTTATTTTGTTCTTCGATAGGCAGCAGATCGCATATTTGCAATGGGCGGCAATTTCCTGCCTTAAAGGTTTCAGTCATCCAATGAAAAAACAAAAGCGGACAAAGACTGATTTCTTCTCGATATGAAGACGAGGTAGATTCCTCGCGAAGAAGTTGCTCGTACCTCTCCTTGGCTGGCATTATCTGTATGACGAAACGTAGTATTGTTCAACCTTAAAGGGAACTGAATTTAACTTACACGGACACGTTGGTCAATGAACCAGATTTGCCTAAATGTCGGTGATCAACCGAGGAGCTATATCATTGACCACTCATCCCTAAAGTCCTTTCATCTTATTTCATGGACATCTTAATTTTACCGTGCCGAACAAGTTGCGTTGAGTCATTATTTTCTCCCATTGTCCAAGCTCGGCAGAGGCATGAGTCTAACCTCAACTGATGACACTGCAAATGGTTCCCATTTAAGCTTTTAAATTATTTTTCTTTGCAAAGTACGATGTTAAGAAAATCGTCTTTCATGTACCGGACTTAAATTATGGCGGAGGACAAATGAACCGTTGTTATTCCGATGAGGCCTTGCTAATTACATATGGTTATGTTCGCTTTGTTCTTTTGTTTTATGGACATTTAATTCTTTCGGATCCGGTATATGAAAGACCAGCCGAGTTGGCCGATTAGTTGACTAAGTTTCAAAACGCATTACACAGAATGTTTCAAAGAGAAATACTAGCATAAAAATACATGACTAATTTGTTTTTAACGTGTAGTTTGTGTGGTCAAGAGAAAAATATCAATCACTTAACGTAATCTCCCGCGGCTCAAGATTAATTTCCCCTTGCATTAAATAGGAAAGAAAGCGCCAAAGCATGGGCTTTGAAGAAAGCTTCAGCTTTTCTAGGAATTTCGGATCTTTACATGATTTAGTATCAACGTTCTCTGACTGACGTAAACACAAAGAAATCTGTGCATCGTAAGATGCCCTCTTGCAAATCATGGTGTTGTTTCGTCACATATATCGTTTGTTGTTTGTAATTTATTTGTTTGAGCAGGTTGAAGTTTTTGCAGCTATTCAGCTGAGGTGGACCTGCTATACCCACCCACCCATACGCTCACAAAGCACAGCCACAACTTCATCCCCTACTCTAGGAACTAATGAACATGGAAGATATTTGTGAGGCGGGGCCTACGGTTTATAGTCCTTATCCGAGAAGACTTGTAAGTCTAACCATTTGCTGGTGTAATTACAAAGGCAGCACTTTCTCCTCACTTGTTTTAAGACCCTGAATGTTGGTCCGGCCGGAGTCGAACTCGCGACCTCCTGCATGGCAGCCCAGTGCTCAATCAACTGAGCCACCGGTGCGCGCGCGAGGATTATCAGGATTTACGAGCATGAACAAGATTGGCTTGGCTGCCCATTACATTAAGTTCAACTAAGAAAAAAGGGCAAAGGCTGGTTGGTTTGTGAATAATTTTAAGTCCTCCAACTTGAGAAAACTGGCTTACGTTGTGAGGGCTTCGATAAGAAGAAGTTTAGTGTGAGGAGGGTATGTAAAGTATCAGGTTTAATCGATAAGTGGAAACAGTTTTTTATCAACAAATGAAAGATTTAGCGCCTGCAGTTAACACAATAGACCTTTTCGGCTTGTACATTTTGTTTTCCCAATACAGATCATGTGATAATACTCAGGAGGCTTGGGCCTTTGTTTTGTTCATTAAAATGAGGGCATGCAAGCATGAATATGCCTGCATGCACTCTTTTTAATGAACAAAACAAAAGACCAAACCTCCTGAGTATTATCACATGATCTGTATTGGGAAAACAAAATGTACAAGCCGAAAAGGTCTATTTGCGAGAAGCAGATTACCTTTACTAACCTTTGCAACCTTGTACGGTCGTCTGTAGCTGGTAATCGTGTGGGCAAGGGTAGTCCGATGAAGCGAGAATAATTTGTGACACTGTCACCATATCTTTTTATCTAAATTACAAAATCTCTTAATGCTCAACTGCCAAATAGAGGGTATTTGCATTGTAAATAGCTGCGTACACTGTTGCCTGTTCTATACTTAGACGATGCCGCTATAAAAAAGTAATGTAATATACTGCCGCGGAATCCCTGTAGAGCATTTCATATTAAACGAGGGCCTTCTGTTTTTTTCTCTTAACCAGTAAATGTTGTCTAAAGTGCACTGAATTAAAAAAAAAAAAGCTGAATGCTCTGATGAGCTCATTGAATGTTTATGTTGATATCAAAAGACAATAGAGCTCTGTAATGCAGAACAAAAAGCGGGCGTGTTTGAAATGTCGAGGTAAAGAGGCCCTCTTCTTCAAAAAATATACTGACACACATTGACACAATGGACCCTGCTCCGACCGTTTTCAACTAGTTTTCGATATTTCACGTCTTCTGTGAAATCTGATCTGATCTTCTCCTTTTGATTCGATGTTATTAGACTTGTAGTCGCCCAATTAATGATGGGGGAAGAACTTCAATTGGCGCCGGTTACGCTCCTTTGTTTGGGTCTCTAATCTACTTCTTTCCCTTTTTTTCATCTCCTCGAATGTCTTTACCCTTGAACTAGGTGGAAGACTCGAGTTTAGCGAGGTTTTCTCGGTCCTTTGATTAAGTGTTTGGCTTAAGCTTTCTGGAACTCTGTTAAAAACAGAGTGTTTTAATTACTTTACCACCTTTCAAATGATCTTAGCATATAACGTTTTGCATGAGAATTGTCTTGGTCGTATCTCTCCAACAGACGTAAAGTTTTGATGAGTTCCACAAGGCAGCTGACAGGGGACTTTGATGATTGTTTTCTACTCCAATAAATTTAGACTTTCTTCTCGTAAGCTCAAAATTTTGTATTAAGTTCTCCTAATGTCAAAACTGAAGGCTTGATAAGCTCACGGAATGCAGAAGTTTATTGCAAAACACAGTGGAAGTCTACAGGCCCATGCGAACGGACCCAACATGTTGGGTCCGTTTGCATTGCATGTTGGCACTTGTTGGATGTTGTAACGTGTAGGTTGAATCAGGTCAAACTTTTGACCTAAAAGTTCTGTGACCGGCGAAGCGTAACACCAACATGTTGTGTCCATTTGCATGGAACACACAACAATGTTGTGGGTTTCATGCAAGTTACAATGTTGGACTCTCGCACACACATTGCAGTCTTGATATGGTAATGTCTTATGATCAAACGCAGCTTAAACATGGCGGATCGCCAAAAATGTTGTATCCGTTTGCGTGCACCGTGCAACAACTGCCAACAGCTTCCAACATTGTTAGTTAATGGGTCCATTTGCATGGGCCTTATGGATCAGTACCTAATGTGGGCGTGTTTGCCACTAAATTCCAAAATAGAGAGGTCGTATATATTTTTGCTTAAGGCGGCGAAATACGAGATACAAAAATCTCTAAACTTGGCGCGCAACATTGTTTCGTTGCAAGTTTGGGTCGATGTCTCCCGTTTTTCACCTTGCATGATCAACTTGTCGCGCAACAAAAACATTTGTTGCGGGTTGAAGAAAGTTGTTGCGAAAAGTAGAGCGCAGGTCTACTCTGAGCAACAAATTTTGGCTTTGTTGCTCGTTTTTCATCAAGCTCACAACTTGTCGCGCTACAAATGTGCTCGTGTACTAGCAAATCAACCAATCAGCGCCCTGCATTTCTTCAAACCCCAACAAATGTTTTTGTTGCGGGTCAAGTTGATCACGCAAGCTGAAAAACGCGAAACATCGACCAAAACTTGCAACGAAACAATGTTGCGCGACAAGTTGAGGGTTTTTGTATCTCGTCTTTCGCCGCCTTTAAGGCACATACGAGTTGATCACGAAAACTGCTTAGTGTCTTAAAAAAGACAAATCTCATCATACCATCGTCTTTGCTCCAGAACCCTTATCAAAACGTGTCTTGGATCTGACTTACACTATCTGATCGGATGTGAATAGGTTTTCTGTGGTGGTCATGAAGAAAATACGAGTTTAATAATAATAATAATAATAATAATAATAATAATAATAATAATAATAATAATAATAATAATAATAATAATAATAAATAATCTATGAAGTTCAGATAGATTTCTTCATCATGTGCGACGTACGAATTTTTATTCTCAATTTTTACACTTAGGAAAACGAACAATTGAGCTGAGCAGAAATCGTTTACTTAACGTAGAAATCACTACCAGCAAACACAATGAATATGGGGAAACACAACCAGCGAAATGACGATGGTTCGGAGCACATGGGTGATCTCAATTGTTAATGCCTGAAGAGAGATCTCGTGCAGCTTACGGACATACATTTGGATAGCTTAAGTGTGGAGCTTACCACAGGTAACCCACACAATAATTAGCGCGATACCCTAAAATGTTCTCACTCAATGAACAAATAAATACGTCTTACCAACTGAGTTCGAAGTCCCCACTGTAAGTTACGAACCGAGTTTTTTTTCGTTGATTTATGGCCCAAGCGCAAAGCGCACGGGTTATAAATTAACGGGAAAACCAGAATCCGTAACTTACAATGTGGACCGAGAAAACGAGGTTAGTAAGATATTTATTAAATCTCTGGGGTCGTGTGGGAAAGGAAATTAGTTGAAGGCAAGCGGAACGGTCAATTGCCACAAATGATTGGCAGGCGTAAAAATCTGAAAAACGAATAAATCTGGCCATTTGAAATAGGTCCTTGCGAGATTTAAACAGTACCACAAGTTAAGTTCGCATGTACAACATGAGAAATTTGATAGGAAATATTGCAATGAAATTTCAAATTTAGCGGTGGGCCGTAGAACACTGTAGAATAGGGACATAAAGGCCCACTGACGTATTTTTTGGGGTGCGTTGCTAAAGATGTAATGGTTAAGTAATTTGAGAGAATTTGGCATTAGTTTGGTCAGTTTCCAACTTTTGTAAGCCAATGACCCTCAATATGACGTCATCATACCACGCCCATTGTCACGTGACCAATAAAAGAAAACTCTAAATTTGTCTCCGTGCTACGCAATTTGAGTATTTAATCGATCGTTTCATAATTTGTATCCGTCTTTGAATACAACCAAGCATGGTTTTCTTTTTATTTTGAAAAATGTTCTGAAATACCCATAACTTGTTCAAAAAAGATGATTTTAAAAAATCAATGCTTAGCTATATTCTGTATTTGGGGGTAAAACGTGCCATGTAAAAAATAATTAATTCAAAAGACGGCCGGAAATTTAGCCTTTTTTCAAACTAGAAGTCAGTTCGATTACGCATGCGCAGTTGATCTGACAACGAGCGCGAGGAAGGGCGAGGAAAAACCTTCGATGGAAAACAACAGTTCGTGCGGTGACTTTTGCTTGTGAGTGGGTTTTCTTGTCAGCTCATGATATGATGACGTCAGTTACCGGAAGTAACATTTCATTTCACTACGGTGAATAGTACAGTGACGGGAAGTGATATTTCTTGCCGTCATGCGAAGGTGGCCTGATTTCTGGCCGTAGCACGCTTTCCGAATACGTAGGAGATCATGGCCTGCCGTTGTGGAAAGTACGTAAGTATTTTGTTGTACATGACATGCTTAATATGTTATTGTTTCAACCTAAATGGCAAGATACAGGCATTTTATTCTTTCTTATCCATATTTCGTGATTTGCAAACAATTATTTGACGATTTCGAGCTCACAATGCGGTGGCAGTAGGCGCGCACAACAACGCGTTTCATGATCATCAGCGAGGCTTTCACCAGATGATTCAAGATTTTTCTACCTTTTCAGAGTACTTCTCGGCGCAACGTTTCGCTTGTCTTTTCTCAAGATGAAAGTATTTTGGAAATTAAAACTCATGCATATACATGTAGCAGTATTTGAGCTAGAAAAGTGAATGAGAAGATCAAGCTCGATATATGTTTAAGTTAATCCTGTAATTTTGTTGATTTTAGGCGCGTGGGATGAAAGTCGTCAAAATGTTGTTGTCGTTGCTCACAATGAAAAGTTGCTGGTATTTACAAAGCTTCTGCAAGAGTCCCCAAATCTTGCTTTTTAACGTGAAACTCCGCCAAACATTCATCATCTTCCTTGTCATCAAGGTGAAACCTAGCCATACGAAGAGTGTCGAAATGTTAAGTTGGCAGGCTGATATTCCTGTTAGAGAGCTTAAAATTCTTCTTCCGAAATAAAACTAGAACTCTGCGAAAGAAGGATCAAACCTCTTATTTCTCTAAAAGATGGTATGAGACTTAACAAACTATCGTCCTACTACGCGACTTATTTAATGTAAACAAGAGCTTTGAATTTTGGCATGATGCTACGTATTCATTCTATTTTCCACGGCTAAAACTACCAGACCCTTACGTAGTCCTTGCTCTGAGTCCGTATATTATAATACGACCCTTCAAATTAGCCAATCACAGCGCGTTTACTACTAGAGATATAATAAGTGTGGTAATCAAATTTACGGAATAATTTCACGCGCGTCCCGAGCCTTTAGACGAGGGAAATTATTTGATTTTGGACAAAACGCAAGTGAAAGTATTCTTTAATTTCACGAGTACACTATTTGATTAGCTATTAATATCATGGATGACAAATTATGTTCGTAAGACGCCATTTTCGCACTGTAAGAAAAGTTGCCGTGGTAACATTGTAATAAAAAATGTGAAATTATAAATTAACGCTGAAATTTCGCGCCAAAATTAAGAATTAATTTGTCACCCATGTTATTAAAATCTTAATTTCCATGTCTTCGGAGCGGTATATGGTACCAAGTTCTTACACCTAACTACTATCCATCTCCTTTCTTCTTTAAAAGATGGCAGAATATTTTTTTTATTATTAGAGCACCAACTCTAGATGATATAAAATCTTCCATGAGCATAATAATTCAAATTAATTATATCTTCCAGACAATGCGCTCGCTATTATTCGCAAATTCAGCGCACCGTATCAAGCTATAGTACAAGTGAAATTATATCTTTCTAACCTTTCATCCTTTTCGGGCCGTACACAATTGTGCACATAATTACCAGAGGACGGCACCAGTTAAGCAAATTTGCCAAGGTTAGTGCAAAAATCTGCTCTTTCTAAATTGAAGCTGGAGTTTCGCAATATTTTCGATTTAGTGATAAAAATACTGCTTCCGGTGATCGACTATACTGTCACAGTATAAAGATCGTTTATCTCCGATAACAAGAGGGCAATACTTTACTCGCAACTCCTTCTTCAGACCTAGCTTTTCGCATCCTTATTAAAGACCCGAAAGCTCAATCTAGTCTTTCTTGAATTGAGGACTTAAAGTTGGACGCTAACTAATCAACCTCTTCTCAGTTAATGACTTTGTTCGTAGCGAGCCAAACCTATTATGATGAGCCATTTACACTACGAAGTAGCGCTAAACAAACACCTTGCTTTTCGCTAGAGGTCTATTCATACATGTTTCCTTGTGATGTATGGGTTTCTTTGTGTTTACCTCGGTCAAAGATGGTTGCCTAAAATTTCTTGAGAGACTCAGTGAGGCTTACTCTTAACTCCTTCCTTAAGCGCTTTCTTTGGTGTTTCAATCCGGAGAAAATTTATTTTGAGAAGGGATAGAATTACGTTAATCGACCAAGTCGATGGATTGACCATTTCTAGATGAAAACGCCTATAAGGCAGCGTTTCATTTGTAACCGCACCGTTTTCGATGCGGTTACGCCTTCTGTTTACACGACACCGTTCGAGACGGTTGGCGAAACGAGGTCGATTTAAAAACGCTATTTTTAAACGATACGATTTCATCTGCCGAGTAAACAGCGAAACCGCATCGATTTAAATACGGATACTATTTTGGCGCGAAAATTGCATTGTTCAATTTAAAATGGTGAATTTAACACGTAATGCCGCGCTCGCTTATACCATCACGGCTTTGATTTTCTTGTGAAAACGGTTCAGTGTAAACACTTCCAAACCGTATCTATTTTGACGCGGTTTTGAAGTCGTGAAACTGTGCCGATGTAAAATCGTTTTCATGTAAACGCTGCTTAAGATGCGATGGATTGTAAATTTGATAAACGTTATTAGCAAGGCATGCTCTTTCCGTCCCCATCCGCTACAGCCTTCGAATTCAGCCTTTCCAAACCTTTAACAAACTCTTCTCACTGATTATGCCATTCATTTCACCGGGGAATTTTGACTTTTTCACGAAAAATGAACAGTGCTAGCTGAGGGTTTCAATTTACCCCGGTGGACGTACATTGTACTGAGTTTTCAAACAAACCCGACTTCAGTCGAACTTTCATTGAAGCTTAATTAATTAAATGCTCAGACGCGGGGAATCTGGAACGAGTGCTTTTTTTTCCTTGTGCTTATTCTGGGTTTCGTTTTCGCACAGAACAAGCGAACGCAAGCATTAGCGCAAACACAAGGAAAAGGAAAAATTATGATCCTTGCGCTTATGCTTAGCTTAAGCTTGCGTCAACCCAGTTTTTACGGTGAAACAAGCGCTCTTATGCTGTGCTTATGCTTAAAGGGCCTCATTTACCATCAAAATTAGGTCAACATTGTTCATTGATCAGAACAAGAAACTGGTTTATTCAGCATATTTATTTCATATATTGGATGTCGCTGTAACTTAAACCCGGTTCCCTCAATAGTTAGTCAAGATTCAGTTTATCCTTACAGATAATGCCAGTCAAGGAAAGATACGAACAACTTCCACGAGAAGAACCTGCCTCGACTCACTGTAGAGATGAAATCCGTCTTTGGTCGCTTTTGTTTTTTCATTGGATGACTGGAACCTTCAAAACAGGAAATTCCCGTCCCTTGCAGCAATGGGATCTGCTGCCTATTCAAGAGCAAAACAAAACGCGGGGTTTGACCGAAAAGCTTAAAGAAATTTGGAATGGCGAAAGAAGGAAGAGGGTTAGTTGTGGAAAAAGCCCTCGATTGTGGAGATGTGTGGTAAAAATGTTACCCGCAAAAGATGCTTTGACAATGATCATATTTGGTATGGTGGATATGATAGGTAGCACTCTTCGGACGTTACTCCTTGGTGTCATCCTGTCGAATTTGATTTCAAACAATGGAAACGATAACGGAGACAAGACTATAATGTACGTCTGTGCTGTGCTTATTGGAATAATCTCTATGGTCGAAAGATTGGCCACGCATTCAAGAAGTTGGATGGCTGAAGTACTAGGAGCTAGGATTTGTAGCGCGTTGAAAGGCATAATTTATTCAAAGGTGAGAATTTGTTAGACATGGGAAAGAATTTTTTGGACATGGGAAAGGTATATTATTGAACAACAGTATTGCTAAAGATACAGGCTTTTTCACTGAATTTCTATAAAAAGGTACTGTAATTAATTGAACGCTCAATTGTCCTTATAAGTCCTTTAACTAAAGCTCATGTTAAAGCTCATGCTATATAACTTCAAATTAAAGGTTATATTTGGAAAATGGAGGTAGATGGCTTGCTTTGCAGGCATTAAACTGCCATAATTCAAGTTGATTTGCGTGTTAGTGAAAAGTGGAAAACTGAAAAATTGCCCACGAACTCAGTTCTTCAGTTCGAAGTTGGACGAATACTTTCTTGTACGGTATTATGTTTGGAACGTGAGGGTAGCCTGAGGTTGAAGTGCCTTACTCATGATACTTCGTGACACTTGTTGAAATCCACGTGCCTATAATAGGCCACTGCCGACTTCATGTCTGCCTCCTCTTCAAAGTGAGTCTTACGAATATTAGTTTTCATTCATATTTAAAGTAGAACTAATGAATTATTACAATGCAAAAAGACTTGCTCTTAGATTCGCTTTCAAGAGGAGACAGAAATGATTCGGAAATGGCCTATTACGTACATTTCTGGACATATCTGTAAAAGTTTAAAGTATTTGACTTCTTTTCCACTGGTTACCAGATTACCCTTGTCGGACAACGAACACTGCAGGAGTTTCAAGAAGGTCACGTGATCGATCTGCTGTCAAATGACATTCAGCGTCTGGAACTGGCGCCTCGGTGGTTTTTTGATATGGTTTTCCCGATCTATTTCATCCCAGTCGCACTTTACTTAAATTTCAAACTGTTTAAGTGGCAAGCTTTCGCTGGGATGCTTTTTCTAGTAGGTCTTGTTCCTTATTTTTTATTCGTCTCTCATCTTTTTGGAAAATTGCGCGGACAAACTGCTGAGGTGTCTGATAAACGTATCGCACATATGAACGAGCTGGTGTCCGGGATTCGCTCTGTGAAGACTCAAGCCTGCGAACTTCACTATGAAGAAAGTGTCCAGGAAATAAGAAGGTACGACAAAATAGTATTCCTTTCGTTTTCTGTCCAATTATTTGAGTTACTTACTCAGTGAGCGACCGATTCATCAATGCATTGATGGTTAATTTGTCAATGATCTAACCACATGTGTCTAATGATCTATTGCCCTCATCTATCTGTGATCTAATAATCTCATTTATCATCTAATCTCTCATTTTATTAACTTTACCAGTCAAGCTGGCAGAGCGCCGCAACAGCTTGCGTTAATTACTGTGGCCCCTTTTTTACCCTCCCAACCATGATACACAACAGAAGACAGACCACAACACCGGGAACTACGTGCCCTACTCTTAGCGACAAGTGTGTGGGTTCTTTTACGTCCCAAAGGATTATTAACATTTAAGGGTTGTGAGACGGGACCTCCGGCTTATCGTCCTTAACCGAGAAGACTTGAAACTCTGACCATTTGCAGATGTAGTTACAAAGGCAGCACTTTCTCCTCAGATATTTAAAGACCCTGAGTGTTGGTCCGGCCGGAGTTGAACTCACGACCTCCCGCGTGATAGTCCGGTGCTCAACCAACTGAGCCACCGGTGCGCAGTCCAGCCCTTGCCCTTGCCTTGAGATCCGGAAATCCCAGGTTCAAGATTCCTTTTGACCACTCCTTGACTTGAATTTGATCCTGGTAGACCCAGGTTCAACTTCTTGGCTGCACTTGCCAATCGCCAAATGGTTTGGCTTCCGGCGAATCAGGATTCTCAAGAATAGGCCTTATACATGATTACGGCATAGGCTCAAAATTCACCACCAAGCCTCGTTTGCACAAAATTAAACACACCCTCTGGACATGCAATACTGTTCGCTCGTGGGTTTTCTTTACAAGTTTGCTCCTTTGGGATTTAGCGTATGGTAAAATTTACAACTCTGATTTTCAAACTCGAGGTTTAGTGGTGAAATTAGCAAGTCAGACGTCTTCACGCATATGGGCAGCCGCTCTGTTGTTCTGTTCTGTTGCTTCATTGGCCTTGAAAAACCCCTATGGGTAGTGGTCATTTAAGTATGTATGTATGTATCTAAATAGTTGACAGATCGTAAATCTGCAAGATGTATGCGTTTATTAAGCCTGAGACAAACATGCCTTAATTTTAGGTGAAAAAAGAAAAACACATAAAGCACGGTGAACACACCGTAACACCAACCCAATCTCGACCCCAGACCTCTTCTTTTGACTGAGGGAGAGAAGACCTCTGGGGAACCCTGAAAAAAAGTGCCCTCTCATTGGGTTTCGTGAAGAACAAGCAAAAGCGTCTCTAATTGGTGCATTCATGTTAGCACTAGGTGTGAGCAGTCGCCTTAAGGTTCAAATAGCCAATTTGTGGCTAT
>OX421453.1:31072569-31090069 GCA_949126865.1 Montipora capitata
TTGAATCCGTCCCAAGAGGGTTTTTACAATTCCAAGAGTTCGTCAGAGGGCGATACCACATTGAACAGTAATCACCATTCAAGAAACACTTTTGGAAGAAAGAAGAAACTTTTCTCTTATGAAAGCAAAAGGCTAGACGGAGAAACAACCAAAATTATTCCTGCAGTTAAAGATATGGAGCTGGTGATATTCCCTGAAGATGCTGAAGACGCTTTACTCGTTTCAAATCTAACTTACAACATAAATGAAGGAGAGAAAAACTTTATCCTCTACGATGTTAGTTTTGTGACAAGTAGAAATACACTTACCGTTGTTTGTGGTCGTGTCGGGAGTGGAAAATCTACCCTCCTCTCTGCGATTGCAGGGGAAGTTAAACCGTCTAGTGGATCTGTACACTTCCCAGGAACGCTCGCGTATGTTACCCAAGTACCGTGGGTGTTCTCTGGAACTATCAAGGAAAACATTTTGTTTAGTGAGCATGACGACTTTGACTGGTATTCAACTGTTGTGGAAGCTTGCGCCCTGAAAGAAGATATTGAGCTATTTCCCGACAAACACGAGACGATTGTGGGTGAGAGAGGAGTTGTCCTAAGTGGTGGACAGAAGGCTCGTGTAAGTCTGGCTCGAGCTGTTTATTCCTGTGCTGATGTTTACGTCCTTGATGACCCACTTAGCGCTGTTGACCCAAAAGTAGGTGATCAGATATTTAAGAAATGCATCCTTGGCGTGCTTGGTGACAAAATTCGAGTTTTAGTGTCTCATGATCCCAGATATTTGGAAGAAGCAGATGAAATAATCTGTTTGGACAATGGTCGAGTACTGGAAAAGAGAAGACCACAACAAGATGGACCAAAGTATAAGGGAAGCATCATTTCAGATGCTTCCCTGGACGGATATCAGGCCGAGCCAGATCCACTTGTTGTTCAGTCATCTCCTGACAAATCAAGGGGGATGGAGATTCCCGCCGAGGATCGCAGGATTGGAAATGTGTCTTTTCAGCTTTACTGGGACTATTTCACAAGCGGAATACATCCAGTTCTTGTTGTTATGTTGATTGCTTTGTTTATTCTCATTCAACGTAAGTTATTTTTATTTTACCTGGATTTTATTTCATGCCTTAATTTAACTGTCAGAAGGCTTGGGATGGAAAGTTATGGGAGGACGATTTCTTCTTCCTACATATTACAATGCTCTCCCAGCGTTATTTTCCAAACAGAGGGTATTCAAATAATATGTTGCCTGTAAAATCCATTCTCAGGTTGAATCCGTTTTAACCTAGGTTAAATTGGTGATCCTCATTTTATATTACCTAGGTTGAATATGCACAGTCACTGGTGAATTGAAGAAACATTTTGGAGCCTAAGTTAAGCCTAAAAATTAGGGTCAGGTTAGGATTAGTTTTGGTTATTATACACGGATATCAATTGACTTATTATACAAAAGTCCATATTGAAACTGTGTTGGGCTGAGCATGTTTCGTCGTTGTTGCGTAATGGTGAAAACACAGAACTACAGATCTGGAAGGTCCGAGTTCGAGTACCAGTGAGTGCATGGTACAGTTCTTACATCCCTTACTATGTTGTAATGTTGATAAGTGTACGAGTACAAAAACCGATAAGATGATATAAAACATTAAGACGATGTGATGAGATGCGTAAGACGGTGTTTGAAGGAAGGTGGTGTTTTCAGTCCTTTTTGGGCGGTTAATAGCTGCTTTAATATTCAACCTAGGTAAAATGAGGATCACTAATTTAACCTAGGTAGAAACGGATTCAACCTGAGAACGGATCTTACCGGCAACATTAATAAATAAAAAGTCATTTCCATTGCCAGTACAATTGGGGACACTTAATACAACTAGTGAAAAACGATGAAAATGGACTTGTGAAAGTTCTTCAAATTTGTGCCAATAAAAATCCAAAAAAAAAAAAAGGAATCACATTTATGATAGATACAGATTTTTCAGGTAAAATCGGGTCTCAGGTTGAATCCGTTTTTTCCCCGGTTTAATTAGTGATCCTCATTTTACCTTGGTTGAATATGCACTCAGATAAACTGAAGAAACTTTTTTTGGAGCCTAGTAAATTAAGCCTAGAGAAAAATTGGGTTTAGGTTAGGATTTGTTTTGGTTATTAGACCGGCATGGATATGATATCCTTTATAACTTATTATACAAAAGTATAAGCAATGAAAAGAAAATTCTGTTGGGTTCAGCATTTTCGTCATCATGGTGTGGTGGTGAAGACACAGGACAGGACAATAGACCTGGAGGGTCCGAGGTCGAGTAGCTAGTACGGGTAAGTGCATCTTACAATTCAGTCTTTGTTCCCTTGGTATGTTTTAATGTTGAGCCGTGAATGGATTAGATAAGAAACATTAAGAAGATGTCTTGAGATGCGTAAGACAGAGCAAAGGAAGGTATAGGTGTTTTCAATCCTTTTTTGGGCAGTTGACAGCTGCAGATCACCAATTTAACATAGGTAAAAACGGATTCAACCTGAGGCGGGATTTGACCTGCAACACATATAAATGACTTAACCAAGATCATTTAAAAACTAAGCCATGCTGGGTGATGTTTATATCGAGAGGGGCATATAAGGAATTGTACATGGAGGATACCTGATTTTTTTTGTACTCCGTTTTTTGTTTCCTTGATCTCTCTCAAGGGAAAGGTGCATTTCTTGCATAACTAGTCAACTTGGACTACAATAGACAAGTTGCGTATCTCATAGAGTGCTCCGTGCCTTATTTTGCAGTGCTAAAAATGTCAACGATATACATTTGATCGTTGAGATGTGATCATGTTGTTGTTTTGTTGTGTTTTTTTTGCTTTTCAGCCGCTGTCATCTTTCCAGATGTATGGTTGTCTTATTTGTCGAAAAGAACTTTGGAGCAGCAACAAAAGATGTATAATATGGTTATTTACGCCAGTACGACTGCAGCATCACTCGTCCTCACAACTATGCGCCTGTTCCTCGTTTTCCTCGTATTGCTTAGATCCTCCCAGCGCTTGCATGATAGAATGGTGGAGGCCACATTGCACGCCCAACTTTCTTTTTTCGACACAAATCCAACTGGAAGAATATTAAACCGGTTTTCAAGGGATGTTGGGTGCATGGACGAACAGCTTCCGCAGACCTTTATCTTGTGTATTCAAGACATCCTCTTTGCCATTTCGGCAGTACTCTTACCAGTCGTTGCAAATCCTTGGTTGTTATTTGTCTTCTTTCCCACAATAGTGGCATTTTCACTTTTTGGAAGATACTATCTTAAGACCTCTCGAGAGCTGAAGAGGTTAGAGTCGATTTGTCGGAGTCCTGTGTTTTCGCATTTTTCAGAGACCATGACTGGTTTGGATACCATTCGTACGAGAGGAATGGAGGCCAAGTTCATTGAACAGTTCTACAAGTGAGCATCTCAGATTCCCATAAATACACATTTTGTTTCATAAATGCAATCCATAATTTCAGTGTAGTTCAAGTTGAAGTGTAATCAGCAATTACAAGGACACATCTCTTCCCCTCTGTGCTAATGATTCTAAGCTCTTCACTTGTTCCTTCGGCAGAAGGATGGTGATAAGCTACAGGACAATTTGAGTGAGCTGTTCAAATGGTCCTGTATCTGGGGAATGGAATTTAATACCTCAAAATTTAAGGTGCTGAGCTCAGATGGCTCGTATCTAGTCGGTAGTTCATAGGGATTACTTCCTTGGAGGAATTAGGTTAGAGCGTGTGAATGTAGAGAAAGATCTTGGCATCCTCGTTAGTCATAATTTGAGCTGGAATGGTGATATCGATCATATTACATTTAAAGCTCAAAGAATGCTTAACTTACTTAATTGAAAATGTAGAGATCTACCCGACACTAAAAGTAAGAAATTGCTTTCTATAACTTGGGTTATATCCCGTTTGGAGTATGCTAGTATAGTATGGTCTCCCTTTACTCAGAGAAATATTGACAAGTTGGAACAAACTCAGCGAAGAGCAACTAGATTTATCATTGGAAGTGATTTTTTAGAATATGAGGGCTTACAGGTTAAACTTACTACCTTTACGATATCGTGGAGAAGTACTTGATCTACTATATTTCTTTGAGTCTTAAGAATTTATGCGCTCCTAATGTCTTTAACCTATGTGTCGTTTCGCTCTTGCGGAAAGTCACTACGTGGCATCAACTACCTGACACTCAATGTCCCTTTTAGAAGGACAGAAGTGTTTAAAAACTCGCACTTTATACGCACATGTCATCTATGGAATAATTTACCTCCCTCAATATTAGGGAGTCAAGTTTTCTGAGAATTTTCTTGTATTTTATTATAAGAAATTTTGTGTTGGCCGTGTTTTCTTATTGTAATATTTTTAAGGAGTTACATTATCATTTATAGTATTTGTATAGTTTTTAATTTTACGTAATTGTATCTTACGGCGGCCTATAGTAGGGAATCTAGAATTCTGTTTTAGGCATCCATTAGAATGTAATGTATTTGGAACTCTTATTAAATTAATTAAATTACTCCAATCACACGTCAAGCACTGATTGCGGTATAACTTCATTCATTCATTTCAGGCATCAGGACTTGCACAACCAAGCATTTTACATGGTATTTGAAAGCACGCGTTGGTTTGGTCTTCGTGTTGATCTCCTTTGTGTTCCCTTTATAACATGTGTGGGTCTCGCTACGGTGGGATTCTCAATAGACCCAGGTCAGTAAATTGATAAAAAATGAAATTATTCAAAGTCGTAGAGGTGTGAATAGTTCATCCACAGACGAGTATGGATGGCACAGTCGGTTAGTGCGCGGCCTTGGTGCAAGAGGTCCTGAGTTCGATTCCCGGATCTCGCATCCTTGTTTCGACTTCTTTCCTTTCCGTGTAGCTAAGTAGCTTTAAATACCCGTAAAACGGAGCACTGATGGAGAGGGGGGAGTAAAATGAGCGCACCGTCGACCTCAGGTTTGTCAGTTGAATTACTGTTACGAGTTATCGACGTTAAATATGGTTGCTTTGCTTTATTTAACGGAGGTAAGATTCATTCAGGCATTCACATTACATGGAAACTCAAAAGGCTACTCGTGCTCAGGTTGTCGCAATACACTGAATCACGTTTTAATAGATCAATCAACGAATCAGAGATTAAGGGGTATCTCGTCACAAGAAGGGAAAGAAAACAGGACTAGTAAACTACCCGTTGACCAGGTAATTTAAGGAGGCTCGAAAGGGTTTTCAGCTGAGCGTGCGCGCGTAAGCCACACACGCAATTCTAAAAACTGCTCGTGTCAGCTCATGATTCAAAATGGGTCACCAGAAATAAACAAATATCGCTAATTTCGCTCACCTTAACATATGGAATATGGAATATAAATAGACATCTCCTATTCACGAAAACTACGAAAATTGTACACACATGGTTTAATGGTCACTTCAATCCGTTTGTGTTGGCCTGCAGCTTCACTCGCGCTTGCACTAGAATGAGCGGGTGACGCATGCGTAAATGCCGATCTTGTAGCCCTCATTTTGCAACTTTACTCGCTTATATCTCTGCTTCCGGACGGTGAATTTTTTTCATTTTTTGCATGTTAGCTTAGATTAATTTAAAACGTTTGTATTTCAAATTAGCGACACATTTCAAAAAAACTGACCTACAGATTTTGTTCAATTTTAAATAGTTTAGAGATTATTTCTAACATTATCTGTAACGCTGAATGGGAAGGTTTCACAGTCCCGTTTTTTCAAAAAAGACAATATATCTTGTAACGTTATTTTGGAGCAAAATGAAATGTGAGAAATCTATGATGGGTACTTAATATCCATGGCAAATTTTGTCTTGATATGATTACCCTAACTGTATCTAAAAAAAGAATATGTTTATTTGTTTGAAAAAAGGAGAAACTATTTCGAGCCTCCTTAAATCTTTTGGATTTGGGAAAAAGGGAAAAGGTGTATTTAGTTCATGACAGCAACGGGGTCTCATTTATTTCTTCAACATTTGTCTCGGCATAAAGCAAATATCTGGATAAAAAAGTGGGAGTTAAAGGCACTTTACAGTACAAGCTTCACTTATCACTTGGACGTCTTACAAACTAACGTTTCTATAATTTTTTGGGAGATTTTCTTAAAGTTTGCACCATGGCAAAGCACATGGCTTCGTTACAGAGAGTTCGCAAACCATTTTGGCCGAGAGAATTAGTTAGCGCCATTCGACAGATCGAGATAACGCCTTTGTCTTCATTTTAGCGATTGCTGGACTTTCCCTATCATATGTAATGGAGACTTTGGATTCCATACAGTATGCAGTTCGGCAATTTTCAGACGTGGAGAGCTTAATGACATCCGTGGAGCGGGTAATTACCTACACACACCTGGAGCCCGAACCAGGATACAAAACGAAAGTTCTTCCACCCACTTGCTGGCCACGTGATGGACATGTAGCGTTTCACGATGTCACTCTGACATATTATGAGGGCGGACCCAAGGTCTTAAGGGATTTACATTTTAGCATTCCGGGAAAATCCAAGATTGGAATTGTTGGGAGGACTGGGGCAGGCAAGTCATCTCTCGTTGCAGCTCTTCTACGCATGCCTGATGCTCAGGGTGACGTTATTGTCGACGGAGTGAGAATAAACGACATTAACCTCCAGGAGTCCAGACGATGTATTTCTGTTCTTAGCCAAGTTCCTGTTCTGTTCAGCGGATCACTGAGACGCAATATTGATCCCATGAACCAATATGAGGATGATCATTTATGGGCAGCACTTGAAGATGTGCAACTCAAATCGTTTGTAGCAAGCCTGAACGGAAAGCTGGAATTCGAGTTGCTAGAGAGGGGGGCTAATTTAAGTGTCGGGGAAAGACAACTCGTTTGTTTAGCACGCACTCTATTGCAGAATAATAGAATTGTCATTTTGGATGAGCCGACAGCCCATGTTGATCCAACAACAGAGACAACAGTCTGGAACACTGTGAACACCAAATTAAAGAACTGTACTGTAATAACTATTGCCCATCGGTTGGATACAATCAAAAATTGTGACATGATATTAGTTATGAGGGACGGGCGTGTAGCTGAATTTGGTACATTCGATTCACTTGTGGGTAGAGAGGGTGGTATTCTAGCTAACGTTGTGCAAACTGCCAAACGATAAAAGAAGGGAGTGATTGTGACTTGATCGTAAAATGCAAAAAGAATCCCAGTTCAACTTACAGAGATTCACAATACCATCATTTTTGGGATCTTTTCGGTCTTCGGCACCTTATCAGTCACAGCGTTACTCTCGCAATGCCAGAGAAATTTTCTTCTAAGGTCCGAGGACATATTGTGGTGGAGTACGAGCAAAGTGCCGAGGACGAGAAAATAGTTCTGGTAACACGAGCCGGGAACTCGGCTGTTTGTTTGGCTCTAGCACTGGTATTTTCTTTTGCGGATAAGAAAATCTTTAAAGCTGTCATTAGTAAATCTTAGATTTATATAACTTATGCGATTTTCGTGCTATGTCCTGGACGGAGGATATTTCTCCAAAAGGTTTTAATTAATACGACCTTTCTTCTCAATCCGTCTTCGTGTCTATTGACCGAATCAATCAGTTGAATCCTTATGTACAATAATAAGACTTCAAACATCGTGTCCGTCTTCGCAAACAGGCGAGTATAAACAGTCATCGCTCTTTAGTGCTTTTCCGTTTATTCTCCCGTTTTGTTTACATCTTGCCTTAGGGTTAATGAATCAAAACCTAAATTTCGTCAATGTGTGCAGAATATACTGTCAGGATCATTTCCTGCATTTAATCAAGTATAGTGTATAGAAGTTTAGCCACTGCTCGTTTTACAAGCTCGGATACCGTCAGACTGAGGGTTGTTGAGTAGGCGATAGGTCAGTGTTCAAGAGTGTATTCAGCTTATTTCCTTCAACCTCGAATTCACAAGACAGGGGTGCTTCTCCACAAATCAGCAAATTATCTGAGTAAAACAAAATAACCTTAAAAAGTTAGTCAGTTAGTGCTAGAGACTGTTGATAGTGGAGCCTATTTTATGAGATATTTCAATTTAAAAGATAGCTCTTTCAAGTTCCTACATTCTTGCGAGTAGAAATCTGGTGTACATGATAAACGATTTACACGATCTATCATAGTTTTTGCAAGCGATCGCTTCTAGCAACCTCTACCCTCAACGTACAGGCCGGTTTACAAAGAATGCAGCTCTATTGTGTTTATATTATTATTTCTTCCTTCTCTGTGTTAATTGTACTACTGGTTCCATGTTGGGTAGTAGGCTAATTCCCATAGCGTTAGGTATCCAACACCTTCCTGATGATCTTTGCCGTTCCCAACAAGGCAGCCTTTTGGAGGAGTTCAATAGGGCATGGTACCCGTAAATTTTTTATCCAGTTTTGTATGTTTATTATTATTATTATTATTATTATTATTATTATTATTATTATTATTATTATTATCATTATCATTATGATTATCGTTGTAAATGGTTTGAACCCAGGAGTCATATCATTAAGTAAAGTACGATCGTCCGGGTGAGTGTAGTCCTGAGAAGGACTGTTTGAGATGACATTGACTGACGTTTCAACAACCTGAGCGAAGGTTGTCGAAACGTCAGTCAATGTCATCTCAAACAGTCCTTCTCAGGACTACACTCACCCGGACGATCGTACTTTACTTAATGATTATGATTATCATTATTATTGTCACTTGCAATCCTTGGCTTTCTTGTTTAGTCTCTGAAGCACCGGGTTCAAACCATGGGCCTTACTTACCAAAGAGTTCACTTGATTGATAGAACCTTTCTGAGGATGTGAGCTGTTCCCAGAAGAGTAATTTCTTGGAGCTCATCGATGCTGACTGTGCCTGGATTTTTGTCAACGTACTTTTCCAGTCCCTTCTTAATGACCCCAAGTGCACCAATGACACTGGTATCGTCTCTGTTTCCATTTTCCACATTCTGGCGATACGGAATCTCTAAGTCTTTATACTTAGAGAGTTTCTCGACTACCTTATAATTATAATTATAGTTATTATTATAATTATTATTAACACAATAACACAATACAACTACATTATTTGTAAACCGGCGTAACGAGGGTAAAGGTTGTAAAGAGCTACAGAGAACAGTATCTGGATTCAATTGGTTTGCTTGGCATTTATTATTTGCTCTGGTTCCCATGCAAACGAGAAGGATTTTGGCTCTAAACTTGTGTTTTTCTGGGTTGGGTCCTTCCAAACGACAAGCAAATTAAAAACTTCACTTTTGACTCACAAAGTTGCCAATTAGGCCGCTAAGACCAGGGTAGCATTACAGGTGGACTAATTAGTCTATTTTTGCATTTGTGGTTTTTGTTTTCATTGTTTGTAATGTCCATTTGTTTTTATGTCATTGGGAAATGGAATCAGTTCCTTACCTTTGTGCCAGAAATTCAGTCAAATTCTTAAAACTGGGATTTTAAGAAAATGAAATGCAAAGTGGGGAGCTTTTATCTGGGAAAATGATCTTTACTAGTCTTTATTTCCTTTGTCGAGATGTAAGGAGAGCAGCTTATTGCGCTAACTCTCTGGAGACTCTTTTGACGTCTTTAAACGGATAATCAGAAGTGCGTAATGCGTGTGTGTGTGTGTGGCTGTGCGTAAGTATGCAGGGACTACTTAAGTTATTTTGGCTACTCTGTATTATAGATCTGTATTGTTAAGTAATTACTGTATAATAGCAATGTAATCATGTATTTATATGCTTTATATGTAAGTAATGTAAATCAGTGATGTAAATTAAGTAATTAATTATTAAAATAAAAAAATAAAAAACAAAAAAACAACAACAATTGGAAATTTGACTAATTGTTTTTAGTCAAGAATTATATGAAGGAAAGCTTGCTGCCCATTTTTTGCTTCATTATTCAAGAAAATGGTTCTTGTAAAAGTTTTGATTCTGAAATTTATTTATTTGCGTTTTGGTCACGGAGTGTGTTGCTCGTTTTGCACTGAATCGCTCAACGTGTAATGGCGGCTGGTCACGCCGAAGTGAGCTCTCCGATTTCTAAGCGATATGCTCATAATTTACTTGCAACTTATTTCCTGTTCAGTCTCACGGCGAACCTTATCAAGATTGAGATTTCTTATTCGAGACTACGGTTTCTGCACCTCATCTTCACCGGCTAAATTCTTTCCAGAATATGAGTCTGCGGCCGAAGCGCTATTTAAGATGTCGAGTACCATACTCAACGAATGGCACAAGTTCCTTTCAACTCGAGAAGATCCTCTCTTGTGGAGATATATCATGAAATCCTGGTCCTAAGGGGACGAAAAAGGAACCCACTGTTAAATTTCCGTGCAGCGACCGCTAGAAGTGAGTCAAGTCCAACCAAGACGCCATCTTGTGTGCTGGTCACACGTCAAGTGTCTGGGAATGACAATCTCAGGCACCCCGAAATTGACTGGACTTACGATTTTTGTGCTCTACCAAAACTTGACGATTCATTTTTTGTGGATAAGTCAATTGCGGATATACTTTCAGCGACCTGTACTGGATCTGAAGAAATAAACACCACGAGTTCCTCCACCACATCAAGTGAACTTCCCACGGTTTGGTAAAAGAAGCACATCAATGGCTATTACAAGCACAACTGATCTAGGAATTGGTCATCTTTATGTCAACAGCATCCTTGGCAAGATAGATCAAGTGTTGGATCTTTTGAGGAATTGTCGATTTGACATGTTATTCATCTCTGAAACCAAGATTGATAAATCGGTGCCATCTTTGCTGCTTTCGAGCCCTCACTATCGCATTATTCGCAGAGACAGAAGACACGGAGCTGGGGGACTGCTTACCTATATTCATACTTTAGTAATCGCTCCTCGACAATTCAGAATGCAACCCGAAAATATTGAATCGATTTGTCTAAGCGTCAAAGGGATTGCTAACTCATGTGTGTGCTTGTTACCGATCTCCGAACAATTGCAAAGTGTCTGACTTTATTTCTGCCTGTGCTATTATGACAGATAAAATGTTAATATCAAGGAGTGAGATTGTTTTGCTTGGAGATATGAATATTGATATCCTTCATATTATCCACGATAATAATTTGCACACTGAGTCAAATCCCCTAGTGGATTTCTGTGATCGATATTGCCTCACGAACACAATAAAGGAACCTACAAGAGTAACTAAATCTAGTAAGACTTTGATTGATGTTATCTTGGTCAACCGACCTGAGCGCTGTGCAACTAGTGGTACCTTACATCTTGGCATGAGTGATCACGATCTTGTTTACATCATTAGAAAGCAAAGACTACCCAGATCTACAGTTAAAGCAATTGAAACCAATCGTTTCAGAGACAGTTTTATTGTAAGCCATTGCCGATAACATGCCCTTTGACAACTCATTTATATTAAATGATCTGATTTTGAATAATTTTAGCTGTATCTTAATTGTAATTTTGTGGTTACATAATAATAGCTTTAGTATTGTTAAATTCTTATCAAATAACTTTCTTAATTTATCATTATATAATTTATAGTTACAATTAATTAATGTTTTACATTTGTAAAAATTATCGTAATTCAGCCCTCGGGCTGCAAGGGTAATTTCAATAAATCTATCTATCTATCTATCTATCTATCTATCTATCTATCTATCTATCTATCTATCTATCTATCTATCTATCTATCTGTCTGTCTGTCTGTCTGTCTATCTATCTATCTATCTATCTATCTATCTATCTATCTATCTGAGTCAAGAAGTATAAGAAATTTTAATTTGAATGCCTTCCTGAACAACTTGTCTATGGGATTCATCGTTTGTCTTTGATGACATAAACGATGTCTAGGCGCACTAATCTAAGCTCTATAATGAGACCATAGATCACCATGCTCCCAAGATCAGAAAGTCAGTCCAAACCAAACAACTCCCTTGGATCAACAATCAGCTCAAAAAGGCAATCCGATTGAGAAATAAATTATATAAGAAATATCGTCGTTGTCGATCTGATGACAAATGGGAATGCTATCAACTTCAAAGGAATTTGGTGACTAAATTAAAGCGAATTGCAATAGGCCACTTCGAAAAATACCATAATACTCTTTGCTTGTCCCCCCAAATTTTGCATAAGCATTGTTTCCAGTTTCTCTTGGGACTTACAACGGTCCCAAGAGAAAACAAAAACAATGCTTATGCAAAATTTGGGGGGACAAACAAAGAGTATTATGGTATTTTCCGAAGTGGCCTATTAAGCGATTCTGGTCTGACTCTGAGGCGAATGCCACTACTCCTGGTGGATTCTGGAAAAGAATGAAATCATTGGTTCCTGCCACTACTGACTTTTCGAATCAGGAGATTAATGTTATGGATGACAGAAAAATTGTTATGTCAAATCTATTTAATGCTTTTTTTTCAACCCTTGTCCTCCTACCTCAGACAGTCCTCACAGCAGCACAGGAAGATTTTAGCAGTCATCTAAGTGAGTCATCTATTTTAGGCAAGGACTTCCATCTAAACTTCTTATTTCATTCTATTAGTCCTGCATATATTGAATCCTTACTTGGTAAAATTAAGAGCAATAAATCTTGTGGACCAGATAACATCACACCAAAGATCTTGAAACTGTCTACACCAGCGCTTGCTGTCCCACTGACCAATCTTCTAAATCCCTGCATAGCAACCTCTAGGTGGCCAAATGATTGGAAGTTGAGCAATGTCACACCAGTTTTCAAAAAAGGTGATGAATTGCTAATGTTGAACTATAGACCTATTAGAATCCTCTCGGCAATACCAAAAATAATGGAGAAAGTCATGTTTGATCAACTACATGATACCTTTCAACTGTCTTCTCCCCTAACATGTCTGGGTTTCTGCGTGGTCACTCATGTTGTGCTGCTGTTGTTAAAATGATCGATGACTTTCGGTGGGCGCTAGATTAAAAAATGTCAACTTGCTCTGTTGCAATTGATTTAACCAAGGCATTTGATTCAATATGCCATAATTTACAAACTACATGCTTACGGCGTCAGTCAAGGAGCAATGGAATTTCTACAGTCCTACCTTTCCAACCGACAATAAAGAATTAAAGTTAATGGAGTTCTGTCCTACTGGTCACCTGTCCTATGTGGAGTTCCACAAGGTAGCCTCTTAGGGCCACTCTTATTTAATATATATATTTATTAAGGGGGATGGCTCTTACCTACCAAACCGTTGCTCTGGACTCAAAATAGCCATTTCTCTAATTCCTTTAACTCTACAGTTATCCTTTCTTGCCAAGTGTTTTCTATTTAACATTTCTTTGTCTGGTTCAAATCACAACCACACTTGGTAAATCACGTGACCAAAACAGTAAGTGCCTAAAAACTTAGCGAGTTAAATATGTTTTCCACAAATTTTTAGCGCAAAAGTGTGAGAACATTCTAGCATAAAATCTGTAGCACGGATTTTAAAAGAAATCATTTCTCAAAATAATTATGACGTCATAAGGCCCTCCCTTGATACACTTTTCAAAATATCAGTTCCATTTTTTGTCGAAATAGAAATTCCATGCTACAGTTTACAAAAAATGATGGGACAGTTCCCATCCGGTGAAAAAAGTGCCTCTTCCTTTCGTTTCCTGAGAGCTTTTATCTGTTTTACACTGAAACGCACGGCAGAGGACTGGGACTAGTTGCGCATGCGCGTTCTGATTGAAGTGATGTCACATTTCTATTGAAAACGTGTCTTCATAGAAGCATCCATGGAACCTTTTTGCAGGTCTCTTTGACTAAAAAGCTTTCTTAGCAACCATTGTCTTTCTGTAGTTAAGTGCCACCCCCTTAATGACTTAGATTTTGTTGCCCGAATTGCCTCTCTGCGTATTTATGCTGATGACAATACAACATATACCTCAGCTACCAACACTACGGCATTACAACTCTCCTTTAATCAGGATTTTCAGAGATTATCTACTTGGTTTTCTTCCAATTTTCTGACAGTAAATCATATCAAAACTCAAGCCATGATTTTGGGGAATTTGAACTACCAACCTGTCCTTAGTATTGCCAATTCTATCATTGAAATTGAACGTTTTCTGGAGATCCTTGGTGTCCACATTGATAATAAACTCTCCTTCAAGGCCTATGTATGTCCCATCTTAAAGAAGGTCTATGCTAAAATCGGAGCTTTGAGGCGATTAAAGAGACTGGTACCTCCTGATGTTGCACTAATTTTATACAAGTGTTATATTTTACCCCATCTGGAATACTGCAGTCCACTTTTATTAGGAATAAACAAAACCCTGGCTAATAAAGCTGAAGCTGCTTATTATTATGCATTGAAGATTCTTTTTAATGTCGGAAACGACATAGATAACAACTCTATACTGTCCATAGCAGAAATGAATTCTTTGGAATTTAGAAGATACATGTATGAACAATCACTTTCATTACTATAGAGATGCATTAAGGGAAATGGGCCTAGTTATATTTCTGATTTCTTTAAGTTTCGTGTTTCACATTATAACTTAAGGGGAGGTGGTTGTAACCTTGTTCAGCTCTGCTATAACAATTATTACCCATAATTCTTTTACTTATAAGATTACTCACCTATGGAACAAGCGACCTACATATATTCAACAGTCACCCAGTTTAAATGCATTTCGTAAAAATTTGGAGTCTATCAATCTTTTAAATTTAAGGACTATCTGTGTATGTTATTATTACCTATCATAACTTGTTTTAAATGTTTATGTGATAATTTTAGGCTTGATATGTACACATTTACAACTAAATGTTATCTGGTTTATTATAGTTATATAACAATTGCTTATAATTTCATGCATGCAACTCCTACTTAATTTTATTATTTTGTATTTACTTTTATTTTTCATTTCTGTTTTTGTCATGCGTTTTATACATCAGCCTCTGGCTCAGATACTGAGGGCAACCTCAATCCCACGCTATGACTGTAATAAATTGATTAATTGATTGATTGAACTCTGCACAGTCTTCAGGTAAAACATAATTGGAAGTGTGAAAGTGACGATTTACTTGAAAGACGTTTGTTCTCGTTAGTCAAGAATTATTTCGAAAGAAAGCTTTTAGTCCATGTTTTGCTTCATTATTTAAGGAGAAGATTCTTTAGAAAAGCGTTTGATCCTGAATTTATTTTTTTGCGTATAGTTGATTTGACACGAACTGGGTTTTTTGTTTTCACGCACGCAATGAAATAGGAAGGGTTTTTTCCCCCTAATAGCAAATATGTTGTTTGTTTCAACAAAATCTTTAGCTGAAAACGTTTTTGTGACATTTCGGCTTTCGTTGATTTATCGGGTTGTGTGATATTTGAGCTTAACAAATTTGCATACGTGGGTTAAAATTGACATCCCGCTAGCAGTTTTCATAAAGATCATGACAGGAAGTCGTGTTTTTTTTCTGGCAAATGATTAATAGGTAGCTATAGTTTTTAACGTCAATATAATATTTCTTTAAGTTCCTAGTAAATCAAATTTATTCCTTCGACTTACAAGAGCGAAGATTGTTTACATTACTCATTAACACGAAGATTTTTCAACAATATCATTATATCGCTTTAACCTACAAATTCCTCTGGCTTCCCTGTACGATATTTAAGTGGTACAGTGTGCATCAGGCGGTTTTACTTACGATAATGATTAGTTCAGTTTGAGAGCTTTTCTTATTTCAAATACATTTTGCCTTGATAGATATACATCAATAACGTGAATTTTTCGGATAGAGGGCATGAAGGGGGTGAGCTCTCGACGCAATTTCTTCGGCCCTCTCTTTCTGGAGTCGCCCTGGGGCATAATTAAAGTCAGAACGTGTGAGCCTAAGGGACACTGCTGGCACGACTTCTGGGTGACACCTCAAGTTGTCAAAATGACACCCCCCCCCCCCCCACTTGAAAAGATTAACTGGAACACTGCAGTTCAACACCACCCAACTCAGTGCTTTCTATTTTTGTGTAACACGTACCACAGGCAACCCAGTTTACGCTCATGGGGCGTCTAGTTTTCTGAAAGCTGTTTTTTCTTTCAAGAAATGTTTGGCCTTTGTGCAAAAATCATCTTCTAAATAACAAGTAGTCAATTCCTCCATTTTTCTATAGAAATCGATTTCATTCACGCAATTGCGTTGGCGTGACTCTGTACTGGTTTCGTATTGCGCATTTGTGAATAAATCGAGAGTGGCCTGGGATGAATAATAAAATATTAATTTATAAATTATTCTAAGGAATTTGCACCAATTGCTTGCGTGGTCAAGTGGATTAAGGAGTGGGCAGCAGATCGAGAGTTCTGGTGAGTATACAGAAAGGCCTTGAGAAATATAAATATGGCTGCGAGTAGTGTTGTGTAGAGGGAATGGGCGTGAGGGATGATAGATATGTGAAGGAAGGGAAGGTAGGAGAGGTACTGGACAGGATCAGGGAGGGGATGTCTAGTACTTTTTAGAGAACCCCTAAAAGAACAAGCCCCAATTCTTTAAAATTCAACACAAACAAAATTAAACCACAACTGGGCCCGGTTGTTCGAAAGCCGATTAACTTAATCCAGGATTGGCGTAAACTTTTGTTTCATGTTTTCAACTTTTTGGTGAAAGGTTATTTTTCTTATTCTCGTTTTTCAAGATTGATTTCTTCTAATGTAAAGTTCTGCTAAATATCAGCGTTGAACAGCATTTGGGAGTAGAGAAATAAACTCCTTGGTTAATTTTTAATCTGGGATTAGCGTTAATCGGCTTTTGAACAACCGGGCCCAGATGTTTACCGAGCTGCGAAGCGGGGAGGTAAATATCCACCACTAGCCACCTCCACTTAGGTGAACAGTTGTTTATTTTTTTATTGTTCAACAACGTTTTGACGAGTCTGCATGGCAAGACCCTGGAGAAAAAATGAGACTCTTTAAACTTTCGAAGCGCAGACAAACTTATGATAACTCAGAAACTGAGAAATTATTTCTGTGCCTGTCACAAAACTTGATAAAACGTACTTTCTCTTAAATGGCGTTTAACAGTGTTCAACCTCTGTGATAGTTTTTCCCCATTATGTTTATGCTCCATTGATTATACTTTTTTTCTGTTTTCGTCTTTATCAGCGCGCTGGTATGGTCAGCGGTCTGAAACAAATGAGACATAGTACCATTTCATGTGTTAAATAACCTTCTTATCCAGCAAATTAATACAGGAATGGTGTGAATCAAATGAAGAATTATTTTCTCTCTTTTATTTTTTGTTTTTGTTTTTTTGGCTTTAATTTGTTTTACGTTGCGCTTTGTGCAACAGCAAGAGGCTTCATTCCAGGACTGATACTTCATCGATTATTGGAGTTGTGAGGTCTTAAGCAGTTGCCATCATTTACAAACACATGTGGACTAAAAAGAAACAAAACAACAAAATTTTGTCTTTCTGCATCTCAATTTGAGGGATATATTTTGGTAATACTAATGGTGTAACAATCGAGTTTTCTGTTGTTTTTCCCATCTCCTGAATCCAAAATAATTACATATCATAAACAAAAGGAATAATAGTTG
>OX421453.1:31100069-31105069 GCA_949126865.1 Montipora capitata
GCTATTCAACTTTAAAATGGCACGTTCGATTCTTTTGCATCAATTAAATTATTCGCGGAGCTACTTGGCTAAAACCAACTAGCAGAATACTTCGTAAGGCTCAAATTGTGAGACGGGATCTTACCTTTTTCGCAGTCTCGTCCGGTGAGTCCCGCTTTGCAGACACACTTGTAGCTGTTCTCTTCGTACAGTGGCAGACACGTCCCATTGTTCTTACAAGGCCAACCGCTACATGGTGACTATAGAGAATTGAAGCAGATTTATTTAATGTAGATTTGGGTGGAATGCAAGGCTTTATCGCGGTTTCTATGAGTGTGAGTGAGGAGAGTGTTGGGGGGGGGGGGGAGGGGGGGGGGGGAAAACTTGTTCCCCGTTTACTTTAATCTGCTAAACCCTTACCCCCCCCCCCCCAAAAAAAAAAAAAAAAAAAAAAGTCAATTCGAAGTTCAGTACTTGTCTAACGTTTAACTTTTGTAACGTTCTATCTGTAGTTGACTTCATCAGTCGTAATAAACTTTAACATTGATTTCCTGCTCTGTGTACTTCTGCTTGCAAAGTTCAGTGGATTGACTGGTTCGTTATCAAAGCATAATGTCCTCCATTGCCTTTTGTGTAGCAGAAGTTACATCCTCCTGTAATGTGTATAGTTTAGTGCGTCCGGATGACGCATCTGAGGCAAGATGAATAATACTTCCCTTGGAGTACATAGGAACCGTTTCTTTCTCTCCTGCATTTGCTGGTCCTTCCTGGGTCCACTGTCCAATTACACAGAAATCAATTGGATGACTGGTTGGTTGGTCTGTCAAGTAAAGATTGACAGGCACAGTACCTGGGTTGTCCTTTTCAGTCATGTCTCGGACTGTCTTCTGTGGAACACTTTGCCCATGCTTTATTCGACAGTCTTTCATTTGCTGTACTTGAGGCTTGGTCAGCTGTACTGATGAGGGTGGAAACATCTTAGGCACGTCTGACTGCACACTTGGGTAGTGAGATTTTGCATTCATGGAGTAACAAAATTTTGTCCTGCGCATTTGCTTCAAGTGTTCTCTTAAATCGGAAGTCAAACTGGAGCTGCAGTGGCATATCACACGAACAATAAAATACAGTAACGAGAAGGCACGTGAAAAGCGAAAAAAGATCTCCGAAATTGAAGTGTCCCTGAGGATTAGTCAGAAAAAATGCATGAGAGATGTGTAAATTAAAAGATATGGGTCATACTGATTAAAAAAGATCTCTGATTTCTGTCAACGCTAGCAAGATCTTCTCATCTCCTGGAAAGTGGAAACAGTACCTTGAGGACCTTGTGCCTGGGCCTTTGCTCCGAGGAATGCTTTTACTTACCTTACGCAATGACAATCAAAGTCATACAATTCTTGAATTCTTGAAAAATCGTTCATTCACGTGTGGAAGGATTAAAACTTTGATTGAGTGATCTACAGTATCACTGAACATCAATCAGTTTTCGCACGTGCGAGGCTACGAACCTTAGCGCATTCTTTCCCATTGTGTGCAACTTTCTCAAATTCAATTTCCAAGGTTCCTCCATTCCTATCATGAGATGCACGATAGAAGATATAGTTGACAAATGCAAGTCCTTACAAAAGATCGGTGTCTAGTGATATTTCAGCGCGGACTATCCCTTTCAAGCTGACGAGATCTGCTTCTACCTTGAAACGTTTGTCGTCTTTTTTCAGTTGACACAAAGAGATGGCCATCTTTACCAAAGGTGAAGAACAAAGGATGAGGGTGTCCCTCTCTCGTTACTGGTTACCTTGTCCCATATTCAGTCTACTAGGTGATCACTGACGTTACTGGGATCCGATACCGCGACTATGTTCCTACTTCCCGCCAAATTTTGCTAAGCACCCAATTCCTATCTCATACCCTCACCCCAGTTCCACTTCCGCCGGAAATCCTCGCAAATTGATAAAGAGAAAACCATTTATGACATAGGTGCAGAGACAATGTTGTGAGATAAGTTACTTTTACGTCTTTTTATTTCAATTTATTTGTCCTCCCTTTCACAGCATTTTGTTCTCGTGATCCCCAAAACTGTTTCATGTCCCCTTGTTCCCTAAGATATTTTGTCTTTGTTTCTCTGTTTCCCACTTGAAATCGGTCATGTTCCCCAAAACCCCTGGGAGAGCCTCATGAGTTTGTCAAGCAATGAATTCCTACGTCCTTGTGAACGCAGCGAAACCTTCATCTTCCAAGTCAAGAAGTAATTTGACAAGTGATATTTAAAAGGCGTTCAGGGTAAGTAAGGGTTATTGGAGGGCGCAGCCCTCGGGCGGAACCAGAAGTGAATAAATCTGATATCCCCGAGTGAAAGGCAGATAAAATGCTTATTTTACACATTTTTTTACACATTTTATTTTACACAGGTTTTCTAGAAAAAGCACTGTTGTTTGAGATGTCGGCAAAACAGATTGATAAAGATTTGTAAAGAAACAAATATATGTAGTCTCTGGGGACATCCATGTGCGTGAAAAATTGCGAAAACAAAATTGTCATGGTCTGAATTGAATGGATGTTTTGAGGGGAATAACTGCAGGGGAATAACTCAATATAATCCCCTGGGAGAACAAAGGAAACCGAGCCATGTGGCAAATAATAAAGGTGATATTGCCGCTCAATAACGGCTTGGCCTTTCAATATTTAATTTATTCCATTCAGTTTTGTACAGTAAACTGAGGTTGTTATATCTCGGCGACAAACGACGTCAGTGATAACCAGCGATGGTGGTGGTGGTGTTAATGTACGACGTTCTTCATAGCACTTCTCACATGTACGCAATGCATGCCTATTTTTAATGTCTAAGTTTGCGATACCTCATAGTATCGTTTTCATGCATATCGCATGGTTTGTCAATATCATCATGATAAAATAAATAAATAAATAAATAAAAGAATTAAAAAAGAGAAGAAACACAAACACACACACTGTACGCCATAAAAGTCCAAGACATTCGACATACCGCGATGCTGAAGTGGTGAAAGGATTCACTGGACATGAATTTGTCCGAGTTGTTGTACTTGTCCGAAGGGAGAACTTCACAAAGCCGTTTACCGTTGATGTCCGGGTAAGCAGCCAGGTTGTATGAAAAGCATGTCGAAGTTTCCAAGCAGGCAAACGAGCACTGGGGCATCCAGTCAACGTGACTATATCCAAGAATGGTGATGTTCAAGTAGGAGAACTTGTCTTCTTTAAAGTTTACGAAACTGACACCAATGTTAGGTTCACTGCGACTGACAGCTTTGTCGGCTTTTTTCTCTGAAATAGATGAATTGCAGCTGAACACAAAAAGGGAAAGGTATCGAGCTCGCCTCGGCGAACACGAGCTCCTTGAGAACATCGGAGTGTTAAGGCCTTGTCTTCGAGCTGTCATTTAAAAGAAATGTTCGTATTTCGTCAGGTTATGCTATGATAATGAAATTGACATCATCTTATAGTTTTGAAACCAACGAAGTATTCTTCTGGTTTCAGAACGTTGTTTTTTCTTTGTTAGGTTCTCAAAGCAAAAGCAGATAGTCTTATTCTAAAGGTTTAAGCTACAAGAGATTTTTAATAATCTGAAATTTTCTAAGCAATCGATTTTGAGATAAATTTTCATCTAAACGGTGTCAGCGTTTTTCAGTTTGTTGACGTGTTTTGATTTTATACCATACTTTGTTTAAGTTCCCGGTCAAAAACATTGTTCAGTGAACTTTGATGAAAGGTAACAAATGCAAAAAGCGAGATATAAAATGTTGCCTACACCCTTTAGCTAAACATATCAAATAACGCTCAAAAAAAAAAATACTTTTCTCGATTTAAAACTACAGTACATTCAAGGACCAAAAAAGTAATGTTAATTTCATTCTTATAGCATAAATACTGACGATATAAGAACGTTTTTAGAAAACTGACACCTCGAACCTATGACAGGCCGTCAGTTAACAAGGGCGTTCCTAGGCATTTTTTGTTTGTAAGCCTTGGTGGAGCATGTTGAGGGGAGATACAATATGGGACATACAAGGGGGTCCGGAGACATGCCCTCCCGGAAAATTCTGAAAATTCAAGTACTCTGAGATGTAATCTGGTGCAATTTGGGCGGAAGTGTTATAAAAAAAAAAAAATAATAATAATAATAATAATGATTAAAATTGTTGAGTTCAGGTTAGGATAAAATTGAGTGAAAAAAATAACGTATCATACCTGTAGCAACTGCATATGAGGGGACAATTATTAGTATAAGCAGAGAAGCTTTCAGAAATGTCGTACAGCCAAAGGATTTCATCCTTTCTCCTTACTTTACTGTGCAGCACTGTCCGACCATCAGTTTAGTGAAGTTCACCATTGCTCATCTAGACGTGAAACGACTAATAATACATGGTCCGTGGTTTTTAAGGGTGTTTCTATCTAATTGTGGATAAAAGCACAAATTAACCACATGAATATTCCATCTTAGCCTGAGGACATCCCTCTTGAAATTCAAGCAACCTACAGGTACTGTACTATAACTTTCATTATACTTTTCTACACAAGATTATCACGTACCCAATATGTGACCCTATTTGGGAAAACCGGCCTTAACGAAAATAGCGTTGTAATGCATTTTCAATGCATTTTAAATGCGTTGATAATGTATTTCAACGCATTGATAATGGTTCTCAACGCATTTGTAATGTTATTCAGTCCATTGTCAAAACGTTGACAATGTTCAACAAATGTTTAAGAATGGATGAAAAACGCGTTGCCAACGCGTTGGCAACTTTTTCCAACGTTTGATACAAATTCTGCACAAAACGTTGAAAACAAAGCTAAACACATTGTCAACGCAACCAATAGCGGTTTATTTACCAGCAACAAATTCAATTGAACATCAAAATTCTGCATCTGAGAGAATTTGATTTTGTTTGATTAATAAAGAGCAATTTGTCGCAACTTACATTAAAACTTTTGCGGAGCAACAGCCAATATACCCACCAGAAGTATAAACGTTGAAAAAGAAAATGTTG
>OX421453.1:31110069-31122569 GCA_949126865.1 Montipora capitata
TCATTTGAAACACACACACGTATCAGACAGTCTTTTTACCGCCGTAATTTTGTTCAACACCTTAAGAACTGAAGCCAAGAAGGTAATTAAGTAACAGCAGCCATAGGATAGTTGAGTTTTACACTTAGCCGCGTTCTCTGCAAAATTACAGGAAAACTCCATGTATTTGTTGTTTCTGCTCAAATTCAAACCGATACGTACGTGTTAGAGTTGCGTAACAATTCGTTGTAAAGATTTCGTAGTAACTAATAGCAGGGGTGCTATGAATGATTCCAAACGACCCGTGGCGGTTTCATTAAACGCGTTGTCAATGTTTGACAACGCATTGACAATGTTCAGGGGCACCCAACGAATCTGTTCCTCACATTATCTGTTCCGCAGAGGAATCTTGCTGGCTGGCAAAAATACAGGTGAACACATTTCGATGAGCTGGCTGGGAAATTTTGTTATTGATAGAGGTTTTGCCTGGGAGTTACTGACTTTTTCTAGCATTTCAATCCGAGCTGGCTGTAGAAACGCTGAAGACTGAGGACGGCTACATACGACGGCTGGTCAGAGTGATTGCGCTTGCGGAAAAAACCTGTTTTGTCCCGGTTTTGTCGCTTTTGTTCGGTCGTTTTGGATCGAGGGATTTGAAAGCGCGCGGAATTCCTGGCTGGGAAATAAATTTGATCAGCTGGCTGGGAAACCAACCAATTTTATCTAGCTGGCTGGGAAATTTCTTGTGTGTCTTGCTGGGAAAAAGGAACAGATAATGTTTTCCCAGCAACACTGAAAAACACCTTAAAATGCCTTAATAACATTTATTTTCATTAACTGAGGTATAATAATACATTTTACAACAAATTGGTCGTTGGGTGCCCCTGAATGTTTTGAAATGACTTTGAAATGGATTTGCAACGCATTTCGAATCCGTTGAAAAACATTGCCAACGTTTTAAAACGCAATGGAAATGCTTTTCAACGCATTTTCAATGCGTTGAAAATGCATTACAACTTAACGAAAAAACGCTTCAACGCTATTTTCGTTAAGCCTGCTTTTCCCAAATAGGGTCACATATGAGATCTTTCTTTCCAAAGTTTCACACTGCCGGATTCTTGTATGGAAAGTGTAGATCAGAAAACGCGAGCCATGCGCTAAATTTAAATGTAAAGAAAGAATAAAGGAAGAGTAAAGAGAGACTAACCAAGTTCCTACCAATTAGCAGAGGAATTTCCGAATGGGAAGCGATGGAAAATAAGCACACTTGCAAGGACTCAGTAAAAGCCAAAAACCGTCCGCTTTATTATTCTGCCATATCTACTAGAGTTGCTTAAACCCCTCGTCATTTATATAGTACATTTTCAAGATCTGCAAATACTTTCAGCTTCAGCGTTGTCAAAGTTTGCAAGGAATCTGTTGGCAGTACATACTGGACACATCGGAGGTATTAAAGTGTCAAAAGATTCGAGAACATTATTTAACCTGAGGAAACACTTTGTGTAAGAGTTTTGACCCAAAGCTCATCAGTTCTTGAACCATTGAGACGTCATATAATATGGCTCAATATCTAATTTCTGTCTTAGTTTGCAGCCTTGAAATGGCAATAAATTGATGGAACGATTGAATTGGGATTAATAATAAGTAATAAAGAACCGGTCATTGTTGACATTCGTAACACATGGTATACTCCCTGTTCCCTGCTTCAGAAACGAATTTGCATGGAATCCTCTAAAACAAATAAAGAACAAGACTCAAGAAGAACAAAAGCTTAGTATTTCTCTCTTCACAGTCTAGCGTAAAAAGACTAAAGAATCAAGTGAAAAAAGACGATTTAAAAGTACTTTTCACATGACAAAAATGGAAGAGTTTCCAGTAAGATGACATATTGCAGTTTTTTTCCCCTGTAAGAATTAAGGGGCTACCTTGGCAGAGTATTTCTGTTTTTTTCGGCAGCCTGAACATAAATGACTTACAACGTTTCCTTTTGCTCTAAAACATGCCGTGAAACACAAGAGAATAATGTCAAGTCTTGAGGGAAGAGTTGATCATTATTGAGTTTTGGCTAAGAAGATTTGAAACGAAGAAAACAAAATTATCTGAAAATGTGAAATATTTTCTATCCTTGCTAGCCGTAACAACAGAAGACAAAATAGTAACAGTGCCGTTACATGAATTGGAGTCAGACAAACTACAAACTTTAATCTTTCACCCTTTTTTGAGGGCTGTTAAGCATTCTTCAGAAAGGGAAAAATAAACGATTTGTTTTCTTCGGAATTAGAAAGAAATTTGTTGTTTTTAAAGCTGAAATATATGGCGCCTATCTGTTGCTATGGTGTGGTCACAATAATGCGTGCATCTTGTGCTTAGTTTCAGGCGTCTGAGAGGTTTTCAGGCCAATCCTGGGGTTAGCCGCGTCCCAACTACTTTTGCAATTGATTGGAGCTTGTTTCGCGACATCCTTAAGTGATAATGAATGACGAAATTAATTATTTCCAACAACAGGGAAAACATTGGTGAAGTTGTTAAATTCGCGTGGTAATTAAGAAGATCGTTAAAGTTAGCGGATGTTTAAGGACTGTGTAAGAGTAAAAGTTAATTTTCCTAACTGGTGCCATAGGATCAAGTTTCCTTGTTTGCTAGTCATGAGAGTGGTATTATATCAAGACAATATGCCTTAGCTATAATAATCTTCATTCTCTGTACTTGTTTACCGGAAAGTGTTTGAAATTATCAGGAGAATTTACATACTGATCACTCCAGGAAGTCGAAGGGTTAAAAACGAAAAAAAAGAAAAAACAGACTCTTTTTTTTTCCTTGATGCTGTGATGCTGTTTTGAGTCTGTCAACCAAAATTTTAAGGACGTATAGACCTTTCCACGGTTTTTGACGCCATCTTCGCTGGGGGGTAAACGAGGCTATAATTACAGTAAATGTATGGGATTCTGGCCGACCTTGAACCGCTGTAGCGCCCGGCTGCTAAAAAGAGACGGAGTTCCAACTTTTGCCACTACTTTAAATAGTTTTATCGATATTATTCATTCAACGTAAAATAAGGCCATTTCGGAAAGTACGACGTCCGCAAATTCGAATTGTAAATCTCATGTGGCTTCTAATTTCGCAGAAATTTGCAACATGATTTTAGAAGGCTTTGTATGAAATCTTAAAAATTCGTTTGTGGTCGTTGTAGCCTGAATCTGTTTTTTTTTTTTTTCATTTCATGAAAATAACCTCAGTATAAATGTCTTTAAAAAGACACTTTGAATGTGGAAATCCTCCTCTTTGTAGCGGCGTTACAGCGGTTCCGAGTTGGCCAAAATCCCATTCATTTTCTGTAATTTTTGCCGTGTTTGCCCCCCAGCCAAGATGGCGTCATTAACCATGCAAAGTCTATTAAAAGCATTCCTCAGGCTGAGAGTCGATTGAGAACGTTTTTATTTTGCTTATTTGTATTTTAAATCAAAGCATAAAATACAGGAAAATAAATCTAAATTAATCCAAATACCTTAAGGCATATTTTGTATGACATAACAGTGGTTTTCTTATTAGTATACATGATACATATCTCAGTTTGTATTAATGAGCCGTTCTTATTTATCAAAGTCATCAGGTGAAACAAAGTCTGATGTAAATTTAAGAACATCTTAACAACGTTTGCAGCCTCACATCGAAAAAATATATAAGCACGTTCAGCCTCAGCTCCAAAATTAGACGTTCTTATAAAAACAAGCCGGAGTGTAATTGTGAATGATGGCACTCATTTATGAAATGTTCATGAATATCTAATCTTGGCAGCGAGACATTCCTTTTTCTTGCAAACCGGGTCTTGCTGTAGAACTTTCTTTTGCCATTTTGGAAAATATTGTTGTCATGCACCAAGAGAGGATCATCTTCTCTTGTTTTTTTTTCTGTTTGTTTTGAATGAAAAGTGAATTGGAGACATATCCTGAAAAAGACTTTTTGTTTTATAAATTATAAATGTATCTGTAAGTTAGTATTGTCACCTGGTGGATTAGTATAGTATTAGTATTATCAACTGGTGTATTATCAACGGTGAATTAGTTGCTTTTATACAGTTTATTTTCATTTTAAATAAAAATAGCACAACAACTAGCAATTAAATGACAATTTCTGATTGGAAGGGTATAAACTAAGGACACACTTCAGCCGCAGAAAAGATTGTTTGATCTGTTTAAGGTCTGACTTGTAGCTCGCTAAAATGTCTCCCGCCATCTTAATTTTTGAACTGAAGTCAGTGAAAAGTTACCTTTTCCAGTTTTTAGGGGATGTTGGGGTTTCGAGTTGATCGGTGCATAAAGAGTGCTTTTTGGTGGTTTTTCGTGTCTGGCACGGCACGGTAGTATATAATTTTTAGTTACACACAGTATCCAGTTTGTAAGAATCATTTCTAATACTATAGATGACGTTCTTTGATGAGGTAATCTTTCTCAGATTCCGTTGCTCAGCCAGACTGACTGTTGTACTGCCAATGAACTACAGTAGATTTTCACGTTGAATCTCGAGTTAGTGGAGTCAGAATCAATCTGAATCCACACCGCTTATCAAACACTTGAGTACTTGTTTTCAGGTAAAAGCGATAATTATATTTTAATTCTAGAAGTGCTACGGAAACTAGTGAGGGGATATTATCCCTAATCGGTGGATTCTCAAGTTTAATTTTGTTTTGTTTGTCCTGCGAAACTACACTCTGTGTTCCTGTGGGGATGAAAAGGCTTAATGTAATATATGCAATGGTACGTTTCCGTTAGTTTTGTGGTTGGTTCGTCAATCGGGAATACACTTCGTGTATTTGTGGGGTGAAGTGTTCCCATGTGGGTCACCCTTTGCCCCATAGACTCACTGTACTAGAGTTGTGTGCCTTCTGATCGAGCACGGTTACCATGGAAACCGGGGGGGCGCAACCCTAGATAGGTAAGGACCTCTCATGTGAGGAATTGTAACCCTCTGGAGAGAATTGTGGCCTTAGGGATTGTAACCCCTTGTCGAGGATTGTAACCTCGCATTGCCAACTTGTTTTCATGGCCTTGAGGATTGTAACCCCTTGGAGGGATCGCGACCTACCTTTTCATGACCTGCTAATGGAGTGCTTTATCTCCTACCACATTACCCCACAAACTGTTGTCTCTTACACTTGTTATCATGGGTTGGGAACATTAAAGCTAATTTATAAACCATTATAAATTAAAGTCAATGTGACAACCATGACCTCTGCAAGGGATCGAGCCTAGGATTTCTCTGTTACAGAGCAACGTTGTTTCACGTGAGCGTCACACCATGCACTTCATCCAATCACATTCTAGGTGCCTCGTGCTTTGGACTAGTATGTCGAGTCCGACCTTTGCTACTGTCATTCCAGTTCTGTCTTTATTGCGAAAACACTTAAGCTCAGAAGCATCTTCACTTAAGTTCCCTCCCTTCCCCCCTTCTTTCATACCTGGTGCCTTAGCAGCATGTCCCAGGGCATGTCGTGGGGGAATTATGGTAGCTAGTTGTACACTATCAGTGGATTTGTTACATTTAATGACCTATTTTAACATGGACTCATTCAATGTTTGTATGTCAATGACTCTCTTTTCTAATATGAAGGGTTTAATCCACCGTCACGCTTTGTCAAATAGTTATCTAATCAATATTGTGAAATAAACTACGGGTGGGGGTGAAGTGTTCCCATGCGGGTCACCCTTTGCCCCATAGACTCGCTGTACTAGGTGATTACACAGTGGGCCCATTTCCATTAGTAGGGCTAACGCTCACATGGCTCATATGGGGTAGAAACCTAGCACTTTACATTACACTCTAATGAGTTTAGTCTGTTAGAATATAATTGCTTCACGGCCAACGTTTGTAAAAACGTAATCTTTCCTTGTCACTGTACTGATCGCGCACGGTTACCATAGAAACCGGGGGGCGCAACCCTAGATAGGTAAGGACCTCTCGTGTGAGGGATTGTAACCCTCTGGAAAGGATTGTGACCTTGGGGATTGTAACCCCTTGTCAAGAAGTCTAACAAAGATGTTCATTAAGTCTAAGACGATCGCTAATGCACGATGTACGTCACAAAGATCAGAAAATTATATTCTGTTTCCGGGACACATTTCTAATGCGAGATGCGTGTCATTAAAAAATATTATCAGTTTTCCGGACACTTTTTTCTCGTAATTAAAATAATCATCATCCAGTAGCATAATTCGTTAACATTCAACAAATTCCTGTCATTATCATTGTAACTTTTTTCATTATTGTTATTCGCAGGCTACACCTATCATCCAAAATAATAATTATTAATGAACGAAATGATATATGAAATGAATATTGAACTGCGGATATGAAATCAAGTAAGCCGGGCTATGATCCTCGCAGTTATAAACGCAATTTTAGCAATTGCGTAGAGAAGCCTGAAAATTTCAGGACTTTAACGGGATTTGAACTCGTGACCTCGCGATACCGGTGCGGCGCTTTAACCAACTAAGCCCCGAAGCCACTGACGTTAGGAGCTAAGTGTTTTTTCAAAATGGCCGCAAGCCGTTTTGTCGAGGTGACAGACGAAGAAATAAATTGTTTTGAAGAAAATGCATATTTTTCAAATAACAATTATTCACCTCAGGCTCGGTGAATACCGTTGAATAAAAACTTCGAATTGGTCTCGGTTTTTATTCACAGATATTCACCTTCTCTTCGGCGAATAATTGTTAAATAATTAACAATGTAGAGCTCATTACCCCATAGACCAGCCGGACACAGAACGTGTAGATAAGCTTTCAACAATCGTGGACAAAACTCTTAAACAAATTACCCTTCCAAGCGCCTCCAGTTGTAAACAAACTATTGACCACATTTCAACCACCCCCCCTCCCAACCCCACCCCTCATAATGTGGTTTTATGGGGGTCACGAACAGTTTCCTGGAAATAAAACTTTCCAAATCAACACTGGATATAGGGGAAGAGGGGCCCACCCTGGTCAGAGTTTTTCTCTGTCCTTGTGTGGACCCATTTCCATTAGTAGGGCTAACGCCCACATGGTTCCTATGGGATAGAAAACTAGCTCTTCACATTACACTCTAATCAGTTATGAATTAGAATTTTCCCCTTCCAATGCATAACTCTGTCAGGTGTCCAAACGACTTCCTGTCACTTTAGAAACTTTGCATTACCTCGAAATAATGTCAGGTCCAACTATGCTAGAACCTATTAAGCCGTCCCATGCAAGCTTAACCCTCATCACACATTTTTGTTCTGAAAAAAATACACTTCAATATCTTAGAGGCTGTTACGTCGGAGACATGTGCGGAAAGCAGTGGTGTACTTTGCTCTCGATATACCTGAATATGCGAACTGTATATTATTTATTACAATCATGATAACTACACAGAAACATCTGATTTTGCAAGGATTTAGTTATAGTCACTGTCTTCCCTAGGTAAGAATAAAAAGCTGCATTTACCCAATGCTAAAACTAACGCTAACCTTTACCCTTACCTTATTTGTTGGAAATAGGTAGCAAATGCTTAGACTTAAAGGGACACTTCTTGTTGGATGTCAAAACTGGGCGTGTATCTAATTATATATATATACGGGCTGGAGCGGTTAGTACTGATGCCATATCACTGCTGGACAACTAAGACAGGCCAGTCACGTAAGGTGAATACTTGGTGATCGAGTTCCAAAACTATTGTAGCTCAAAGGAAACGCCAAAAGGGCGGCCCCAAGCTTTGCTTCAAGGACGTCATCGAGAACCACATGAAAATAGCTGAAGTTGATCTTTATACCTGAGAGGACTAGCATTGAACAGAACAGTCTGGAGTGCTGTGGTAAGGACATCAAGGTACGCAGTACAGTAAGAGCGCCTCCAATCAACAGCATAATCTGCCCAGGCCAGGCCAGACCAGCACTCTGTTACACACCCCCATTGCAAGAGTACAAGTCATAACCACGTCTGTATCTCCAGTCATCATCGAAATCGATAGAGAGCAGGAGAGAGTGCTTTTTTTTCAATCATTGTATTTTCATTTTTTACGGAATTTCAAGATTATTAAAGAATCAAAGATGCTTGCGATCTACGTTGGATCGTAAAACATTCCTCCCGCGAAAAGGCGTCGGTTAATTGTTTATTGATGAGAATAATGTCACATACAAAAACACAATGCTGTAAAGTTGTCGTCGTTTCTGCATGATAATTCATTGTGGCTTCACTTTAAAAAGTACGGACGCAATACCTACACCAACTTTTCATTTTATATAATCTTCAGTTTTAAGACGTTGAACTGTCACATGTTCTCATACTCTGTATGCAATTATCTTTAAATCAACTTGATCGAACAGAGAGGATTCGCATTTCTTTTTCGTTTTTTAAAACTAGTTTTGAAGTCAATCCTTCTTTGTTACACCCAATTAAATAGTCCATTTTATTGTTTCAAGTAAATTTAAAGACACTGTGTCACGGCAGTGAAGTTGATTTTTGTGTAGCTTTACCAATTACTCGCCCCAACAGGCTACGCAACTTAACTTTACCATATAACCCCGATTCGGAGTTATACGCTTCCGACTTTACCCTATAAATACTTTTAATCAACACAACTCAAAGATTGATGACCAAACATGTACGTCGAACAAGCATAATTTAAGTTACAAACACCAGAGAAGAAAAACCTGTTGGCTGAACAGTTTTCAAAAACCCCAATCGCAATCCATTTTACTTTTCGTCAATTTTGCCCATCACTGTTGTTTCATTCGAACCTGTCTTCGTGCAGGGATGGCGCAGTGGTGAGAGCACTCGCCTCCCACCAATGTGGCCCGGGTTCGATTCCCAAACTCGGCGTCATATGTGGGTTGAGTTTGCTGGTTCTCTACTCTGCTCCGAGAGGTTTTTCTCCGGGTACTACGGTTTTCCCCTCTCCTCAAAAAAACCAACATTTGACTTGATTTGTGTTAATTGTTGATTTCAGTTTACAGTGTCCCCAATTAGTGCTCCAGCGGTTTTCTTTCCTTTTCTTTCATTATTTTAAGTACATTTTGTTATTTCGCTTGATTTGTTTGCCAGTTTTCAGTCGATGAATTAGCCTAAATTTCGTGCCACGGCTCCTTTAAAGTTCTGATGCTATTTCGAACTTAGGTTCGCTTTGACAAAGAGGTTGTTGGGTCTTCTGATTTTTTGATGAGACAACTGAAAGCCGACGATTGTCGACCGGCAACCGATGATCGCCCGAGACCACCACGAATATTCCAAAATGTACCATGAGCACGGCACTACGAATGAGGAACTATTGTGTATCAGGATTCTGTACCCTGAGGACCACTGGAACAGATGTGCAGGGTATCATACCCACTTCTGTTATTACCATGGAGACGAAATGAGGCGGTGTGATATCGTATACTAAGTTCAACAAATGAAGAGAATTGACGTCTCTCCAATCGGATAAAACATCTTCAGTCTCTCTGGTCAGCGGTACCAAATCATCCGGGTCACCTGACGAGAAACAGGACAACCACAAGTCAACAAAAGGAAGACAGAAGGCAATAGGCCACTTTAGATATATTAAAATTCAGCTTGAAAGAGAGGTTTGGAAGACAAAGACAAAAGAAAGTGGCATGAAATGTTAATATCTTTCACATTAATTGCAACTTGTTTCTATTGTTTTTGTCCTCTCTGCCTCGCTATCAAGCTGAATATTAATATTTCGAAAATGGCGTATTTGCTGCAAAGTTTGCTGGCACCAATATTTCTTGACCAGACTCATGACACCGGAACTACCTTTTATGAGGAAATATAATCTAAAAGTCCGCCCAAAATAGTCCATTCTGCGGGGAAAAACCGGGACAAGGGGACAGCATGGGACGAAGCAGTGAAGTGATCCTTGCACTCAACTGAACAATTTAAGCAATTGCCTTTTCTTGACACCTGAAAAATTCAGACGGCTTCAACGGGCTTCGAACCCATGACCTCTGCGATGCCGGTGCAATGCTGGTGCAATGCTGGTGCAATGCTGGTGCAATGCTGGTGCAATGCAGGTGCAATGCTGATCTACCAACTGAGCTATGAAGCCACACAGTTGGGAACAGGTCAATTTGTTGGGCTCTTGTGTTTCCGTGGGAGGACTTGATGAATGAAATGATTTATATATTTATGTATAGAGCGAGTTTCAATCGAGTGTCGTAAAACCAAAAACAAAGTAATAACTTTGGCCAATCAAAAAGAACGGAGACAATCCAGTAAACCAATCGACACTCGAAATAATTACACGTAGCCGACACAAAGCGCGGGAAAATGTGCACGCGCAAGCCACGATTGGTTTTGCTTTCACTTCAGGGGTCAATTCAATAAAACTTTTACACGTGTAATTTACAAGTGCAGCCATTGTTTTAGAGTCTGAGAACAATAGCTACACTTGTAAATTACACGTGTAAAAGTTTTATTGAATTAACCCTTATTGGTTGAAAAAATGGCGCGAGAACTTTCAACCAATCACTGAGTGAAGTAAATGCAAACTAAAGCAATTCGCTAATTACTTTCGACACTCAATTGAAAACCTCTCTATTTGAAGTGCGGGTTATAGTGCAGTTATAGAATTGTGGGACAATGGGAGTTGATCTCTACTGTTTATGTTCCCTATGTTTTACTTACTGAGCTCATTGGAAACAAAGGAATCTGTCTGCACTCTCTCGCAAAACTTGTACGTCTCACAGCAAACCAGCACTGGCACATTTGACGCATGCGCCACCATAGCGATAATAGACGACCCAACACGTGACTTGACATAACCATTGGCGAGAAGGGCATGGGCACCGAGGAACACCTTGGACACCTTGACAGCGATTGAGAGAAAGAGTATTGGTGGATTACAATGGAAGAATTTGGAAACACTAGGGAACCGACGCACATAAATCAGCCATGACACGTTTCAACCATCCTTATAGTGCTACTACATTAAAAATCTCTCTTCTTTCAATTTTGACGGAAGGTTTGCTTGAGACACCGAACGAGCGGCACATTCAACTTTCATTTCTAGGAGGCCTCTTTCTATTTTAATGGCAATTTATCTTAGCCAACCCCTATTGCTTACAATCAAAAGTGACCGGTTAGGCTTAGGAGAGCTGGGTCCAGACGAAATTGACGGTAAATGCAGCTTATCAAGAATGGGAAACGTGATTTTGAGGATGTGTTGTTTCAGGAAAAAACAAAACAAAACAGAAACAGCAGTAGACTAGCAACCTTTGTGGCATGATTATGGTGCTGAAGCAAGAATCCCCCTAATGTGATCTTGAGGATGTGCAATCTGGTACACATAATTAATTAGCCACGTAAGCATGCCCACGTTTAGAGAGCAAACAACGCATCCTTTCTCTCAGTGTATGTAGTAGCCCTTGAGTGATAATTAAAACGAAGTATATAAGGATCAAGGGTGATGGTTCGGTTAACAAGGTCCTAAATCAATAGCACATAATTAGAACACGTAAGGACGACTCCAGCATCATCTGAACTGAAGGCTTGTCAGCTTCAAGAATAGTGTGGATTTGCGCTAAGCTGAAGGTCCAGGTCCAGCCCTTCATCTTTCATACGCTTTCCATCCACCACTGTACGCAATTTCTCTTTGGAAAACTCCGAATGATATCGACCACAAATTTTCACTACATAATTAGGTTTTAAATACAAAACACACCTCTTTAATGACATAAGACACGGCACTGATTAACACATACGAACATCTTATCCCGTGTTTCACCAGTCTTCGGAGACACTGTCGACCTTAACAACAGAAAAGGAGAAAACACACTCCTTATAAAATTTCCTGTGAGACCCTCTGGTATACATCGCATGATCTGTAACAGGGTTACAACATAGATTCTGGGAAGCAGAGATGGAAAAGTGAGGGTTGCCAACAAAGGGGTGCGTTTTTTTGGTTCTCGTCTCTGCTCTGTTTTTCTCAGGGAATTCATTAATTGACTCTCAATAAGGGCATTTCCGAGTTCATGTCTACCTCCTCTTCAGAGCGAGTCTAAGTGCGAAGTTTGTATCATTCGCGATTTTCTCAAATCCCATAATACAGTTCCTTTTGGGGGTTACTTGCTTTAAAACAATGGATATCTAGTTCACTGAGGTATGATGCAGTCCCAAGGTTAAATGACTTGTATTGTTTTTATGCAAAGAACTCCCCAAACGTATTGCGTTATGGGAATGCGAAAGTAGCGAATGGAAATCAGTTTTCATTCATATGTAAAATTACCATCACAAAAACTTCGCGCTTAGACTCGCTTTGAAGAGGACGCAGACATGAACTCGGAAATGGACTATTAAGTGAAGTACAATCGTCCGGGTGAGTATCACACTGTCCTGGGCTTGTCGATTTCGTAGTTTGGGTCCGGAATGAGAACACTAACGTTTTTCCCAGGGAATAGGTCCATTTGTCGTCAGTATTTTGTTTAAGCCCACACATATAGTGTAGCTACATGTAGTAATGTAAAGCACACAGAAATCGCGAAATTTCTCTCCACACCTTCCCAGAAA
>OX421453.1:31127569-31132569 GCA_949126865.1 Montipora capitata
TGGCCCTCGTTGGAGCAGTAGCTGAAAAAAATTTCCAGTGATGCTGAGAAGAATTGGCATTGCCTGTAGTCTCATCATTGTTACTATTGCACACTGTAAGCCAGTTCGGAGTTTCAAGAGACGAATGTGCACGTTGGGATAAAAACAAGCATATAATTGTCTTTTTTGTTATGGTAAACAGCTGCAAGAATTTATTTATTTTTTTAATACATCCTTGCTTTTATCTCAACGCACGCACGGTTTTTGAAACTCTGAACTTGCTTATTATATTGCACAAGTATGCCAAACTCATTAGGTATGTACGTGTACATGTAAGATTGATTGAGAGTCAGTCAATGTTTACCAAACGTCCACACAGTGTGCACTCAGTCTGATACATAGTGCTACTGTATTTGAAACACAATCGTCAGCAAGATTGTATATATATGTATTTCTTGTCAAATTGTACACTGACAGCACAACCCAAAGTACAACGCAAAAAGGTACCCAAAAGTTAAATGTATCCATTCAAATTGATCATCCATAATTTGGATTGTTTGACATATTCCCTGTCTGATACCTTCAGAGAGGGCTGGTACTGTTCAAGAGAGTGGGAACTAGACATTTAGCTAGTACATGTCACCAAGGGTCTTGAATGGCTTGACGCCAAAAACAAGAGTGACTATTTTCAGCCGATTTTTAGTTTTGCTCAAAACTAGCCGCAATTTTGCAAGATATGTGGAAATGAACTTTAGAACATAGCCCTTTTTCTGATCTGTGCTTCAAAATTCAGTTTCAAGAAATACATGTAAGCTATGCAAAATATGTTCGGCTTAAGAGGATTTAAGTGCCAAGTAATAATCAGGTGACCAAGAGCGTAACGTGTTAAGTGAATAGTTTAGATCTTTACTGGCTTGATGAAGATTGTTGGGACCATCCGACAATTTGAATAAAAATAATTTTGTATTATCAGCATATCGATAAGTGGATGATGTTCATATATGTACATATACTCATACCTGCTGTCTGGCTAATTTCTTGGCCACTTTCTTTTGCACTTTTTCATCATCGGCTTGAAGATCATGTGCAACCATCACACGATGGCCTATAAACAGAAACACACAAATAGAAAACAGATGAAGCAATCACTGTAAAAAAGGAATGTCCAAAAATTTACGTAATGATCTCAAAGAAAGTCACTGTGTCCTGTCAAGTCTTAACATCAATGCCATCTACCACAATTATGATGCACTTATTTTTATCATCATCATCATTGTCGTTGTCGTCGTCATCATCATCGTCATGCCCCTTTATCGGCGTCATCATCATCGTCGTCACCATTATCGTCGTCGTCATCATCATCGTCATGCCCCCTTATCGGCGTCATCATCATTATTGTCGTCATCATTATCGTCGTCGTCATCATCATCGTCATCTCCCCCTTATCGGCGTCATCATCATCGGCGTCATCATTATCGGCGTCATCATCATTATCGTCGTCATCAGTTTCGTCATCATCATCATCGTCATTATCGCCATTAACATCATCATCTGTCCTCTAATCTCCAAATACACTACATACAGTCATGTACGTCCTCTTTTCTCAAGTTCTACATATAATGTAACTTCCTTGTGCACCTCCAAGTGTCCAAGGATCTCCCTCTCTTACATTTCCCCTGAACGTTTCCCTCTAGGGCTGTCTTGACCTCATGTCCATCCGGTGTGGCCAATCCATCCCATGTTCGTTCTCTTATCTCCACCTGTATCAGCGGCTGCCCAGTGGCCGATAGAGAATAATCAGGAGCCACTTAAGTGATGCTTAATGTTAGTAATTCTAGCCACAGGTGACGTCGAAGTCGAGAAAGAGAGTGAGGGGACAGTTTGCTATTTTCCAAAAATAAACAATCGTCTACATCTGTGCATTTCTGGATATAATGTGTAGCAATGCCTGTAAGTAATGACTTTACGTTTTAAGAGATGAAAATATTTGAAAATCATACACACCTTCAGTGCTGGGTTTGTGTTTAATTCCCACTTCAGCTTGTTTCTGAGCCTTTGCTGCTCTTTGTGCTTCCTTCAAAAATACAGATTTTATTTTTCTTGGTTAGTCCATCTTCACATTGGGGGTGACAAATGGTACCTCCAAAATCTTGGCACTCACAAACTTTTCATCTGATCTCAAAATCTCGACAGCCTTTGCGAAGAGTCTCGAGGTCTTGTTTATATTGCATTTATTTCAGTGTGAAGTCTTTCATGTTTTGGACTCTATCTCTGATTCGCAAACAAAGGTCTCCATGTCTCGGTGAGTCTCGGATTTTACCATTCATCACCCCTCACATTGCTAAATTGTCTGGAGACAATTTAAAGTTCTGTTTTTCTCTGGATCCAATTAAGTTCCATTAAGTTCAATAATTATCATAATTATCAATATAATTACAACATATATTCAATAATAATAATAATATTATTATTATAATAATGTACGCAAGTAAATATTCATAAACACAATACTTATTATTTATAATTATAATTATTTATTATTAGATATTTCAGTAGAAAAATAATTAATAACGATAATACATATATATAGAGCCCTGAAGGAATTGAAGAAGATTCTGTGAATAAATGATTATAATCATAACTTTGGGAAAGTTCACTTGCAGTACCTGTTTAGCTCTCCGTTCAGCTTTGATCTCTGCTTTACTTTTCTCAGATGCGGCATCAGTGCCATCATTCCTCGTAGCAGGTTCAGCGCTGGGTTTCTGTTTAACTCCTGTTTCAGCTTGTTTCTGAGCCTTTGCCGCTCTTTGTGCTTCCTTAAAAATAGATAATAATTCAACCTATATTCTTGGTTAGTCCAACCAAGGGGAGCAAGGCTGGTGCAGTGGTAAGAGCATGCACCTCCCACCAATGTGCCATGGATTCCATTCCCAGACTCTGTGCAACATGTGGGTTGTGTTTGTTGGTTCTCTACTGTGCTGCGAGACGTTTTTCCTTAGGTACTCAAGTCTCCCTTCTCCTCAAAAACCAATGTTTCATTTCAGCTGATTTGTAATTAGTTGACAAAGAGCCACCTGGTGGATGTACTACTATAATTGTAATAAAGTCATTGTTGTTGCTGCTGTCATCATCATCATCACCATCATTAACCTTAAACATTGCCAAATTCCTTGGGCACAATTTAAATGTAAGTTCCACATACCGGTAATAGTTCAATTCATTATTCGTCTGTATACGTCATGTACAGCCATTGTACGTGTATTTGTTATTGTACAGAAAACGCATGAAAAGAGTACAAATATTCCACAATATTTTTACAGTAGAGAACTTTGACTTGCCCTAGTGGGCTCATCCCACTACAGCACAACTCATAAAATACTTAGCGATACTATACACCAAACAATCTAGTAAAAAGATATTAATTTTATTCTTAGCTTCAATTTTTAAGTAGATAAAGGTACGGTAAGTTCACTTACCTGTTTAGCTCTTCGTTCAGCCTTGACCTCTGCGTTACTTTTCTCATATGTAGTCTCACTACTTGTAGCTGATGGTTTCTCATCTTTGCTTGGTACTTCAGGTTTTTCAGTCTTTTTTGCAGCAGTCTGTCGATGTGCTTTCTGCTGTTTTGCTGCTGATTGCTGTTTTTGTTTGTCCTTTTTCCCACTTTTTGTCTGCTTACCTCCTTTACCTTGCTGATGAACTTTGTCGTCTTCTGGCTGGCTGTCTACTTTAACCTGGGGGAGGGGGGTGACAGTTCAAAACAATCATACAGCTCTGTTCTACACTTCTACATGTATACACTGCAAATATTAATTACTCCTTTCACTCCTGAGAGCAAGACTCACAGATTTTACCTTGTCTAACGTCAGATGATTACTCATCATTGGGTGCCACTTCAGGCATGAATGGATTAACAACACCTAGACCCACTAAAAAGCTAGGTCCAACCCTTTCAGTCTTGAGAGTGACACTAAACAGATTTTCCTCCGTCTAATGCCAGACTATTTTACTCATCAATGGGGCTGCTTCCGGGATGAATGGGTTAACAACATTTATTATTCCACTATCATGCCATTTTACCATTTTGGTCAAGAGAACATGCAAAATATGAGATGGTACTACACTGCAGTGTACTGGTTGAACCGGTTTAGAACAGAGCAAATACTTACATGTATGGACAAAACAGGAGTTTTTCTATGAAAGAAATAGTTTTCAGCACGATAAAAAGATAGAGAATTTAGCTCGTCATCGCTTGTTACTCATCATTTCATTTACGCAATCAAATAAAGGACATTTGGCTGCATTTTTTTGCTATTTGCATCATTCACACATGCCCTGAAGGACAGATGATGCATCTCTTATCAAAAGAAGTTGAAGGAAGATAACACCTTTTTTGCAGTGGAGCAATAAATCTCTCATTCAATGGTTTAACATATAATACTCGTGGACATTTTGCTCAATACTAATAATTATTTTTCCAAGCCCCTGCGGGGCGAGGAAAAATACTATGCAACTGAGTCACAAAATATCTGTTCGTTTGCTCAAAAAATATCCCCTTATTAGCCACTGTTTGAACTTAGCCATGTAGCCACGTAACTACAGTTTAGTGTGTTACAGAGTGGCTGCAATTTTTTTGAAGTGTTTTGGAGTAGACGGGTATTCTACAATTAAGCTTAATAATAACTCAAATAAACTCAATAGACCATTTTGCAGTTGTAGCTAAGTTACCTGGCCTAAGAATGGAAGCGAGGTTGCCGGTGACCCTGCTTTCATGGGGTGCTTTCCATTAAGCTAAAATTTCTGGGAATTTCAGACTGAAGTCAAATGGAAAGGTCCGCTTCAGTTCGGTCTGACCGGACCGATCAAAACATGTCGTTTCATTAACAAAAACTCTTGGTTCCAGTCCCATTTCACTGTGATGTAAGAGAACCGAAATTTTGGTCGAAACATAAATGGAACGCTTCAGTCCAGTTGGATATTGACTTTTGACGAAAACTGTTGTTCCATTTTCCTTGGCTAGT
>OX421453.1:31135069-31140069 GCA_949126865.1 Montipora capitata
GTTTCTCACCTTTGTCTAACGGAGGATTTTTCTTCTTTTTTTTTCGGTCAATCTTTATTGTTAATACATCATGTGAACATCGTATATTATATCACTTAGAAATTGTAATAGCACTGAGTAGAGTACAATTTTAACAGGAAGTAATCGGGCGAGAAATTTCAAAATCAGACCAATCTTGTTGAGTACATAATAAGAGCTATTATTAAAAACTGGATGATTGGATCATGCAATTCGAGAGTTTTGATTGGCTAAGCCATCATGTCTTATGAGCCATTATACCATGATCTACAAACACAGCAAGCATACGCGTGATTTTTTGGGCCTTTTTATTTTTATTGTAGTTTAGTTTTCTATATTTTGGGGGCGTTTTTAATAAAACAATTATTCCACTCGCGCTTGTTGGATATGTGATGATTATAGCCAACTCGGCGCTACGCGCCTCGTTGGCTATCTATCATCTCATATCCAACGCGCGCTCATGGAATAATTGTTAATTATAAAATGCTCTACAAATATCATAATCAATAACTACGCATCAACATTCTTGGTTTTTACAAAATAAAGTAGGGAAAACTTATCCATAAATTGTGGGCGTTTTCAATAAAACAATTATTCCACTCTCCCTTGTGAAACGCATGCTCTTGTGGAATAATTGTCAATTACCAGGAACCCATTCTGCAATTATCTAAATACCTGCGCTAAAAAAAGAAGTGCAACATATTTAAGTACAAAGAATAATAAGCAAAACGATGGGCAAATAAATAAGTAATAAATTACAAAGGAATAAAACGGAGGCTTTGTAAGTGGATATTTATTATCTTTACATTTATTTTAGCAAAAGGTACTAATGATTTAAGTCAAATGAGTTTATCATATCGATCGTAGTGATGCTATGAAGGGCACGAGAAACTACAATTAACTACACTTTTCTTTCTACAGTTCTAACCCGTTTTTGCTATTCTAATTCCTACAAAGTTATTGTCATTTTAAACTAGGGACGACACGAAATTACTGTCGTTGTAGTTTCGTAATGGAGAACATTGGAGTAGTAAACAATTCTTCGTAGTACAAATTACTCCGACTCTGTTCCTTACTCGGACGATCAGCAACGAAATGTAATCAGTTGTCGGATCACAAGCAAAATCGAAAGATTAAGTTAATCGTAATGCATCGGAACCAGTATAGTCACTGTGATTTGTTTAAGTTCTCGGGCTCCCCAGTGACTTCTACTTGATCCGAACGCCAAGCGACGGCTTACAAGCAAAATCTATACCATCCATGGAGCGTGAAGTCGATATGGAAGAAACGTTTTCAAAAGCTGGTACCTGTGTACGAGTGATCCAACCAAAACAGGCTCATTAATTCAGCTGGTGGAAGCTTAAAGAAACAAACCTAATCATTGAGAGCTTGTAAACAATTTTAAGTCAACTTGTCAAAACAGTGTATGGGATCGTCGCTTTTCTTGGAAAATAACGGGAATTCTTAAAACCTATTCTAAGCTGTTGCTGTGGAAGGACGATATCAGGTTAGATAGACTCAGATTTGTTGTTTTATTTTATCAGAAAGCAAGCTAATATCATTTTAATGAGGTCAAAACACGGGTGGAGGTTAATTATCTGAACGATTATAAGTCAGATCGTTCAACCGTCCACGAGAAGGAAATTTACTTTTCCTTCCCATTATTCGACTCATCACCCTTCTTGCTTCAGACTTTTCCTACAGTACTGTGGGAATCAATGGAACAAGTATACTTTCTGCAATATAAAGGTTTTGTCGGAATACTTGAATTTCCTTTGTCCTGGTTTCCTATGACTATTTCGAGTCTTTTCGATCAGTGGAACTGACATGGACAAGACCTGCAATTCAAAACTTCCGACGAACCTCTGGGCCAGAGATTAATTGCGATCATCAGCTTATTCGGTTTTAGATGCTTCTTCGAAAAGTAACTGTGAAATATCACGAGTTTACTTTCTAACAATTCAAAATAAATAATAAAGAAAAGTTCAGTAGTAGTCTTGGATCCAATGCGGCAGATTTTTATTACTTTTAAAGAATTACCTTGGCTTCTACATCAATGTTACGGATTTTATACAATAAAGTATCTATTTTATTATTGTTTAACCAAGAGAGGATAATGGGACATTATTATATTCTCAACAAAATATCGCGTTTCTGATTGGTCAATGACGATTGCATAAGTAGATTTATAGAGTGCAAAAGAGGTTGTAGAGTGCAATACAAAAGTTGCTATGGAAACAAAGCGATGGAGTGATTTTGTTGAGTATATAATAAATAGGGAATCGTGTGAACTTGCTGGCGTACTTCGTGATTTATAGTCACTCGTGATGTTTTGAAAGTTCTCACACTGCACTCGCCTCTTTGACGGCTCGAGAACTTTCAAAACATCACCCGTGCCCATAAATCACGAAATGTACTCGCGTTCACACGATTTCTTATACTTATTCCATTATCCTCTTTTGGTTTAACTGAATACGTAAGTAACAGCTTCTCAGTGGTCTTAAATATGCCAATTTCATGAGCTTATTTTTGTCTCCGAGACAAGGTTAGCCGAGAAAAGGTCGCGGTGCTCTCTTTTATAAAATGAGTTTAAAAACCGTCAGATATGGTTGGAAGAAATTTTACCCAACTTTTCCGTCGGGGGCTGTTGATTTTTCAATTTGGCTGTCATGGTAACTGCAAACAGAACAAGACGGCCTTGAATTTATATATCGAAAAAATTCAGGGGAGATTGAATTGTAGCGAGCATCGCGTACTCACAAGACTGTTCTGTTTTTAATTGCGAACAAATACTTTGTTCATGTTCAAAAGCATAAACATCATGTGAAACTTGGCATCTTGTCATGGGGAAGTCAAGAGATTTGACCTCGCTGCAGTTGGAAGTTTGCCCCTGCTTTTCCTGTAATAAGGCCCCCGTGAAATGGTGCTAAACACAGATGGCATTGATCATATTATGAAAGGCAGATAGACCAATCCTAACTGATACAAGGAAGTGTTACGTTTTTGCAAACGTTGGCCGTGTAGTATTATATTTCAACAGAATTAATTAACTATCAGAGGGTAACGTGAAGTGCTATATTCTACCCATGTAAACCATGTGATCGTTAGCCCTAATAATGTCATTGGGACCACACAAGGACAGAGAAAAACTCTGACCAGGGTGGGAATTGAACTGAGCTGTCTTCGCACGGCTGCAGTGGCGGAGGATGTTAAAAGGAGAGATCTGACTCTTTTGTACACTTTGAAACTCACTGGTGAGGTATAATGGTAACGATTAATGGTGCGCTTAGCCTTTGCCCTTGAAAAGGTTTTAGTATTTATTAAGTCCTATCTTAACGATGTTCATTACCCTAGCCTATCGAGTACTTTGTCGTCGGAAACTTTCCGCCATGCGTAATTTCAGTGTGATAGCTATCTCGGTCCCCAAGCCTACATTTCTCTTGTGCAACGGATCGGGCAATACCCAGCTCGGCAGTGGTTTCCTTGATTTCCTTCTCTAGCGAGAGACAATCTGGACCCCAGAGCTCTTCTCTTTTGCGCATGACTTAGGGAGAAGAGAGCTCTGGGGAACCCTGAAACAAGGGGTGAAAAACAACGAAAAACGTCTCTGATTGGTGCATTTATGTTAAGACGAGGCGGAGAAGGCGCCGTAAAATTCAAATAGCCAATTTTTGGCTATAAGAACCCTACGGCGCATGTTCTCCTACATCGAGTTTCACGGGGCCTCGGGTCATGCGCAGACATAAGATCCGAGGCCCTGGTGACGAGATTGAGAGAGAGTAGGGAAGGATCTCCTCAATGTTCTGTCACGCATGCGAGATGTGACATGATGCAACGTCACTTCCACTCTTCCGCCATTGGGCAGGCGTAAACAACCTCGTGTCCCCTCTCTCTTCCTCCCTGGAGAAAGTACCCTGGTTGTGGCTGGCCCTGTGTCCACTAGATTTTTGCCGATTCCAGAAAGATTATTGAAAGGAGGGGCACGATGGTTACATTTTTGTAGGGAGTGGAAATTAAACATCGCTGGTCGCGGGAATGTCTATTAATTTAATCTAAAACAAACTCCAAAAAATATCTGTAAATCCTCTGTGCCCGCGGGTATCATGCCGTTCCCAGAAAATTTTGTGGTGGCCTTGATCTTTCATTCAGTGACGGTGTTTTAGAACTTATAATGAAACGTAAGATAAGAAATAAACAAAGTGTTAAGCTTTAAAAAATTCTGTTTTTGAAGACAAAGATGTCATTCAAATCTCTAGATAAAAATAGAGAATGAAGTGTTCAATGCGGTATGCTCACATTCGCAGACTTAGTCATTTCGCGTTGTTTCCTTCTTCGTCTTTTTTTGTTTGTGTTTTGCAAAGGATACTAAAGAAACGTTTGAAGGGTGATGAACGCTATCCATTTGCTAAATCTCTCCATTACGGTTGTGATTGATCAATTTCGATCCATCGCATTCTACATTTTGAACCGTCCATACCCTACACAGTCATTCACCCAGTTCTAGTAGACCGAGAGCGTTCAGTGCTCTCTTTCTTCAAGCAACATGGGCCTGATAATCCCGGTTCCGAGTTTCTTTGTTTTCTCTGATAAATCAGAAGTGACCTTATTTCTGAGCAGTTTAAAGGGGCAGTGTGACGGCGCTATTTCAGTCAAACCTCAAAACACGAAAATACGTCTTTGCATCAATCAAGACCAAGAAATAATGGTGCAGTTTGGTTGCCAATAGCAACTGAAGTGCACTGAATTCGAAGCTATTCTTTGTTATTTGTATTTATGGATGGAGAAGATGGAAATGGATTGAAACTCAAGTTTTGAGATGGTGTCCGCAGAAAGTCGCCAAAAATTAAATGCGAATAGCTCTTGGTGCAACATATCTTGTCAGTAGGTTGTCAGGAATCTTGTACGTGTGAGCTAAAGTAGTATTTTAGACTTTTACCCAGTTTTGTCCTAAATTTAGCACGACGGTACCCTTTTAGGCCACT
>OX421453.1:31145069-31155069 GCA_949126865.1 Montipora capitata
AGGTTTAACAACACGTCATTTCCTAACCCGAAACATCCCACAAAACGGAGAAAATTCAGAGATGCCGCGACGCTCACACATATCGAACACAATGTTGCATGATAATGTTCTGTCCAAAGGAAGACCAGAGTTACTCGAACTCCAAAATATTTGCCTTTGGAAAGGTGGCCCCCAAAAGTTAGATAGCGGTATCATATCGGTAGAAATTGCTCCTTTAGCCGATATTGTGATAGCCCTGTACAGTCCACTACTGAAGGACCTGAGATGGCGTCGCAAACACTACTTTTTGCTTGAATTGAAAGTCATCTCGGAAATTGACCAACGCCTTTCACTTGCTCACTCACATGGCTAAGTAGGTTTTACAACGAATTGAAAGCCACATTTTGTAAAAGAAACGGCAAAATACGCTGGATTTATTTAGACATTTACATGTAAGTCTCTCAAATGATATGCGCGTTGCGATTGGCCACTTCAGCGGGGGCTCTTCGATAGCGCGGACAAATTTATGTTTCAAAGATCTCCAGATTTAAGGTGGCTCAAAACAGTTTCCAACACATTCCAAGATGTAGATTTTGATGTGTCATCATAGCCACTCTTCATAATTGGTGAACACGTTGGTATTATTTTTGTGACACAATAGGTTACCATAGCAATATTATGACCTGCTAAAAACACCCTTAATTTCAGCTTTAAGCGCTTATATTTCAAAAACGGCACGGTGATTTTTTTTCTTATAACAGAATTTTGATTAGCAGGATAAGATGTAACTTTTGGCAAAGTTTAAAAAAATTCTGTAAATAGGGTTCAGAGCCACCTAAAATTTTCGAAAAATTAAGACAGCTCTGAACCCCATGTACAGAATTTTTTTAAACTTTGCCAAAAGTTACATCTTATCCTGCTAATCAAAATTCTGTAATAAGAAAAAATTTCACCGTGCCGTTTTTTTTTAATATAGGCGCTTAAAGCTGAAATTAAGGGTGTTTTTAGCAGGTCATAGTATTGCTATGGTAACCTATTGTGTCACAAAAATAATACCAACGTGTTTGCTAGTGATTGGGCAGTATTTTGATACCATAATTGTAGCATCAATTGATAAAAAGTAGTAATTATCACCCATCAAAAATCTACGTCTTGGAAAGTGCTGGAAACTGCTTTGAGCCACCTTAATATCTTACCAACCTCGTTTTTTCCGTGTCGTACTGGACAAAGTTTCTTCCAGTTCAATTTATAGCTCGGGTACCAACTCGACAAATAAACGGCATGCATACAACGTAAAATTAAAAAAAAAAAATGCAAGTCTTAATCTACTTATTTGCGGTAGCCCTAAACAAAAACATACTGATTGCCTTGCAGGACTGAAATCAGAAGAAGCGCTGCCCAAAACAGAGTGTGTTAATAGTCGGACAAAGACGAACTTGCCTTAACAATAACTCAACGAAGTGGAGGTGAAAAGTACTTGGATAATCACCTCCGAGTTGCCCAATCAGCGCGCTCGGAGAGCACTATTCACTTGTGTGGTATATAGATGTTATGGAACTAGCGTTAGGTCCGAACATGCTACAATAGTTTAATAAGGTTTTTATTATATTGACTCTCTTGCGCATGGTTTTCTAACCGTTGGGACTTGCTTATTCTTTTTCGGTGCTTGCGTCTTCGTCTCCTTCTCTTAACGGTTCTAAAATTCGTACTGGAACTCCGACACGACTAAATAGAAAAACACTTCTCGCAGCTTTGTTTTATGCCCGAGAAAGACAGATTGTTTCGTGAAAGAAACGACGCAGGTTATGCCAAAAAAATATGACTGCGATATTTGACGTATTTCGTTATGTAATAGTGAGCAAAATCCCAAATATAATGATGAACCTAGGGTAATTTATTATTTATTTAAAGTAATACGGATTGTGACAATTCTACTTCTGTGCGCCTCGATTAGCTTTTGCTATTTCCGGACAGAGTTGCACCTGTATTTTCTATGTCGCATATTCAATAAACTCTTTAAATCAATTAAGGACGGTGCCTACTAAACCAAAGGTATTTTTGCCCCGGTTTATGATTATGCAGGAAATGTAGATCTTGACAAGAGTCATTAAATCCAAAAAGAAAATTTGGGGTAACCACGCATTTTTCCAAGATAATTCATGAATAGTAATTGCAAAAAGCTTTAACATACAAAGCAATGTATGGCGTTCTTTCTCAAATTGAAGCTTAATCATCTCTCAAAGATGCATGGTTACCCCCAGTTTTCTTTTTGGATACCAAGAGTACTTATTAAGATCTACTTACTCCGGATAGTTTTAAACCGCGCAAAAATATCCCTGTATTAGTGAGCATCACCGATAGGAAACTGGAGTATCTCGAGATGCGCAGAACGTATGCGCAATAACAATAGTAGGTACCGTCCTTAAACTTGTCACTGGTCAAAGGAGGAAAAAGAATGGTGCTGCACGTCCTACAAGCATTTTTTTGCTGTACGCTGCGAAACAACGTGAAATCACCGAGTTTGAGGTTTTAAAGGGAACCTCCACAAAAACATGAAAATAACTTGAAACCGCAGAACATAATTTTTACAATAACCATTGTTCCCAATTCTCCCAATGAAAGCGTTTAAATCTGAAATAAATAAATTGCAAAAACGCTCGCTTTGGTTTTCAAATTTCCCAGGGGCCGCCATTCTTGAATAGTTGTGACGTGCCGTGGTTGCCCTCTAGGCCACTTTAGAAAATACTCTTTGCTTGTCCCCCCAAATTTTGCATAAACATTGTTTCTAGTTTCTCTCTTGGGAATTGTAATTGTCCAAGGGAAAACAAAAACCAAGGTTGGGCAAAATTTGGGGGAGAAACAAGGGTATTGTTATATAACTAAGTTTTTTCCCCCAGCAGCGCGCGCTCTCAGTGGTTACTTCGAGATCACATGACATCAAACAATAAAACTGTTTCCCGCCAAAAGTCTCTCAGCGGGCAACGGTGCAAAATCAATGACGTCAGAGGGAAACAGTGCAGTGTTTCCCGCGAATAGACCTCATTCACGATAGCCGCCATGTTGGATTTGCTATAATCATGCAAATTAGCGACACACTTCTGAGGGGGCAAACAACACAAGTTTGAGAGGTTGTAACGAACATCTTAGCCACACAGATGATTTGTTTCACGTTCATTGAATGTTTATCACTTAAGCAGTAAAATACAATCATTACACAAGTTACTTCGACGTTTTTTTTTAGTGAAAAATGAGAAGATAACGAAGTAGAAAGTCAAAATGTCAAAGGCCATCAAAAGGTATAAAATTATTATGAAAGGTACTTAGCTCTAAATACTAAAATGGACTTTTTGCAATGTTATTTCAATATTTCGACGAGCCGATCGCGATTTTCAGCAATTTGCTTGTTTTCCAATGTTTGCCCCCCTGCATAACACATGGCTAACCAACGTGGCGGCCATCGTGAATAAGGCCTATTGAAGAATGGCGGCGCCCGGGAAATTTGAAAGCGAAAATAAGTGATTCTAAAATTCAATTTTTTCGATAAAAACACTTTTTTGAAGAAAATTGTCGATCAAAGTTGATTGCAAACATTATATTGTTCGGTTTAAAATTATTCATTAGTCGGAGTGGCGGTTCCCTTTACCGACAACGTGTGCGTAGAAATGCGAATATTTTGTTCTATATTTTTAATCTGAAACCGCTTGCATAAATTTAGTTTTAGGATAATTCGCCCACATTGTACGAAGTGGACGAGATAAACTGTAAAATTTATATCTTGAGGTTACGTTTTCGTCTACAACGCCGTGGTAGATCGTAAAGTACGCAATAGGGAGTTTAAGAAACCACGACGGCTGCGGCGACGAAAATGTCACTTCAAAATATAAGTTTGAGCTATTCTAAGTATTTCATGATTTTTCCATCTTGTTTATATGATACAATATGGGCGAAGCGTCCTATAAATGGTTGGTAAGGTACGGACGGATTTGAAGTAAAGAGGGAGACTGAAACATTCATTGTAGTTTGTCCAGGTGGGGACAGCTATTCTAAGAATTATTTCCATAGAGTTATGTCGTAGAGTTAGTTAAGTTTCTAATATCTCGAATTCAAGATTTTGGAAGCCAAAATCCTGAATTCAAGATTTTGGAAGCTAACCTTAAGCCTAAAAACTTTTGTGCCTAAGGTTAGCTTTTATGCATTTTTAGGATACTTTTTGTATTTCTGCATTTCTGAATTCAGGATTTAGGCCTTCCAAAATCTTGAATTCAGGATTTTGGAAACTCAAGTCTAACTCTAATTTCATAACTCTGTGAAAATAACTCTATTGCTAGTTAACCTCAGTCCACGTTGTCGTTAAAAGCTTAAATTTGGCCATTTCACGTAGCAGTTTTGACGAGTACGGCAGAGAATATGGGCGAAATGTCCTATAACTAGACTGTAGTTCGTCCACGTTGCCGTCAAACACTTAAATTTGTTTATTTCAAGTAGTAGTTTTGACGAGTACGGGCGAGAAATGTTCAAAACTGCGTGCCGCACGTGCAGCACGAACATTTTGGTTCTTTTAACCAATAATATTACTGCTTTTTGGTGTTGTCGTTGCCGTAGCCGTCGTCGTTTCTTGAACTCCCTCATGTTTTGTTGAGTACGGGAGAGAAATGAACTAAAGTGACGTGCGTGCCGCACGTGGGGCAGGATTATTTTATTCTCTTTTAACCAATGAAATCAGGTATAGTTTTGCCATTGCCGCACCCCTCGTAGTTTCTTAGAAAAAAGGATAACACAAAGGCATTTGCAACACGAAGTTATTCCTTTTATTTCAAAACAAATAAAGAAAACAATTAATTTCTCTGCTACTCTATTAGTCATACGCCTCTTTGATGGAAATTTCCGTTCTTTACTTTGTTGTAAATCGTTCTTAACCGCTAACTGTGGGATAAAGCAACGAATGGATGGTTACGCAGATTGTTGTCAATTGAAATGAATGAATCCTGACCTTCTGGATTCGAATAAGACTGACTGGAATTGGTTTTTCACCGCAGGTGTTTCTCAACATTTTATTACTGTCCACGTGCAACTTGCAGCATGGAGGGAAAATGTCACGTGCAACCGGGCGCCTGGGCAAGTGCATTATTGTAATGGAACGCTAAAGCCACACACAACTCAGTTTCCACGTTTATCTTGAGCGCTCGATCGTGATACGCTTAATCAAACAATCCACTGCCGGTGTGAAGAAAGTCATGACTTGGCTTGACTCTGAAAAATAAATTATTGACTTGGATAAAAAAACTTTAGCAATGAATAATTTGTCATCGGTGTCCTTTCTGGATTAAGTCATTTGCGTTAGACGGGCAATAGACCTTTCAGCATGAACGTTTTGTTTGCACATTTAAGACCACGAGATGTAAGTTATGCGTACACATGAACGTGCACAAGACGATTTTTGAAATAAACTGTTCCTTAGAAGAGTAACTTCACGTGGTCTAAAATGGGAAGCTAAAATGGTCTATTGGTCAGCGACTGGCGATGGGTAAATAGTGTTTCACTCACGTGATCAGTAACCTTGTTTTTCACCGAAACAAAACACACAACGTTTGCATGATAATAGAGCCACATTCCCGGTGGATTAGTTGAAAACACCATCATGGCCGACGTTCCATTCTTTAGGAATACCAACATGGCCACCGTGAAGTGACGTAAAAACTCTCTATGGGCCATTTCGGAAAACACCATAGTACTCTTTGTTTATCTGCCCAAATTTTGCATAAGCATTGTTTTTGTTTTCTCTTGGGACCAATGTAAGTTCCAAGAGAAATTCGAAACAATGCTTATGCAAAATTTGGGGGGACAAACAAAGGAGTATTGTGGTATTTTTCGAAGTGGCCTATTGTCTGGTAGTAAATGGAGGTGGACAAGCATTGGGCTGTCCATAACCAACGAGGGACAGTGCATTACGGATGAGAACTTGAGTATCTTACGCGTATACACTCAGCAAACCTCCCTAAGATTCCAACTTTCATGTAATTCACGACGATTAGCATGAGGTTAACTTGCGTCTGAAGACCGAAATATTTTGAGGCCTTGGTTTATTCTCGAGATAACGTCACAAGTAGTTTGTCATTTCACCTTACAAAGAAAAATATGCCTTGCAAAATAAATTTGAAGTCCCCGAAGGGAAGGGATCCATCATTCGCGGTCATTGTCTGGGTCACAGGACAAATAATTGCGATTTTTGAGGACTTTTAGGACGATTTAAAAATAAAATCTCGAGGGAAAAATGTAAAACATGATTAATTAATTTAAGATAGTATTTGTCACTAACTAGTGATATTTTGTATTTGGTTAAGACTACTCCATTAAAAAAAATATATATATAAGACATGGTCTCCTCAGAAACTTAAACGAACAAAGGAAAGCTGCACTTTAAATGACTAACGAACAAGACCGACTTATCAAACCTGCTTGCTTGGATGAAGAAAACAGAGAAAACTTGGGTGGTAGCATTCGCGTCTGCTTAATGATACAACCATCTTGGAGAAGACTCTGAAACGAAAAAAAAAGCAAAAAACAAAAAGGGCTTAAAATAAATGAAAAAAAAAAAAACACAAAAAAAACAAACACAGAAACACAGAAACACAGTTTTCCGCCCTAATGACGGACGATAGGTCTCTATGAACAGCAGTCTCTTGCTGATACAATAGCTTTTACTTTCGTATAAGTACAAAGGTCATACCCTTCACTAAAGCTATCGTTGCATTGGATTTTTCTTGTTAGAATGGAATTACCTCGGAATATTTACTAAAAAACTTCAAAAAAATAAAAAAAAAAAAAAGGAAAGAAAGTTTGATTTCAATTGATTTGTAATTAGTAGGCGAAAAGCCACCTGGAAGATGTACTTCTAATTAAGTCATTACTACAAAAGAGAGAATTAAGTGATCCTCGGACTGCAACACCAATCAATGTTTATTACCTGTTTGCCTTGTCCACCAATGTATAATATTATTATTATCATTATTATTATTATTATTATTATTATTATTATTATTATTATTATTATTATTATTATTATTATCCTTGTTGTTGTTATTATTATCCTTAGAGCAGTTTTCAAATGGCTGCGAAAGTAATTACGCGATTGAAATTGCTACGCTTGGTGATTGGTTGAAAAAGGTCGCGCCAGTTTATCAACCCATGAGAAGGAACACCAAAACCAATCGCGACTTACACGCACGATTTTCCCCGAGCATTGAGCAAGTTACACGGGATTGCTACGAATTTGGATTGGTTCATTGCGCTCTTTGCACCTGATGTGATTGGTCGAAGTAATTAATTTGGTATTTGTTTTACAACGCTCAATTGAAAACCGCTCTATTATTATTATTATTATTATTATTATTATTATTATTATTATTATTATTATTATTAACAACTCTAAAACAAGCAAATGCTTACCGATAGAGTCTAAAACTAAGAACTAAAGACAAATACAAATAAAAACAAGACAAGGAGATGACTGGAAGATATGTAACATGCAATGGTAAGAATGCTATTGCGAATCGGCATGTCCAAACGATGGTAAATTAGGCTTAATCTCTTCAGACAGCCATTTTATCTCCTAAGGGTGAGTAAAACATCGAGAAGGTAGAGCTAAGATTAAAGTACCACAAAGGATAGTTTACGTTGACTCAATCTGGAGAGCTGAGGTCATAAATGATTCAGATAGATGAATTCCGTGCTTTAAAGGGAACCTCCACTAAAACAACAAAATAACTTTAAGCCACAGAACATAATGTTTGCAATTAATATTTTTAAAACTGTTTCTAATGAAAGCGTTTGGATCCGAAAAAAGTGAATTTTATAAACGCTTGTTTGGCTTTCAAATTTCCCATCTTGAATAATTATGACGTGTCGTGCTTTTCCTATTGTTCTGACACAAAGAGCGTTTGTTTTGAAACAATATGGCAACCACGACACGCCACAATTATTCTAGATGGCGGCGCCCGGGAAATTTGAAAGCCAAAACAAACGCTTTTGAAATTCACTTTTTTCGGATACAAACGCATTCAATGGGAAAATTTTGAACAATTTTAATTGTAAAGGTTATGTTCTGTGGTTTAAAGTTATTTTGTTGTTTTAGTGGAGGTTCCCCTTAAATTGTCACTGCTTTTGTAGACTATCCACCCTTCCCTTGGCAAAAGAACCCTTAAAAACTACAATGTTATATCTCGAGGATTTCACGCAACGGGACAGGTCGCAACGCATCATAAACGCGGTTAGCAATCTGGCTCTGAAATGAAAAGGGAGGAAGTATGTTGGCTATCGTATTAGCGAGCTTCAGTGGATAAATTAAACTGACATTATCCGACGTTTTGATGGTTCTATTAGTATTCCTCAAAGCAATACTAATTAAATAAACAACAAAATAGACATTATCTTCTTTTGTGGTTACACCATTCTTGCCTTGTTAATATTAGCAACATTAAAGAATGTTAGCATCGACAAAGAGTGCGACTTCGAGTACGAGTTCTGGGATTTTGAAGACTGCGCATCCATACTGCGCAGCCCGGCCTGCTCAACTCGTCCCCGGCAAGTTGGTCTGCGACGACTTTATACCGAAAAGTCGTAGCGGTAAGGTATGAGTTTGTCAAAAGGAAATTGCGTTTAATTTAGAACTGTTTCTATTAGTTTAAAGCTGTGATAATCTTACACCAACAATCCTCAAGTGCTGCGTAGCTAATTGGGGGGGGGGGGGGGGGGGGGTGGCAAGCCTAAAAAGCAGCTTAAAATGCCTATATTTTGCCAAAGAATAGTGTTTATAGAATAGAGTGGAACTCATACTATATCCTTTCCTAAATCCGTAGGGCATGACTTCGAGAACGAGTACAAGTTGTACTTGTTCTCGAACTCGCACTCGTTGCTAATGGTAACATTTTCTATTGAAACGTCGTACAGTAATCGGAAGATCACGAGTTTGGCTATTTTTCGGAGCACTCGGATATCAGCGAGTCACTAACGATTAATTCATCTCTTTAAGAATTTGGTTGTTTAAGAGACGGTTTTGTCAAAAAACCCGATGAAGTTCTTCCTTTCTTGGTTAGACTTCAGTATCGACTTGAAAGATCTCCTTTAACACAGTACAGATGTTGTATTTGATGGGAATAAGGGATGTCTTCCAATTTTTTAACGAAGTTTAATTGAGAGCATCACCAAAGCAACATTTCAAGGATCGCATATCCGTGATCATTTATTGTTAATGTAAAAAAATGTCGAACTTTTAGGTGGCTGTGGCAAAACCCCTGCGGGTCACTACAAACAGAAACAAAAACTAAGGACTAACTTGCTGCATGTGAAAATAAGCGTGCTACAATCTTGGACAAATACTCTTAGGGAAAATTCCGGCGTGATCAGCATTGGAAATGCATCATGACAAACAAAGCCTGGTCCCCACCCCTCACCCCCCCCCCCCCCACCCCCTCTTCCCCATACCAATGTTTATAACGTGGTGAAATATACTGTGCAAGACTTTGGCCTTTTCTAAACCAACATTGGATTAAGGGAGGGGGATTAGGGGAGGGGGACGAGAAAATACGGATTAGTTGATCTTTTATCACAAAGACAAATTAGAGAATGACCATTTTTTCTGTAACATTTTCCCGACGATTTTTGTTCAAAATTGTAGTTATAATAATCACATTGGATGTAGATGTAAACAAACAAACAAACAAACAAACCTCTGAAATGCCGGGATTCTTCAAAGTTATCAGCACCATGTTTCTGAACATGCTCAGTAGCGGCTGGCTGGTGGTACCATCAATTGTGATCCAAGGACGACACACAACTGAATAGCTCTCATAGTTGCTGTAACGTGAGAGTAAAGAATACATTTGAAAGGAAGACTGAAGTGCTCCATGCACTTAACTGGACAATTTAAGAAAATGTGTCTTAACAGACACCCAAAAATTCAGGTTACACAATTGCTTAAACAATTGCTTCACTATGACCAAAAAATCGATTCTTTTCTTCCTTT
>OX421453.1:31160069-31167569 GCA_949126865.1 Montipora capitata
AAAAAAACAGTACTCACCAGTTTAGCAGCACACATGTATTCAAAATGTTGTTCAATTGAATAATGTGACAAAGGTAATTCCCCTTTTTTGCTTCCACAGATTCTCTCCTGTGAATTAAATAATAAATCTTCACTTGTTTAACATCAAATGCCTTCTAATGTAATACTAAGCAATAGGTGGTTTTCAAGGTACGTCATCGCCGCTTCTTATTTCCCTTTGGTAAACGGCCGATGCCATTGTTAGTGGTCGATGCCATGCTTAAAGGCCAAGCCTTTCGAAATAAAATGGACCTGAGGGGGTTGAATTTTCAACTGAATCAGCTAAAATTACACCCAGATTGAAAAATTAAGCCAAAGAAATATTTATGGTGTCAAGGGTTTGCATTAAGTTGAGGTTGATGTTGATGTTTTACACATTGCAATTGACTACTTACAATATTTTATACAAAGTGGTTAAATATGTAAAATTTTTTGAACTTTTGGCCGTGCCACTCAATAGTGCTGTGGTGAGTGACGTACGCTTATATAATAATAGCCCGGGTGCAATACGTCATTTGGTCTTTTTTTCTTTATTAAAAAAAATCATAACACAAAAACAATTTCTAAGAGTCGTTGAAATGGCAACGACCGTCTACGAAAGGGAAATTGCCATGCATCACCGCTGTGTTGGTGGACTAAAACAAAAGATCTCTTATTAGCTTTCGTTTATTCGTTCACCAGGAATTCCACATTACACCATCGTCACCTCGGTCTAAAGAAGGTCCCCTCTTTACCCCAACATACCTTTAATTGTGCCACAGACACACCTATCTCCTTGCTTGAGCTAACAATTTCTTGAATGTTTCTAACCAGAACTGAGTCCATTTCGATAAATCCCAATTCTTTCTTCTTTTGGTCCAAGTAATCTTCCAATGACATTGCCGGAGAAAGAATAACAGGGCAAGTCAAGAAATCACTAGAAATTTGACCCAAAGATGCACTGATTGGGTTCGAAGTTGCTCGTTGAGTCTGCGTTGAATATTCGCCTGTTTCGGTCTTATTTCGTTCTTCCATCGATGCTGTCTCAGAGACTGAATTTGACTCTGAAACAGCTTCAGAGTACGTGTTTCCTCCGTCTGCGAGATTCAGGCCATTCTCGAAATCTGCAAGCCACTTGGCATCCGTTATTCTAAGTTTGTTTTTACAGGGATACAAAGACATGAAGTCGTGGGTATTTAGTTCTCGAGCTGGTAGCTGCTTGATATGATCGTATGGATCCTTTCCTCCCCTTGCTAGCATAAGCATTGTTCTTGAAGAACGAGAAGAGAAACTAGCTTTAGACAAAGAAGCTACGGGCACAGTTCTGCTTCGGGCAAGTCGTGCTACCTTAACAATTTCAGAGCAACTTGTTAGGTAGCTGGTACTCTCTTTGACGGCTTCCATTTCAGAGGCACTTGTAAATTTTGTAACGATCGATGAAGGCAATTTCAAGGTAAAAACTTCTCGTTCTTCCAGTGTTACATTATCCCTTGGGAGTGTCGAAGCAGCAACAGCTTTTCTTTTTCCTCCAGATTTTGTGCGGACTTTTCCTTTGGTTGATGCAAGCGACTGAACACCTTTCTTGCCTTTTTTCGATACCGTTGCCACAGCCGGCGACATTTCAATTCTCTCCGTACCCTTCCCAGGAGCTTTCCTTGCTTTAATTCCATCATCACCAGAACTTACTCCATCCATCATTGCTAATGACGCTTCGTCACTTTCGTCGTTGCTTTTCTCAGATGAAGCTGCAGTTGATGACTGGACACTAGCTTGTCAAGACGCAAGATATAAGCCAAGTTTACTTCCAGAAAGTGGAAAAACACGAACCATTGAATCCAAAGAGAAAAGAAAACTAGGAAAGCGAAAAACTGGTAATAAGTGATTTTTAAAATCACACTAAGTAATGAAGTAGAAAATCAGGATAGGTCATCAGAGAAGTGAACCTTGCATGACTCCATGAAACTCCACACTTGCCCTTGTAATTTTGGGCTGAGTTGCTCGAATCACTGTTAACTTTAAGCACGATGCCTACTCATTCAAAGGTATTTTTGTGCGGCTTATGAATATGCGGGAAACTGGAGGCAACCACCCATTTTTCAAATATAATTAATCAACAATATTTGCAAAAAGCTTAAAAATTCAAACCAATGTATGGCATTCTAAACCACTCTAAAATATCCCTGTATTAGTAAGCAACAATAACAATAGTATACGCCGTCCTTAAACCGGGTTAAATACTATGGCACATAAGGGTGGAGTTCGCAACATTAAATGGCAAACGTCTTAAAACCTCAAAGCGTTTTTACATTAATAAATAGGGGTCACGATGCTTTCTTGATTGTTAAACATAACGAGAGCAATTATTATCTTATAAAAACAAGGATAAGACCAGCCTTTCTTTTTAATTCAAAGGCCTGGTCAACAAGCAATTATTTGTACTCCAACTATGAGTGCACTGTTCCGAAATTAAAAATTTGTAATTTATGCGAGGATGACACGATTTTGCTGGCGTCAGATTTGACGTTTCTCGCATTTTTGTCTCGCGTTCTTCTCGTGTTTTGACTTCTCGTGTTTTGACTCGGCTATCGCCTCGTGGATCCACAGCTACTTTGACAATGTTATGACGAAATTGATGATCAACAACAGGACAGACGCATGAAAAAGTGACATCAATTTGTTAAACTTCCAATAAAAAATGCCTTGATCTTTACTCTAGACTTAAAAAACTCTCAAACTATTTACTCACTTCTTCAATGTCCTCGGCTGTCTGCTGTTGTGGTTCCATGTCGACCGCTGATTCTGCTAATTCTGAGGGATCCATGTTCAAAATTTCATCAGGAATGTTCACCTCGACAGACCCCTGGATTGAGGAAGAAACCTAAGTCAAAATCTTACTTTGCCACAAATGCTTGCAATCTCGCAATCTAATTGGCTAATTTGCCGTTGTCGATAAGAGTCTGGACAACGCTGCTAGCGTCATGCTCACGTCAATTGTAATAGCTATCAGGAACGCTCATTTTGCAAAATAAACCAATCAGATTGTGAAAGAGGTAATTATAGACAACGCTTGCTCTTCCTTTGTGTCATGATCTTGGTCACGCTCTGAAATAAACATTTTCTTTGGCGTTGAATATTGCAGTAAGATACACTGGACGCACTAGACTGAGGCTTGCAGTCAGAGTATTATCAAGTCGGAAAGTCAGTCACGCGAAAGTGGTTTTCAGGGAGGTTCTGCACCCCATCGCATTGGAATTTAGAAATGTTGGTTTTTGAGGAGGAGGGGGAGGGGAAATTGGAGAACCTGGAAAGAAACCTCTTCGGAGTAGAGTAAAGAACCAACAACAAACTTTACCCACATATGGCAACGAGTCCAGAATCGAAGCCGGGCCACACTGGTGGGAGGCGTGTGCAATCACCTTTACGCGCGTACCACCATCCCTAGCCTCCTACGCAGACGATCTTAGGGCTTCGTCACGCGTTCTTCCCCCACTAACGTCTGCTGAAACAAAACAAAAACAAAAAAAAAAAAACACTTCCGTTCGTGGATTACCGACCAATCAGGGGCCGTTTTCCAGTTTTGGGTAAACTCGTGTTTTGTATGGCATTCTTTCGCAGCATGTGATTGGCTATGCACAACACAATTAGTCAATGCTTATTTGTTTCTTTAAATGGTGGACAAACAGCCATTGAACGGAAGTGGCTTTTCGTTTCAGCAGTCGTTCATGGGGGAGGAACGCGTAACGAAGCCCTAAGAACGTCTGCGTGGGAGGCTACACCATCCTTGCTCCCCAATGAGAGTCTGCATTAGCAGTCGTGACGCAAAAAAGGATGCTGAACCCAGTAAATACAGTACGTTTGTTATTATGTCATTCAACAAATCAATCGAGGTAGTACGGAGTAAATGCTGAATACTCTGCCACCTTTGTTAGCATTCGACGGTGGGAACTTCTTTTTCAAGTCACAATACGACAGATGCTATTCTTATGCAAGCTGGTAGTATTCTTGAAAAAGTGTTTTGAAGAATCCAAGGAATATCACACGTTACCTTGCCTGTAACTAGTAGCGACAAAACGCAGGCCACATGCCCTCCAAGAGTGCATTTAGGTTTGATCTCTATTACACCTGGAGTGAGATTCTTAACGGGTTGTTGCTTTGTATTACCACCATTCCGACTGCTTGAGAGTCCGACACCTTTCTTGCTGGTAGTACCACTGACGCTGCTAATGACCCCACTGCAACTAATACTTCCACTGTCCGTATTACTGCTGCTTTCTTTCCGGCTGGTGGAGGCGGCATTGCTGCTCTTGATGTCCTCTGTGCCACTCTCAGTGCCAGCGCTGTCACTACAGGCATCAACCCCACTAGCGGTCGTACGAGTGCCAGTTTCGCCGCTAGGAGGACCATCGCTCCCACAACTTTTGTCGGTACTCTTATCACAACTGTTACTACTGCTTCTGGGGCCATCATCTCTAGAGCTGCCCATAGGAGCGGTGGCTCCATTTCCTTCAACGCTGTTGTCCCCTTTGTCATTGCTGCTTCTGGTGCTGCAACTAGTGATGGCGTCACTTCCCAGTAATGTGTGCTCTTCTTCTTTCACCAGATGATTAAAAAACGTTATAAATTCTTTTGCTAATCTGTCCAGCTTTGAGCCTTCCATGAAGAGTCGATGATATCTAAGGATTAAAAATATTCATGTTTGACTCATTGTGATAAAACCAGGACAATCTCCACACGCTGCCCATGCAATGCAAAGGCTGCGCAAGGCAGCTGGTGCTTAAAACAATATAACAACCGTAAAGTTCCCCCCTCCCCCTTCCCCCAAAAAGATTAAAGATTATTTGGCAAACTACTCTTATTCGCAGCCGTTATTGGGGCGTCACGCAACGCGTGACAACACAAAGAACGGCTGCGTAGGAGACTACAGAGTGTTTTCACTCACGTGATCAGTAACCTTGTTTTGCCACCGAAACAAAGAAAACGTTTGCATGATAACAGAGCTCAATTCCCAAACGATTTGTTGGGGACACCAACATGGCCGCCGTTCCTTTGTTTAGGGAAACCAACATGACCGCCGTGACGTCACGTGACGTCACACTCCATTAGCAGGCTGAAGATGAACAATGTCAGTTGGCCCACGTGGTTTAACACAGTTTCTTTTATTACCGAACTCTTCAAGAAATTGCCAATCATTTTTCAATATGCCTGCATATTAATAATGAACACTGATGCACAATCTATTGACGATTACTTCTGGCTTTGTTTCTCTTCATATAGCTTTTCTTTGATTTTTAACTCAGTGCCCGAGCTAATTGGTTCTTTCTCTATGTAAATTGTGGGGAGCACGGATGGCACAACTAAACTCAAACCCCATGACCCTGGCGTCACATAGGGGTTGAATTTGTTGGTTCTCTACTCTGATGTAAGAGGTTTTCGCACAGTATTCTGGTTTTTTGCGCTCTCACAAAAAGACAAACATTTCAATTCTCACACTGCCACGCGTGGGAGTAACACAGAGTGGTTGCAGAGAGTATACTTATACAATGCTAAGCTGAAAGGTCAGGGATGCAAACGGCAATGACCGCATCAACTGGGCTGAATAATGCTCGACAGATCTCTGCATAACAGAAGGCAAACAAGGCACTATGAAGTTACAACATCAGCAACATAGAGCGGTTTTTAATTGAGCGTCAAAAGTGATAAGTGAATTGCTTTGGTTTTGCATTAGTCCACTCAGTGATTGATTCAAAGTTTTCGCGCCACTTTTTCAACCAATCACAAGTGAAACCAAAACTAATCGGGGCCCCCGCGTGCACATTTTCCCGCGCTTTGTGTCGGCTACGTGTAATTACTTCGAGTTTTGATTGGCTTACTGGATTGCCTTTGTCCTTTTCATTGGCCAAAGTAATTACTTTGGTTTTGAATTACCTTTCTAGTGACAAGGTTCTTATTCTGCATGTCCTTAAACACAGCATGGAGCTCTTCCTACAAAATGAGGCACGAAATCATAAAATCAGACCAATCCTGTAAAAAATGTGAATCACTTCAATTTACTGAGTAAATTAGCCACAATGAAAAATATTATAATACCCTTAGTTGGCCCTCCAAAATTTTGCATGAGCATTGATTCCATATTCTCTTGGGACTTACAATGGTTCAAAGAGAAATTAAAAATAATGCATATGCAAAATTTTGGAGGGACAAACAAAGAGTATTGTGGTATTTTTGATAGTGGCTAATAGTCGTTTAAATTGGAGTAAGTGAACCACGAGGATAAGTTTTTTGTTCCGAGCATTCGCATTTGGTGTAGATTTTGCAATTCTTGTTTGTGCGCAAGCTCAAAAGATCAGGTTTACTTGTATTTCAATCTAAACGTCATTTCCGTCACCAGAGCCTTGGATCTAATGTCTGTGCATGACCTGAGGCTCTGGGAAACAACTCTTTGTAGGAGAACATGGGCCGTAGGGTGCTTATAGCCAAAAATTGGCTATTTGAACCTTACAACGCCTGCTCACTCCACGTGCTAACATGAATGCACCAGTGACAGATGCTTTTTACTATTCGCTCACCTAACCTTATACTCTCTTTCGTGTACATTAAAGGGAAAATTGTTAAGAACAAAATTATCTCACTCATGTGAAGGAGTTAAACATTTGAAAGACTCTGTAAGCGTCATATAATTCTGGAGAAGTGGTAGAAGCGATCTGAAAAGGATGAATACAATGATATGTAAGACACTGATACAGAACACAGCAAGAAACGACTTGTTTTCTAAGAGGTCTGCTACATTAATGGTGGGCTGTGAAAACAGATACGCAGACTGTGTGGAGAGCTGTATTTCATTTTTAGGGACCTTGGAGTTATATTTAACGAGATAGTTTGGTTTTCGAACTTATTTTTCAGAGCAAATGCAAAAATGGCAGCTAATATATCACTTTTTCCTTTTTGTGCTAATAAGCCAAACTTGGCTCGTTTTACCGCTAAAGTGATTTTCGATTTTACACATACTGATAAGTCTATACCTCCAAAAACCTTGAAACAATTGTAACAATATGCGCGCGACTTTTGCTACTATGTAATTTAGCTTAGGACATCAAATATCTACGCCCGTCGCTGTAAAACTGAGATTACAGTTGAATTTGAGGTAAACGTGTCCTTTGCGCAGCACTACTGGACAAAAGACCATATCATTCTTTGTTAATGCGTGACATTTGCGAGACAGTGATTTACGTCACGTTTAGGTTATTTGCCCTTTGATCTTTAGATTCTTTAATTTCGGAGTGTGGTTAATTTAGTGCGGAGCGTGTATGTGTTGTTGTCTACGAGAAGAAATTATAAAGCCTACGGTGTCGCGGGACCGACATGTAAGTTCATTTATCTGTAGCTTTCCCTTTTTGTTTTATGGCTAGCTTTTAATTAAGTGTATTCGTTATTATTCATGCGTGATTATTGTAGTTTGCATACCGTGCCCTCGTGGCTGCGTGAA
>OX421453.1:31190069-31225069 GCA_949126865.1 Montipora capitata
TGACAAGACGGTTTCACTTCAAGTGCAAAAATATTTGAAACTTTGATGATGAAAATATTGTCTCTTGTAGATTAATCAAAGTACCACTGTAGTTACTCGTGGATACGAAAGCTACCGCAATTGTTTGAAATTGGCAGGCTGAAGTTTCCTTTATGCACTAGTCAGTGTGATATAACAGCTGGGTAATGGTGTAACAGCACAGGGGGCTCTCATATAAAGTCAAAGTCAAAGTCAAAGTCAAAGTCAATTTATTTAACGTCGGTAGTTCCTTCAGTTATGAAACTGGTATCAATGGAAGCCGACGATGCGCCTTTTACCCCCCTCCCTCTGTCAGTGCTCCGTTTCACGGATGTTTAAAGCTATAGCTACACGAGTCAGAGGAAAGTGGAAACAGACGTTGAAGTCACCGAGGATCGAACTGGGGACCCCTTGCTCCGAAAGCTGCGCACCAGCCAACTGAGCTACGCCTATTGGAGAAATAGTATGCAACTAGATACCCAAAATAACGCATGTATGCGAGGTGATCCCCTTTGATGGAATTCAATAACCCTGTAAAAGAAGTCTACTATTTCTCCAATAGGCATACGATTACTCTTACGCATAACACATCCTTTATATCATCAGCCGGTTAGCTCCTGGTGCAAAGCTTAATACCTTCGCAAAATTTTCAATGATATCTGGTTGTTGCAGTAAAGTATCTGTGACACCAGACTGTCGTTCTTCTACTTCGCACCACTCATCATCACTGTTGTCTTTGTTATTATTTAGAGTTCGTTAAAATCTCATCAATAAGTCTATCAACAGATACTAGAGCATTTTGAATGTTTTCAGCAATAATTTTATTTGAATGTATATCAGGAACGCTGGTACTTGTGGTTTGAACATTATAGAATTCTTCCCATTCATTAATGTTACTTATGCCTACAGCAGTTGGATCTGAAAGAGCAGTGACCACATTTTCTGGCCAATTGTCCCTCACTAGTATGCACAAGGTAGTTTGCTGCTTCTAACACTTTGGCTGGTCGGACATTTTCATACTTAAATGATGCTTGTAACTTAAGCGTTGTTTCAGTTTAATTGGTATGGTTTGTGATTCATTAATGGGCCTTGGCAAAGTAATTACTGTTGACCTCGCATATGCTGGCACTTTAACAACGTTGCCATGGATAGATAATTGACCACCCCTAGGAAGTTCACGTATTTACATAAACGGAATGCGGGGAGAAATTAGCTGAAATTAAGCGTTCTTTCAAAAGAGTTAAATTTAGACACTGTTCTTTTAGGGAACTGCATCTTGTTTGCATCTGTACCATAACTGATCACAGCAAGTGCATATATATGCAGGGCCATGTGTTATCTTATCATGAAAAGACTGAATCAATTTTGACATGGAATGTCTCACAGAATCTTGACCTTGAAGAATTTCAAATGAATGAAGGGGGTAGTTTCCAAAGAAACTGTGGTGCTGCGTCGGTGGGGAAGTAGTATACTTGCTCTGACGAAGCGCTAACGCTCGAAACGTCAGCTTTTAGAATCTTTTAGTACGGTGGCCAAATTGCATTATCAACTCCGTCGATAAAACCAAAATTCTTGAAGAATTTCAGTTTGGTTTAGGTTTGAGCTCTGCACAGCTTTCCTTAAATTGTTCTGTGCTTTTCTGTTTATAGTTCTCTGACATGTTCTGTATTGGAAGCTTTACCCTTATGAAATCATATTCCTTATCAATATTTTCAGATCTTTTCTGGCGTTTCGCATTGTTTTCCTTTCCCCTGAATTCCTTATTTTGCCTCTTTCGCCTGACAGAGTCTCTCATATAAGCTCTTTTTGCCTCTGCTTTGGAGAAATTAATGCTGATACACACATAACTTTTTGTTATGGTTAATTCACCGAATATTACCTCCGAATAATAAATTAGTATTGTTGACATTGGTAACACTGCTGATATTATAACCTGAAATTCTGTCATTATAATAACCTAACGGAACTGCTGATACATAGTGTCTTTCATCTAGATGTCCAATGCTAATAACAGTAGTTCCTGCTGTCCACATATAGGACTGATAACAGCTACTGGTGTCCACCCCTCAATGCATTCAGTTGTTCTGTAATCACTCTGAAGTGAAACGAGAACAAATCATTTTCATACTAAATATCATCAGACGCAGACAAGGATGAGGAACAGGCATCTCGTTTATTGCCAGTTATCATGATGCGTTAATACAAGGGCAGTAAAATTACAGAATAAATAGCCGTACATCGGAGACTGCAAAGCTAGGGCGTTGGGTTTGCATGCGATTGCCCAGGGTTCAAATCCCGTTGTGACCGCTGGTTTGAATTTGTTTCCGGTTATCCCGGATTCAATTGCAACTCTACCACGCTTTGCAAATAGCCAACTGGTTGCCTCAACCAGTTGGGGTTCTTAATAATATTTCTGTTAAGTTTGAATTGTTTAAAAGTAAAAGTAAAGCAACCATATTTAACGTCGATAACTCGTAAGAGTAATTCAACTGACAAACCTGAGGTCGACGATGCGCTCATTTTACTCCCCCCTCTCCATCAGTGCTCCGTTTTACGGGTATTTAAAGCTACTTAGCTACACGGAAAGGAAAGAAGTCGAAACAAGGATGCGAGATCCGGGAATGGAACTCAGGACCTCTTGCACCAAGGCCGCGCACTAACCAACTGTGCCATCCTTGCTCCTACCATGGTTTCTTTCACATTGTTAAAAGTAGAGTGCCTGTAAACTAGTTTGATAACGAAGTGCACATCCACCATAAACGAGGCAAAAGCCGCATTTACATATATCTACAAATACCAAATATACAATGAAAAGTATTCTGAACATTAATTTCTGCAGACAAAAAATATAGCTCAACTTAAAAAAACTTGCAACAAACGTTAATTATATTGCATATATCAGTACTTCTCGAATGAGCAAACATCATCCTGACACCCTTAGTAGTCGGCACTGATTACATTACATTGGCGTACAAGCACGAATATTACAAAGGATATTTTAGAGAGAGGTAGCGAGAGATGCCGTCAAGTGACTTTAAACTGCGAGAAACGTCTATATATACCTGACTTCAAATAGACATGCGTACTACCAGACTATGCACACCTAAAAATGTAAAAAAATGTAAATGCTTTGTTAATAGTGGAACTGCACTTAGCTATTAAGCTAGTTTACCGGCACTCTACTGTTAACAAGGTGAAAGTAACAATTCAAACTTAACAGAAACATTATTAAGAACCCCAACTGGTGGAAGGCAACCAGTTGGCTATTTACAAAGTGTGGTGGAGTTAAATCCTGGACAACCGGAAACAAATCCAAGCCAGAGGTTAGAACGGGATTTGAATCCGGAGCAGCCGCATACAAACCCAACACCCTAACCACTGGACCACACTGCCTCCCCAGTGTGAATACCGAAACACCCGATCTACAATAGCGTACATTCCATAACGTGAGAAAATACCTTTGTTCTATAATCACTCTGCAGTGAAACGAGAACAAATCATTTTCATACTAAATATCATGAGATGCAGACAAGGATCAGGGTTAGGCATCTCGTTTATCGACAGCTATAATTCCATTTGATGAAAAAAAGAAAGAGAAATCTCATGTAATGTGAAGGTTGTTCAATGAGCAACAATAAGTCCAACACTTACCGCAAAAAAAAAACAAAATATCCTGGAGTCAAACAAGGAGACTTCTAGGGTTCGGGTTCAGGATTACTAGGATTCAATGATCCGCAATTTGCCAACGCTACAAAAGTAATGTTCATAAAAACTTGCTAACCGTAATAACAATTGTAATATGAATGGATTCTAGCAAGGCCCTAACGCTCTAAATGTTTGGAAACTGATAGTAAAGCATCGAAATTGTCCTTCACATAGCCGTCCTTGGCTTTGTCTGAACGCCACCGGCCATGACGCTTGAACAGCCTATCAGAAAAGACGGCGTTTGCGGCAGCAGTGGTGCCACCAGACCTAAGACTGTGGAGGCCAAACAATTTAGCCGGGGGCCCTAGTTGGGAAAAAAAGCACCCAGAAGTACCTTCCCCGCTCGTGAATAAGAAATAACGGTGCTTCTTAAGGGCCCACCTTCAACCGACAGGCATTGCGAGCCGTGGAACAATTTTCAGATATGTAAATCCTGCCAAAGCTGAAATTCGTCTAATCAGATCGCTACGATAAGAAACGCGAATTTCCATAACAAAAGCAAAAGGTCGAAAAGCCTGTCGGTTGAAGGTGGGCCTGTAAGGTATGACTATGAGAGGTTAATTTGAAGTGCTATTTTCTACCCATGTAAACCATGTGAGCGTTAGCCCTACAAATGGAAGTGTGCCCACTCAAGGACAGAGAAAAACTCTGACCAGGGAATTGAACCCACGACCTTAAGTAGGCCTTTTCCATTAGTAGGGCTAACGCTCACATGGTTTACATGGTTAGAAAATAGCACTTCACATCACCCTCTCATAGTTAATCCTGTTGAAATATAAGCGCTACACGGCCAACGTTTGGATAAACGTAACCCCTTGTATTTGTACATATTCATTGTCGTGAATTTGACATTCTTCAATTCCCATGACCTGCTCCCGTCTGATGTGATCTAAACCGAAGGTCGTGGGTTCAATTCCCACCCTGGTCAGAGTTTTTCTCTGTCCTTTAGTGGGCCTATTTCCTTTAAGGTATGGTTCGTCAAAGCGAAAAACCAGCATAAGCTGTAACACAAATAGCAGCAGCACCTAAATCAGACAAATTGGCCTTAACACAAGCAAACTTCTCACAAATTACCAAAATCGCATCAGAAATGGCAGGCTCTTTTTCCACTACTGGTTTAGAGAGGCTTCTTTTAGCTGATTCCAAAACGCCTTCAACAAGAATAGATTTGCAAGGATTATGAAATCCATGGAGATTATGAGCCCAGCGAATGCCATAAAAGGCGGCTAAGCTCCGGATCCCTGAAATGAGGCGCAAAAGATGACAGGCCTGTGTTCCTTGTAATAGCAAACATAAAAGGGGAAAAGATAATAGACAATGAAAAAACACACGCCACCCAAAGTCCCAGTGGACCACATAAAAGTCCAAGTGGACTATTTATTTATTTACTTATTTTTAAATATTTATTTGCAACACATAATACAACAATGTTCAAAAAGAATAAAATCAACTAATAACAAACAGCATACTATACAAGTCGCACGTACTAAAGTACACACACACACACACACACACACACACACATAGGTCTAAACTCCAAGGTGACATAGATTTAACAATCAAAAACACATAAAGAACTATAGGTCGTCATTATTCCATTCAACAAAAACTTTCTTGTTCATCGCAAAATGTTATTTATTTGGCCACTTGTGCTAAATGCAACCTGCAATATGTGGGCTCCACCTCGACTGAATTTAAAGTACGATTCCGTAACCACAAGTCGAACATGCTGAAGAACAAAAGAACTTGTGAATTGGCTATCCACTATAATAACTCTGAACATGAAATTTCACAAATCAACTTCATCATTATCGAACAAATTAGGTCTTTTGAAAATTCTTTGCATCTTGAACAATTGTTACTCACTAGGGAGGCCTATTGGACTGCGCAATTATTTACCCTTAATCCTCATGGTCTTAATAAAAGGCGGGAAACACCGCATTAATTACTACAATTGAGTAGTTGTGAGTTGACATTTTCCCAATACGATGCATTTTTATCGATATGTCACCTATAGTTCTTTATTTGTTTTTGATTGTCAAATCCATGTCACCTTGTAGCTTTGACCTTTGTTTTGTTTCGTTTCCTTAATTTCAATATTTCTACTCTGTATATATAAGCTGCTGTTTTTGTGATTTGCACTCATTGTAAATAGTTTTTTTAGTTTTTAATTTTTAACCTGAAGAAGGCCGAACGGCCGAAACGTCGTAGTAAACTTTGTCCAGAACAGTCAAGAGTTTGTCTCTTCGTCGCTTTTCCTTACGTACACTTAACTACAAATTCGCGTAGAGACATTGTATCCTGTGGATCCTCTTACTGGGAGTTCATCGTTAGGTCAACCAACCGTACACTGCTTATATGTATATGTATATATATATATATATAACTGCAGACAGTACTGTTTCGGCCTTCTGGGCCTCATCAGTGCAGTGCTGATGTCTAGGATGGAGGTTAAGCTATAAAGCCACCCCAGATGTCCCACACATGTGGTACATCCAAGTCATGCCAGAGTGCTCAAACTAGCGAGCTAGTGAGCATGCGCAATTGCTAGCGGCAATGACTCATCCTAGTAGAGTGCTCAATTTGAACATGAAAGCAAACGCTTTGTAATGCCAAAGAGCTATATCTAACTGCAGACAGTACTGTTTCGGCCTTCTGGGCCTCATCAGTGCAGTGCTGATGTCTAGGATGGAGGTTAAGCTATAAAGCCACCCCAGATGTCCCACACATGTGGTACATCCAAGTCATGCCAGAGTGCTCAAACTAGCGAGCTAGTGAGCATATATATATATATATATATATATATATATATATATATATATATAGGGAGAATGAAAAAAGAGTCGCTGGCGAACTTCTCACAGGTCTAGTATATTTTAATCTCGTGTAAACGTTTCGCCCTTCGGGCTTCTTCAGTACACGCTAAAAACTAAAAACTAAAAATACCTGGTACAACTGAACTTGCGCTATTTATACAAAACCATGAACCAAAAGGTGTAAAATGTTTAAAATTACAAAAAAAATTATAAAAAATCACAATAATATGTCATGTAATATGTGCAGTTGGAATTCATTAAGTGGACAATACGTGAGATAAGAAATAGTTAGCTCTATTCCGAAAAAGGCGTTAATCACCAGACATCGAAACTAATAATTTAAAATAAACAACAGGACTTTTTAAATCATGCAATCAGGTGGCCATATGATGAGCGCAAAACAAGATCCCAAGAGAAAGCCTCTGTAACCACGCCAGTACTAAAAACAACAGAACCTCGCCCAGGGGCTCTAAAAAGTAATAGAATCCCTGAACAGGGCCTGTGAGAATGCCGATCTGCACAGCGTAACTGAAAAAAAGCCCAACTGGTTGCACAATTACTCCAGTGAATGATTAATTAAACCTTATTCTATTTTTGGGATTAAACTCGGATCTTTTGTTCAAGCCGTAAGGTTGGAGGGTGCATAACTGTGCGCACCTAAAGGCTTTCCAGAGCAGTTTTCACGTTTCCATTGCCATTCAATTTTCCTCTGTAATTCTAAAAATGCGTCTGCTCTCCGCAGGCTAGATTTGAACCCGTGACCTCACGATACCGGTGCGACGCTCTATCTAACTGAGCAACGAAACCACTGACGTTGGGAGCTGGTGATTTGTGGGTTCTAATGTTCCCATGAGGAATGAATCAACAATGAAATAACTTTAGCCCTTAATGGTATTGATGATAGTAAAGGGGGACCAAGGTTTTTGGAAATTTAATTCTGCGCTAGTCAACGACAATGAGTATTGTCAGTTACTCGACGGCAATTTTAAAATATGGCAAGAAGAGTATAAAGAAATTTTTGAAAAGCGTGTCCTGTGGGATCTGCTTAAATATAAAATACGATTTTTTACGATCAACTACAGTAAAATAAAAGCTCGAAGCAGAAGAGCGAACCTAATTGAAGTAGAAGGAAATTTACGTCGCTGCATGGAAAAATGTGATGCCGAGCCATCAATTCAGAATGTTGAAGAACTAGAACGCATACAAGCTAATTATGATGAACTTTATGATTATATTACTCAAGGGGCTATTATACGGAAACAGTACCTTACAAGAAGTAGACTTTCCAAAGTACAATATTTGTGTAAACATTAAAATCCTCGGAGTGTATTTTGGTTATGATGCGAAACAAAGGGATGCCCTAAACTTCAGACAAACCTTAAAGGACATGAAGAAATCAATTAATATGTGCAAATGGAGGGGCCTGTCTTTATTAGAAAAGATCCAAATCGTGAAAAAATTTGCAGTTCCTAAAATAATGTATAGAGCATCGGTTATACTTCTTTCCAAAGAACTAATTAAGGAGGCAAATTCTATTATCTATGGATTCATCTGGAATGGAAAAGATAAAGTTAAACGCCACGCTTTAATATCTGATATTAAAAATGGTGGATTAAGAATGCTAGATATTGAATCTACGATTAAAGCTAAGCGGGTCATGTGTTTAAAGAAATTTTTGCAAGACAACCCAAGCTCGTGGAAAATTATTCTTGGAAAAATTATTTCACCAGTTGGGGGACGTTTTCCTGTATACTGTAATTTCGACACGGCTAAATTAAAAATCTCCTTACCAGCTTACTATAAGGAATGTCTAGATGCCTGGTCCGAGCTAAACAGGATAACACCCAGTTCTACTCGCGAGGTGATTAATGAAATTATCTGGAACAATAGATTTCTTTGCATTGACAAAATGTCGATATATAGAGGTGATATGATTAAATTAGGATTCCTTAAGATAGGTGACGTTCTGCGGGCAAAAAACTCTTTTCGTTCTAACGTATACGGCACCTCACTGTTATCTCCTGAACAAAATTTCTTTGTAATGAGCCTTATCGATTCCTTTCCCGCTGAATGGCGCGCCTCTGCTAAATCTTTTACTGACTCGTCGTTGATTGAAGAAATTCCAAATGATCCCAAACTTAGATTGGGAAACGGGAACTCAGTTCCAATCCTTGACATCTCCTCCAAACAAACCTATGAAATCTTTTTGAGGAAGAAGCAAATTCCACCCACTGTAAAAAGAAAACTAACAGATAAATACCCTGATATAAATGTGGAATGGGATAAAGTTTACTCTTTACCTTTCCGTTCAACTTTGGAATCGAAGACTAGGGAGTTTCAATACAAAATCTTGAATTGCATTGTCTATACAAAAGAAATTCTTTATCGTTTTGGCTTAGCTGCCTCCCCTAGTTGCACCTTTTGTCAAGAAACAGCAGAATCCATCGAGCATTTACTCTTTTCCTGCAAAATATCCTCTGAATTTTGGAAACATGTTTTCTCCTGGCCTAAAGACAATGATATTTATATTGAAACATTGAAGGAGTGGGACATAATTTTTGGGAAGTTCGACATAGAAGACAATTTTACTTTAATAAATCATTTATTATTACTAGGAAAATATTATATTTATTCTAAAAAGTGTCAGAATAGTCTACCAACGGCTCAGGCTTTTATCGCTCGGATTAAATTGATTTATAGAATTGAACTCCAAATTGCCAGAGAAAAAAATAAGCTTTCACAACATTTTATTAAATGGAGAAAACGTGACGAAGTATTGACCTAGGAAGAGATGGTGGTGGAAAGAATATCAAAATACACGTAAGTCAATAGGCAAGTAAATTTTCGTTTGTTTCTTTAGCGGCTTGTGATATATGTCCAATCAAATTGAACTAATTAAACTACGGAAGTAGTTTATTGTATTTAACGTATTGTAAGTAAGTTTATTGTAAGTATTATATTGTATTTAGTTTATTGTAATTATGTATTGTAAGTGATGTATTGTAATAGTTCATTGTAAGATATCGTTAAGCGTTAGGCATAAAATTGTAACATATTATTTACAAAATGTAGCAAAAAAATAAAAAATTACAAAAAAAAAAAAACAATGAAATGATATCCGCAGTTCATATATGATCCAATTCATATATCATTTCATCGTAACGTTGATTCCTCACGGGAACATTACAACCCACAAATGACCAGCTCCCAACGTCAGTGGTTTCGTTGCTCAGTTGGTTAGAGCGTCCCACCAGTATCGCGAGGTCACGGTTTCAAATCCCGTTGAAGTCCTCAATTTTTCAGGCTTCTCTAAGCAATTGCAAAAATTGCGTTCACAACTCCGAAGATCATAGCTTCACTTGATTTTATATCCGCAGTTCATATATGATCGAATTCATATATCATTTCATCGATAAAATTTTATGTTGCCCACCTCTGGCTGACCACTTTAGATTTCTCGATATACCCACCAGTAAAGTGGTAAGGGGAAATGTATTTTGTTTCTATAGGAAGCCAGGGTGTTTCGTTTAATTATTTGCCAAAAGATGTTAAAAAGTGCCTTGTATTGTTCTTTGCTTCCTGTAACTGCTCATTGCTAGAGGTAGCCTTGTACTCTTTCAAGGGACAGAGAATTCGTTTCCAATTTATGCTGCGTACTTATATTCAGTAATTCCAGTATGATTTAATCATCCATTTGTCTTTGGAAAAGAGTTCTTCTACCACACTTCGAAAGAGTACAAACTTCAAAATGCACATCGCCTGGCGGAATACTTCGACTTATCCACATGATTTACAGTGTAATCATACATTATCAGCGAAACAATCGCGATTTTTCTGTTCATAAACATTGACGTCACATTTCTCTTCATACTGAAATTTGCCAACCACGAAACAAAAGAAGCCGTTTCTGGTTTGTTGATAGGCACCTGGACTACAACAAGCTAAAGAAACTGCACCATGCCTTAATTACACCAAGAAAAGTTATGAAGGCAGAGAAGGATTCCCTTAGTCTAGCCCTTGGGATATGTTAATTTCAGTAAAGTTGTCTTTAGATGTTACGAAAGTCTGTTTTCCGAGACGTCGGTTAATCTTCTCTTATTTGTAGGAAATCTTAACTTATAGCCTTTCGTGTTACGCACGCCATTGCCCGAATTGTCTTTCTTCCATTTGACATTCGGAGTGGACAATAAACTAATGTATGCAATAGCGTAAGCAAGGAAATTGGCACACCTTTGCTCCAAGACCCGGAGTAAGTGAGAGAGTCTACAATTTCTTTTCAATCCAATGGTTTCTTGGATAACGTATAGATACGACTCTGAAAGATATGCTAAGTATTCAACAGCCGCAATTGCTCAATGACAGATACGTCTCGTCTGACGCATTGCTTAAGAATCGCGAAAGTCTCGGGAAACAGACTTTCGACCTAAAAATAACCTTTGTGAAATTTGCATACCCTGGTGAAAACACCTATTGAGTAAATTTCCTCCCTCTTGCTTATTTTTTCTTGATCACACTTTTTTCTGAAGGTGCTTAAAGGACACACTGGTTGTTTGATGTCTATTCGTAGATGTGTATCTCAATTTATGAACGGGTTACTTCCTCCAAAAATATCTTTGTTTGTCTTTTGACGGGTGGGTGAAGTACGGAAATTGCATATTTAGATTCAACAGCTTCATTTCATGACCAAGGAAAAAAATCTGACAACTTCAAAAAGCTTTTGACAAAAAAACACAACTTGAATGAAACCCAATAAACTCACACTTAGTTTCGAGCGGGATTTTTTTGTGTATGCGTATTACCAGATTTAACAAGGTTATTTTACGACAGAGAACACGAATCTGACAACTTTAGAAAGGTGCTTACATGAAGTGCTCAAGTTGCCCATTTCCGACTTGTTCATTGTTTGATATACCCACTAGTGAAGGGTTTCCTAGGCCAGTGTCGATTTCAATATACTAGTTGGCTTTCGACCCTTAATAGAACATGGATGAGGAAACCCAATAAATAATTTATGTAAAATGTGAACAGAAAGACTAAAGGCTGAGCCATGATCCAGTGACGACGAACACTATTTCGTAGTACTAGAGCTTCAGAGTCTGGCAAAGACAAACATGTATACAGGGAGAATGATCTGCCATTTTTAACGTACTAACATGTTGCTTAGAGCCCAAGAAATCGACCAAAGCAAAACAGTGATGGTAATATAGGCTCACTAGCTCCCACCGTTCGATATTCCTTAAAGTCTCTGGGTTTTTCATGGGGTTGGTAAAGCTTGAACTGTCGCTAAAGCGTTAAATTTTTGTTTTTTGTTTGTAGGTGGTTGTCAGAGAACGAGCTGACGGATCTTCCTGACGGCATTTTTGATAAGAATGCCCAACTAAGGGAACTGTAAGGACCAAATTTCTGTTATTTAACATTGGGAAACAATTCAAAGCTGTTGTGATGACTTTAAAGAAAGCATATTACTAAACGCCCTCACAGGTTACACTTGCTCATGTATTTCTAGATTTCACAAGGTTATTACATGACAAAGAACGCAAATCTGAAAACTTCAGAAGGGTGATTAAATAAAGTGCTCAAGTTGCTCATATCCGACTGCAAACTTAAGATTTGTTCATTACTTGATGTACCCAGTCACTAGTGATGGGTTTCCTAGGCCAGTGTCGATTCCAATATACTAAACGGCTTTCGACTCTTAAAAGAACATGGATGAGGGGATCCAATAAGTAATTTATGAAAAATATGACCGGAAAGACTAAAGGCTGAGCCATGATCCATTGACGACGATTACTATTTCGCAGTACTAGGGCCTCAGAGTCTGGCAAAGACAAACATGTATACAGGGCCACTGATCTGCCATTTTAAACTTACTAACATGTTGCGTGGAGTCCAAGAAATCGACCAGGTACATATGTACGAATGGACAGTGTACGCATATTCAGTATTTCAAGTTATGATTTAATCATCTATTTGTCTTTGGAAAAGTGTTCTTCTACCACACTTCAAAAAAGTACAAGCTTCAACATGCACACCGCCTGGCGGAATACTTCGACTTATCCACATGATTTACAGTGTAATCATACATTATCAGTGAAACAATCGCGATATATCTGTGTATAAACATTGAGGTCACATTTCTTTTGATACTGAAATTTGCCAACCACGGGAAAAAGAAGTCATTTCTGGTTTGTTGATAGGCACCTGGAATACAACAAGCTAAAGAAACTGCCTGAAGGTGTCTTTGATAACAATACCCTGCTAGCAACCCTGTAAGTACTTCTTTTATTAATATAATCAAGAAATGCGGAATGAGATGGATGACTGCAAGTGTATGACACTTCTTTTGAAATGCTTTATATGCTTGCACATCATAGGTAAAAAGGTATATAATACAACACTGATAATTATTTAAAGCTTTGTTCATTTTGTTGATATAGAAACTACTTATGAGAGAGTATGACGTTTATAAGAATACCAACTAAAAGTGATTTTCTCATCATATAGGAAGTGAGATAGTTCTCGTGAGGTATTTTTTGTTTGTTGTTATTTTTGTGGCTATTCTGATGGAATGATTGATAAAAGAAGAAGGGTTCTGTAAATGAATGAAAAATCCATTTCAATTGAAAGTTTATTTTGGAGCAAATCGCACCACGCCTTAATTACATCAAAACAAAGTGATGAAGACAGAGAAGGATTTGCTTAGTCTAGCCCTTGGGATATGTTAATTGCAGTAAAGTTGTTTTTAGATGTTACGAAAACTGAAGTCTGTTCCCCGAGACGTCGGCTAATCTTCTCTTATTTGTAGGAAATCTTAACTTATAGCCGTTCGAGTAGTGTACGCCATTGCCCGAATTATCCTTTTGTCATTTGACCTTCAGGGTGGAAAAAAAACTAATGTTTGCAATAGCGTAAGCAAGAAAATTGGCACATCTTTGCCTCAAGACCCGGAGTGAGAGATAGAGTCTTCAATTTCTTTTGAATCCAATGGTTTCTTGGATAACGTATAGATATGACTCTGAAAGTTATGCTAAGTATTTAGCATCCGCAATTGCTCAATGCCAGATACGTCTCATCAGACTTATTGCTTAACACTCGGGAAAGTCTCGAGAAGCAGACTTTTTAACTTAAAATATCCTTTGTGAAATTCATATACCCCGGCAATCAGACAAAGTGACTACATTCCCTCTCTCTTGCTTATTTTCTCTTGATCACACTTTTTTTTCTGAACGTGCTTACAGGATACACTGGTTGTTTGACGTTTATTCGTAGATGTGTATCTCAATTTATGAACGGGTTACTTCCTCCAAAAATATCTTTGTTTCTCTTTTGACGGGTGGGTGAAGTACAGAAATTGATTCGTAATAACCTAACGGAACTGCTCAAACATAGTGTCTTTCATCTAGATATGTCTAATGTTAATAACATTAGTTCCTTGCTATCCACTTATAGGACTCAGTCTGATAACAGTTACGGGTTTCCACCTCTAAATGCATTCAGTTGTTCTCTTATCACTCTGCAGTGAATCGAGGACAAGTCATTTTCATACTAAATATAATCAGACGCAGACAATAATCAGGAATAGGCATCTCGTTTATTGCCAGTTATCATGATGCGTTAATACAAGGGCAGTAAAATTCGGAGACTGCAAAGCTATACTGTAAATTTAAGGAGGCAGTGTGGTCCAGTGGTTAGGCGTTGGGTTTGCATGTGATTGCCCTGGGTTCAAATCCCGTTCTAACGTCTGGTCTGGATTTGTTTCCTGTTGTCCCGTATTCAATTCTACCACGCTTTATTAAATAGCTAACTGGTTCCCTCCTGCTAGTTGGGGTTATTAATAATGTTTCTGTTAACTTTGAATTGTTTCTTTTACATTGTTAAAGGTGGAGTGCCTGTAAACTAGCTTGATAGCTAAGTGCACTTCCACTATAAACAAAGCAAAAGCCACCTTTACATATATTTACAAATACCAAATATACAATGAAAAGTATTCTGAACATGAATTTCTGCAGGCAAGAAAATATAGCTCAACGTAAAAAAGCTTACAACAAAAGTTAATTATAATGCACATATCAATACTTCTCGAATGAGCGAACATCATCCTGACACCCTTAGTAGTCGGCACTGATTATATTGCATTGGCGTACAAGTACGAATATCACAAAGGAAATTTTACAGAGAGGTAGCGAGAGATGCCGTCGAGTGACCTTGAACTGCGATAAATGTCTATATATACCTGACTAGTACAAATAGTCATGCGTACTACCAGACTATACACACTTAAGTGTGAAGACCGAAACGCCCGAGCTACAATAGTGTACATTCCATAACGTGAAAAAATACATTTGTTCTCTGCAGTGAAACGAGAACAAAGCATTTTCATACTAAACATTATCAGACGCAGACAAGGATCAGCATCTCGTTTATTGCCAGCTATAATTCCATTTGTCGATGATAAAGAAAGAGAAACCTAATGTAATGTGAAGGTTGTTCAAAGAGACAACGCAAAAAAAAAAAAAAATCCTGGAGTCAAACAAGAAGACTTCTAGACTCATCACAAATCGCCGGGTTTAGGATTACTAGGATTCAATTATCCGCAATTTCGTAGGTATCATTTGCCAACGCTACAAATGTATTGTCCATAAAAACTTACCAACCGTAATAACAATTGGTAATATCAATGGATTCTAGCAAGGCCCCAAGGCTCTAAATTTTCGGAAACTGATAGTAAAGCATCGAGATTGTCCTTGACATAGCTGTCCTTGGCTTTGTCTGAACGCCACCGGCCATGACGCTTGAACAGCCTATCAGAAAAGCCTGCGTTTGCGGCAGCAGTGGTGCCACCAGACCTAAGACTGTGGAGGCCAAACAACTTAGCCGGGGGACCCAGTTGGGAAAAAAAAAAAAAAGAACTACCTCCCGAGCTCGTGAATAAGAAATGACGGTGCTTCTTAAAGGCCTACCTTCAACCGACAAGCATTTTGAGCCGTGGAACAATTTTCATATATGTAAATCCTGCCAAAGCTGAAATTCATCCAATCAGATCGCTATTATAAGCAACGCGAATTTACATAACAAAAACAAACGGTCGAAAAGCCTGTAGGTTGAAGGTGGGCCTTTAAAGTATTGCTCCTCAAAGCGAAAAACCAGCATAAGCTGTAATACAAATTGCAGCAGCACCTACATCAGACAAATTGGCGTTAACACAAGCAAACTTCTCACTAATTGCCAAAATCATATCAATTAAGAGTGGCAGGCTCTTTTTTCACTACTGGTTTAGAGAGGCTTCTTTTAGCTGATTCCAAAACGCCTTTAACAAGAATAGATTGGCAAGGATTATGAAATCCATAGAGATTATTAGCGCAGCGAATGCCATAAAAGGCGGCTTCTATAGCCTAAAAAGAGGAATTGCTTTGAATTAATGACTCTAGATAGGTGGCAACAGATAAACAATCAGAGGGAAGAGCATTTGATTTCTTTGTAACCAGCAGCCCAAGGTCTAAAAGTCTCAAAAGCTCTAGAATAGCGTTCGGTGCTAGAATCAGCTCTTGCTCCTAAACAACGCAATGGTGCACAACTGGTGAAACGACTAAGCTCCGGATCCCTGAAGTGAGGCGCAAGAGATGACAGGCCTGTGTTCCTTGTAAAGGCAAACATAAAAAGGGGACAAGATAATAGACAATGAAAAAACACGTCACCCAAAGTCCCAGTGGACCAAATAAAAGTCCAAGTAGACTACGATATCTCCTAAATAATATAATGATTCGATCTATGTTGTCCCAGTGGACCAATGACGACACACATACTCTTTTTCCTAGTTCTCTATGGAAATCGCACACTCATGAATCATTTTTGTAGGATTCGTAGAAAGCCGCTATTTTTTCCGATCGCACTGAAATTTGGCGTGTTTGCTGAGGAGAAATAGTTCAGATTTCCCTGTAAATTTTGGCTTTCTAGCTTTCATGACGCCTACATGACGGACATTCTAATTCAGGCAATTTGAGCCCGAGCGGAGGCGAAATTTTCAACTTTTCGACCGAATTCGGAGCGGTTTTACTAACGTTTTTTTGGCCAAAACATTACACTACACGCTTCGGAAAGGATAAAGAAAAGAATTGTGGTGCATTTCATGGAATTTCAAGCGTTAAAATCGCTGAAAAGGTAAGATTATTTTCAAAGCGTACAATGAATGAGTTGCCGGTCCCCAGGCCCCTTCGTTTTTCCTCTATATTTGCAAAGACTTCTGGGATCGCCAGGGGGCAAACAAACCAGTCGATTGCGCTGCTCGAGTTAAAATACGCGATTGGAAACATATAGTAACAAAGTATTTGTAGGATTTAAGCTCGAGTTAAAATTGGGAGATAAGAAACGTTCAATAAGAGGTATTTATAGGATTTCAAGAAATATAATTCGTTCGAGTTTAAGAAGTAGTCATAGGTGGTCGCGATAACCGTGCAGTGAGTGTATGGATGCGACAATGACCGTCGATATTCAGAGCGATAGATCAAACTAGTACTGTCTTGAGGTTTTACTCTTATCGAACCAACAAAGAAATGACGGCTTGGGAGAAACAGCTTCAAGGAACAAACTTCAAGGCCAACAAGAGCACTAAAATTTACTCTAGTCATTTTGCTGGTGGTTACCGTCGTCATACTTGCGAGAAGCCCATTTTCTATATGAAAGGTTATCCAGACGAGGGCAATGATGTGAAGGCTAGAGAAAACATTGACACGAAAGGAAAACGAAAGCAACATTCAACGCTACATTCCGAGCCTTCATGCATTGAAGCAATGCCGTGATAGCTATCTGGAGGAAATCGGATTAAAGTGCTTCGTCCTCGGGCAATCCCGAATTACGTTTTCCACTTTCAGTCGAGGATGATTTCACATGGACAATCTTAATTTTATTTTAAGGTGTGTATTGCGTTCCATGCCATTAGCATTAGATCGGTTTGAACAAGGGAATAGTTTCTAATCAGTTTCGATTTTCATTTCAAAAAACTGTATGTAGAGGACATTCGCTTTTCGGTAGTTTCAGTTGAAGATGGTTTCATTTCCGTTTTCATGGTTGTTGCATTTTCAAAATAAGCCTTTACAGGTATGTTCTTGATCACAAGTAGCTGATGGTTTGAAGTCAGATCATGTATTAGCCGCGGGTTGAATTCCAGAAGAATTTAGTGAATCGCTCCTATTGACGCTCGGAAGAGGTGGTTTTTGTTTTTTTAGGAAGAGTTTTCTGTATCACTGCAAGGGGTCATTCCATTTAAAATCCTCTCCCCTCTGTTGACGAGAAATTGACAGTAAAAGAAAATGCAAAAGAACGCGAGGTACCAAGTAAACTGGAGGAACAAGCCAGCAGTTTTCCTGACCCCAATCAAAAGTTAACGAATCCACACCTAAACTCCCGGGCTGAACAAACAGGGAATAAAATCACCTAACTTTGGGATTCTCAGAAGTGGCAAAGCAGTCGACAGTAAAAGGTCCCCAAAAGAAATCCGCTGTTCTGAAATAAGAATCCTTAACACTCCAGTCATCGAGATCCACGATTTTGCTTAAATAATCTGCGAGTTCATTCTTGCTGCGCGGAATCCATTCAATAGCGATAACGATCTGACATTCCCTGGAAAGTGAAAAAATGTCCATTGCCAACTTATGCAAATGAATCTTATTGCTACCAGACGGAACAATAGAAGCTACGCCTTGGTTATCTGTGTACCGCTTAATTAACGTAAGTTCCCTTAAGGAAGTGAGGAAAACCATGCAAGGCGTGCTTGACACACATGAATGCTCTCCACGTAGAAATTTGTTTCATTTCAGGAAAGCGTCCCAATTTTTATGCGAAATCGGTCTGTCGTTCTGTATGAAAGCAGCTCAGCCTAATGCACTGGCGTCGGAATATACAACCTGGGAAGGTAAAAAATGCTTCCTCCATATAGGTCGACAGTTCAAACTGAATGACCTCTGCAAAATTTATGTCCCACTGAAACATCCGGATCCAAACCAACCTGTGCATCCCAGCTTTTTCTGCATTCGATTAACCGATGTAGAGATTTAGTCATGAGCTTGCAAACGTTACCCATGATAAAAAAACACGCAACAATCCTACCAATGACTTGAGCAAGTTTCCGAGCAGAGACACTTCTGTGCGACATTATTTCAGTAACTTCATGAAAAATGCAATGAATCTTTTCTCGTGGAATAAACATGCAATTATCCTTGAAATCCCAAAATATACCCAATCAGCAAATGATCTCGATAGGGACCCACTGACACTTACCTTTGTTCGGTACAAACCCAGAACGAACAAGACCTGACCTAACAAGCAATGATTGCTCTTCACACCTCAAAAAGTTTTGAGCGGCAGTAATACCATCGTCTAAATAAACAAGAATACAAAGCGCCTTTGAGTGTCAATATTTAACTAAACTGGGTTCTCAGGAATTTAGAAAAAAAAAAGAAGGACCTACATTGAGCCCGAACGGCAAAACCGTAAATTTGAAATACGCCACCAAAATCCCAAGAGAAACCCAAAACTTGTTGATCAGATTCAAAACTCTCAATGTGATTATAGCCCGATTTGATATCAAAAGAGCAGGCCCAAGCATAAGGTCTGGTTAACAAACACTGAAGGAATGATTTATCATTCTCAAACCTAATTTTAGACTTCTGAACAAAATAATTTACATGCCTAAGATCTAGGATAAGCCTTTTCTTGAAATTAGACTAAATAGAGGCCGATAGGGGATTAACAACCACCTGTGATGACTGGCACTCGACAACAGAACCAACTTTAAGAAGTTCTGCAATAGCGTTGGAAACAAATTCCGAATTGTGCAAGGCAGACTTCTGATATTTAAGGACGTTCGCGCCCATTGCTACTGCGATTTTTCTTTTGCGCATGTCACTCACACGTCATGCATCGCAGACCACGAGGGTAAACACGATGCTAAAGGCGCAAACATTTTCCACAAGAATGGAAAGTGAAAGCGTGTGGCATCATGGGATAGCTGTGGACTCGGGTCTTCTCGGAAATGTCATGCAATGACGTGACAGTGCGAATAGACAATCGCTTTGAGAACTTCGCAGCGATTTTACTCTCTTGAATGCTCGGTGACCCCCATTTTTCTTTCCGTATGTCACTTTCTTTCCCGATTTTGTCTATTTTAACAACAACAACAACAAAAATTATCTGTACGTGAGAAGTTACAAATATTTCGCCTTTTATGCTCTCGTTTTCTTTTTTAGACAAACATGTATCGTTTTTCTAGGTCTATTTCACGACAGAAAAAGAAATCAGCTGCAAATGTTTATTTTGTTATATTAGTTATGTTGAACTGAGTACGTTTACCTGATGTAAATGTCACTAATGCAGCTTTCTTATTGCTTACAGTTGTAAGCTAAGATTGTATTAAAATAACGCAAGCTTCTAAAAATGCACCTCATGATCTCGAAAACGAGTACGGTGGCCTTTTTGGAAAACGTAGATTATTACCATTTCTGCGTGGCAAGTTTAAAGAAAAATCTGTACGTGGGAACATTTTGGGGGCGAATGTCCTTAAGATGAAACAAAGTAGGGGTATAATAAAAGGGGATCCTATATTACACACCCTTTCTCTTGCTTATTTTCTCTTGATCACACTTTCTTCGGAACGTGCTTGCAGGATACACTGGTTGTTAATCGTCCATCCGTACATGTGTATCTCAACTTATGAACGGGTTACTTCCTCCAAAAATATCTTTGTTTCTCTTTTGACGGGTGGGCGAAGTGCAGAAATTGCATATTTAGATTCAACATGCAGCTTTTTTTCATGACCAAGGAAACAAATCTGACAACTTCAGAAAGGTGCTTACATAAAGTGCTTAAGTTTCCCACTTCCGACTGAAAACTTAAGATTTATTCATAACTTGATATATCCACTAGTGAAGGGTTGCCTAGGGAAGTGTCGATTTCAATATACTAGTCGGCTTTCGACCCTTAATAGAACATTGATGAGGGGATCCAATGAGTAATTTATGTAAAATGTGAACGGAAAGACTAAAGGCTGAGCCGTGATCCATTGACGACGAACACTATTTCGTAGTACTAGAGCTTCAGAGTCTGGCAAAGACAAACATGTATAGAGGGAGAATGATCTGCCATTTTTAACGTACTAACATGTTGCTTAGAGCCCAAGAAATCGACCAAAGCAAAACAGTGATGGTAATATAGTCTCACTAGCTCCCACCGTTTGAACTATCGCTAAAGCTTTAAATTTTTGTTTTTTGTTTGTAGGTGGTTGTCAGGAAACCGACTGACGGATCTCCCTGACGGCATTTTTGATAAGAATGCCCAACTAAGGGAACTGTAAGGACCAAATGTCTGTTATGTAACATTGGGAAACAATTCAAAGCTGTTGTGGGGCCTTTAAAGAAAGTATATTACTAAACGCCCTCACAGGTTACACTTGCCATGATCCAATGACGACGAACACTATTTCGTAGTACTAGGGCCTTAGAGTCTGGCAAAGACAAACATGTATACAGGGCCACTGATCTGCCACTTTTAACTTATTAACATGTTGCTTGGAGCCCAAGAAATCGACCAGGTACATATGTACGAATGGACTGTGTACTTATATTCAGTATTTCAAGTTATGATTTAATCATCTATTTGCCTTTGGAAAAGTGTTCTTCTACCACACTTCAAAAAAGTACAAGCTTCAACATGCACATCGCCTGGCGGAATACTTCGACTTATCCACATGATTTACAGTGTAATCATACATTATCAGTGAAACAATCGCGATATATCTGTGTATAAACATTGAGGTCACATTTCTTTTGATACTGAAATTTGCCAACCACGGGAAAAAGAAGTCATTTCTGGTTTGTTGATAGGCACCTGGAATACAACAAGCTAAAGAAACTGCCTGAAGGTGTCTTTGATAACAATACCCTGCTAGCAACCCTGTAAGTACTTCTTTTATTAATATAATCAAGAAATGCGGAATGAGATGGATGACTGCAAGTGTATGACACTTCTTTTGAAATGCTTTCTATGCTTGCCCATCATGAGTAACAAGGTATACCCGACAACACTGATAATTATTTAAAGCTTTGTTCATTTTGTTGATATAGAAACTACTTATGGGAGAATATGACGTTTATAACATCCGCAATTGCTCGATGCCAGATAAGTCCCGTCTGACGTATTGCTTCACAATCGCGAAAGTCTCGGGAAACAGACTTTTGAGCTAAAAATAACCTTTGTGAAATTCACATACCTCCGCAATCGCACCAAGTGAATACATTCCCTCTCTCTTGCTTATTTTCTCTTAATCACACTTCTCAACGTGCTTACAGGATACACTGGTTGTTTGACGTTCACTCGTAGATGTGTGTCTCAATTTATGAACGGGTTACTTTCTCCGAAAATATCTGTTTCTCCTTTGACGGGCGGGTGAAGTGCAGAAATTGATTCATAATAACCTAACGGAACTGCTGAAACATCCTTGTCTTTCACCTAGATATGTCAAATGTTAATAACATTAGTTCCTTGCTGTCCACTTATAGGACTGATAACAGTTATCGGTTTCCACTCCTAAATGCATTCTGTTGTTCTCTAACCACTCTGCAGTGAATCGAGGACAAATCATTTTCATACTAAATATAATCAGACGCAGACAAGGATCAGGAATAGGCATCTCGTTTATTGCCAGTTATCATGATGCGTTAATACAAGGGCAGTAAAATTACAAATATATAGCCGTACATCGGAGAGCGCAAAGCTATACCGTAAATTTAAGTAGGCAGCGTGGTCCAGTGGTTAGAGCGTTGGGTTTGCATGCAATTGCCCCGGGTTCAAATCCCGTTCTAACGTCTGGTTTGGATTTGTTTCCGGTTGTCCCGGATTCAATTCTACCATGCTTTGTAAATAGCCAACTGGTTGTCTCCTACTATTTGGGGTTCTCAATAATGTTTCTGTGAACTTTGAATTGTTTCTTTCACATTGTTAAAGGTGGAGTGCCTGTAAACTAGCTTGATTGCTAAGTGCACTTTCACTATAAACAAAGCAAAAGCCGCATTTACATATATTTACAAATACCAAATATACAATGAAAAGTATTCTGAACATTAATTTCTGCAGGCAAGAAAATATAGCTCAAGGTAAAAAAGCTTACGACAAAAGTTAATTATAATGCACATTTCAATACTTCTCGAATGAGCAAACATCATCCTGACACCCTTAGTAGTCGGCACTGATTACATTACATTGGCGAACAAGTACGAATATCACAAGTACACAGATATGCCGTCGAGTGACTTTAAACTGCGAGAAACGTCTATATATACCTGGCTACAAATGGACATGCGTACTACTAGACTATACACACCAAAGTGTGAATACCGAAACACCCGATCTACAATAGCGTACATTCCATAACGTGATAAAATACATTTGTTCTTTGATGACTCTGCAGTGAAATGAGAACGAAGCATTTTCATATTAAACATTATCAGACGCAGACAAGGATCAAGAATAGGCATCTCGTTTATTTCCAGCTATAATTCCATTTGTCGATGATAAAGAAAGAGGAATCTAAAGTAATGTGAAGGTTGTTCAATGATAAGTCCGAGACTTACCGCAAAAAGAAAAAAAATTCCTGGAGTCAAACAAGGAGACTTCTAGACTCATCCCAAATCGGGTTCAGGATTTCTAGGATTGAATGATCCGTAATTTCGTAGGTACAATTTGCCAACGCTACAAATGTATTGTCCATAAAAACGTACTAACCGTAATAACAATTCTAATATCAATGGATTCTAGCAAGGCCCCAAAGCTCCAAACTTTCGGAAACTGATAGTAAAGCATCGAGATTGTCCTTGACATAGCTGTCCTTGGCTTTGCCTGAACGCCACCAGCCATGACGCCTGAACAGCCTATCAGAAAAGCCGGCGTTTGCGGCAGCAGTGATGCCACCAGACCTAAGACTGTGGAGGCCAAACAATTTAGCCGGGGGACCCAGTTAGGAAAAAATATCAAGAACTACCACCCGAGCTCGTGAATAAGAAATGACGGTGCCTCTTAAGGGCCCACCTTCAACCGACAGGCATTGCAAGCCGTGGAACAATTTTCAGATATGTAAATCCTGCCAAAATTCGTCCAATCAAATCGCTACGTTAAGCAATGCGAATTTCCATAACAAAAGGAAACGGTCGAAAAGCCTGTCGGTTGAAGGTAGGCCTTTAAGGTATAGCTCCTGAAAGCGAAAAACCAGCAAAAGCTGTAACACAAATAGCAGCAGCACCTAAATCAGACAAATTGGCGTTAACACAAGCAAACTTCTCACTAATTGCCAAAATCATATCAGGAATGGCAGGCTCTTTTTCCACTACTGGTTTAGAGAGGCTTCTTTTAGATGATTCCAAAACGCCTTTAACAGGAATAGATTGGCAAGGATTGTGAAATCCAGAGAGATTATGATCCCAGTGAATGCCATAAAGGGCGGCTTCTATAGCCGAAAAAGAGGGAAGAGCATTTATTTCTTTGTAACCAGCTGCCCAAAGGCTAAATTTTTCAAAAGCTCTAGAATAGCGTTCGGTGCTAGAATCAGCTCTTGCTCCTAAACAATGCAGTGATATACATGTGTACAGTTGGTGAAACGACTAAGCTACGGATCCTTGAAGTGAACTGCAAAAGATGACAGGCTTGTGCATCTTGTAATAGCAAGCATAAAAAGGGAAAAAGATAATAAACAATCAAAAAACACAAGCCACCGGAAGTCCAAATAGACTCTGATATCTCTTAAATAACATAATGATTCGATCTATAATGAGACAACCAAAAACACCACGAAATTGACAGTAAAATAAAATGCAAAAGAACGAGAGGTACCAAGTAAACTGGAGGAACAAACCAGCAGTTTTCCTGACCCCAATCAAAAGCTAACGAAACCACACCTAAACTCCAGAACAACCAGGGAATAAAATCTGGAAACTTTGGCATTCTCAGAAGTGGCAAAGCAGTCGACCGTAAAAGGTCCCCAAAAGAAATCCCCTGTTCTAAAATAGGAATCCTTAACACTCCAGTCATCGAGATCCACAATTTTGCTAAATAATCAGCGAGTTCATTCTCACTGCGCGAAATCCTTTCAATAGCGATACTGATCTGATATTCCCTGGAAGTGAAAAAATGTCCATTGCCAACTTATGCAAATTAATCTTATTGCTACCAGACTTAACAATCGAAGCTACGCCTCAGGAAGTGGGAAAAACTATGCAAAGCGTGCTTGACACACATGAGCTCTCTCCACGTAAAACCTTGTTTCATTTCTAATGCGTCCAAATTTTTTATGCGGAAACCGGTCTGTCGTTCATAGATATGAAAGCAGCGCAGCCTAGTACACTGGCGTCGGAATATACAACCGGGAAGGTAAAAATGCCTCCTCCATATAGGTCGACAGTTCAAACTCTACGAATGTACGCTGCAAAATTTACGTTCCACTAAATCATCCGAATCCAAAACAACCTGTGCATCCCAGCTTTTTCTGCATTCGATTAACCGATGTAGAGCTTTAGTCATGAGCTTCAAAACGTCACCTATGATCAAAAAGCACGCAACAAACCTATAAATGACTCGAGCAAGTTTCCGAGCAGAGACACTTCTTTGCGACATTATTTCAGTAACTTTATGAAAAATGCAAGAAATCTTTTCTGTTGGAATAAACATACAATTATTTTTCCCAAAAAAAATACCCAAACAGCAAATGATCTGGGTAGGGACCCACTGACACTTGCCTTTATTCGGTACAAACCCAGAACGAACAAGATCTGACCTAACAAGCAATGATTGCTCTTCGCACTTCGAAAAATTTTGAGCGGCAGTAATACCATCGTCTAAATAAACAACAATAAAAAGCACCTTTGAGCGTCAATGTTTAACTAAACTGGGGTCTCACGACTTAAAAAAAATATATAAGGCCCCACATTGAGCCCGAACGGCAAAACCGTAAATTTGAAATACGTAATAACGCCACCAAAATCCCAAGAGAAACCCAAAAATTGTTAATCAGATTCAAAACTCTCAATGTGATGGTAGCCCGATTTGATATCAAAAGAGCAGGCCCAAGCATATGGTCTGGTTAACAAACACTGAAGGAATGATTTAGCATCCTCAAACCTAATTTGAGACTTCTTAACAAAATAATTTACAGTCCTAAGATCTAGGATAAGCCTTTACTTGAAGTGACACTGAATAGAGGCCGATAGGGGATTAAAACAACCACCAGTGATGACTGGCGCCCGACAACAGAACCAAATTTAAAAAGCTCTGCAATAGCCTTGGAAACAAATTCCGAATTATGCAAGGCAGAGTTATTATATTTAAGATGAACCGAAGTTGGGGTATAATAAAAGGGGATCTTATATTACACACCCTCTCTCTTGCTTATTTTCTCTTGATCGGACTTTTTTCTGAACGTGCTTACAATATACACTGGTTGTTTGACGTCCATTCGAACATGTGTATCTCAATTTATGAACGGGTTACTTCCTCCAAAAATATTATTGTTTCTCCTTTCACGAGTGGGCGAGGTGCAGAAATTGCATATTTAGATTCAACAGCTTTATTTCATGACCAAGGAAACAAATCTGGCAACTTCAAAAAACCTTGAACAACTTGAATAAATCCCAATAAACTCACACTTAGTGCCAAGCGAGATTATTTTTTGTGTATGTGTATTTGTAAATTAACAAGGTTATTACATGACAAAGAACACAAATCTGGCAACTTCAGAAAGGTGCTTACATAAAGTGCTCAAGTTGCCCACTTCCGACTGGAAACTTAAGATTGGTTCATCACTTGATATACCCACTAGTGAAGGGTTCCCTAGGCCAGTGTCAATTTCAATATACTAGTTGGCTTTTGACCCTTAATAGGACATGGATGAGGGGACCCAATAAGTAAGTTATGTAAAATGTGACGACGACGAACACTACTTCGTAGTACTAGGGCTTCAAAGTCTGGCAAAGACAAACATGTTTACAGGGCCACTGATCTGCCACGGATCTTCCTGACGGCATTTTTGATAAGAATGTCCAGCTAAGAGAACTGTAAGGACGAAATTTCTGTTATATAACATTGGAAAACAATTCAAAGCTCTTGTGATGACTTTAAAGAAAGCATATTACTGAATGCCCTCACAGGTTACACTTGCTCACGTATTTCTAGATTTAACAAGGTTACTACATGACAAAGAACACAAATCTGATAATTTCACAAGGTGCTTACATAAAAAGCCCAAGTTGCCCACTTCCGACTGGAAACTTAAGATTTGTTCATTACTTAATAAACCCGCTAGTGAAGGGTTTCCTAGGCCAGTGTCGATTTCAATATACTAGTCGGCTTTCGACCCTAAATAGAACATGGATGAGGGGATCCAATGAGTAATTTATGTAAAATGTTCTATGTTCCATTGACGACGAACACTATTTTGTAGTACTAGGGCTTCAAAGTCTGGCAAAGACAAACATCTATAAAGGGGCCACTGATCTTCCATTTTTAACTTACTAACATGTTGCTTGGAGCCCAAGAAATCCACCAAAGCAAAACATTGATGGTAATATAGTCTCACTAGCTCCCACCGTTCGATGGTCCTTGAAGTCTTTGGGTTTTGCAACGGGTTGGAAAAGTTTGAACTGTCGCTAAAACTTTAAATTTTTGTTCTTTGTTTGTAGGTGGTTGTCAGGAAACCAGCTGACGGATCTTCCTGACGGCATTTTTGATAAGAATGACCAGCTAACAGAACTGTAAGGACCAAATATCTGTTATATATCATTGGAAAACAACTCAAACCTCTTGTGATGACTTTAAAGAAAGCATATTACTGAATGCCCTCACAGGTTACACTTGCTCAAGTATTTCTAGATTTAACAAGGTTATTACATGACAAAGAACACAAATCTGACAACTTCAGATATGTGCTTACATAAAATTCTCAATTTACCCACCTATGGCTGACAACGTTAGATTTCTTTATTACTCGATATACTCACTAGTAAAGTGTTAACGGGAAATGTATTTGTTTCTGTAAGAAGCCAGGGTGTTTTGTTTAATCATTTGGCAAAAGATGCTAAAAAGCGCCTTCTAGCGTTCTTTGCTTCCTGTAACTGCTCATTGCTAAAGGTAGCTTTGCACTTTTTAAAGTGACAGAGAATTCTTTTCCCATTTATGCTGTGTACTTATATTTATTTCCGGTTATGATTTAATCATGCTTTTGTCTTTGGAAAAGTGTTCTTCTACCACACTTTGAAAAAGTACAAGCTTCAACATGCACATCGCCTGGCGGAATACTTCGACTTATCCACATGATTTACAGTGTAATCATACATTATCAGTGAAACAATCGCGATATATCTGTGTATAAACATTGAGGTCACATTTCTTTTGATACTGAAATTTGCCAACCTCGGAAAAAAAGAAGCCATTTCTGGTTTGTTGATAGGCAACTGGAATACAACAACCTAAAGAAACTGCCTGAAGCTGTCTTTGATAACAATACCCAGCTGGCAACCCTCTAAGTACTTCTTTTATTAACATAATCAAGAAATGCTGAATGTGATAGGTGACTACAAGTGTATGACACTTCTTTTGAAATGCTTTCTATGCTTGCACATCATAAGTAAAAAGGTATATCAGACAACACTGATAATTATTTAAAGCTTTGTTCATTTCGTAGATATATAGTCTACATATGAGAGAATATGACGTTTATTCTTACTTTTTATCAAATAAAAATCTTATAAGAATACCAACTAAAAGTGAGTTTTTTAATCATATAGGAAGTGACATAGTTCTCGTGAGGTATTTTTTTGTTTGTTGTTATATTTGTCGCTACTCTAATGGAATGATTAATAAGAGAATAAGGGATCTGTAAATTAATGAAAAATCCATTTCAATTGAAAGTTTATTTTGGAGCAAATCACACACGCCTTAATTACACCAAGAAAAGGTATGAAGACAGAGAAGAATTTGCTTAGTCTAGCCCTTGGGATATGTTACTTTCAGTAAAGTTGTTTTTAGATGTTACAAAAACTGAAGTCTGTTTCCCGAGACGTCGGCTAATCTTCTCTTATTTGTAGGAAACCTTAACTTATAGCCTTTCGTGTACTGCATGCCAGTAGTGCTCGAATTATCTTTCTGGCATTTGACCTTCGGAGTGGACAATAAACTAATGTATGCAATAGCGTAAGCAAGGAAATTGGCACATTTTTTTCCCGAAGGCCCGGAGTGAGAGATAGTGTCTATAATTTCTTTTGAATCCAATGGTTTCTTGGATAAAGTATAGATACGACTCTGAAAGTTATGCGGAGTATTTAACAGCCGCAATTGCTCAATGCCAGATAAGTCTCGTCTGACGTATTGCTTAACAATCGCGTAAGTCTCGGGAAACAGACTTTCGACCTAAAAATAACGTTTATGAAATTTGCATACCCTAGTGAACACACCTATTGAGTACATTCCCTCTTTCTTGCTTCTTTTCTCTTGATCACACTTTTTTCTGAACATGCTTACAGGATACACTGGTTGTTTGACGTCTATTCGTAGATGTGTATCTCAATTTATGAACGGGTTACTTCCTTCAAAAATATCTTTGTTTCTCTTTTGACGGGTGGGTGAAGTACAGAAATTGCATAGTTAGATACAACAGCTTTATTTCATGACTAAGGAAACAAATCTGACAAGTTCAAAAGACTTTTGAGAAAAAAAAAACACAACTTGAATGAATCCCAATAAACTAACTCACACTTAAAGGCTGAAGCTATGATCCATTGAGGACGAACACTATTTCGTAGTATTAGGATTCAGAGTCTGGCAAAGACAAACATGTATACAGGGCCAATGATCCGCCATTCTTTACTTACTAACACTTTGCTTGGAGCCGAAGAAATCGACCAAAGCAAAACAGCGATGGTAATATAGGCTCACTAGCTCCTACCGCTCGATGTTCCTTGAAGTCTTTGGGTTTTGCAACTGGTTGTTAAAGTTTGAATTGTCGCTAACGCTTTCTATATTTAAAAAGGATATTACATGACAAAGAACACAAATCTGACAACTTCAGAAGGGTACTTACATAAAATCTTTTTTTGCCCACCTCTCGCTGACAACTGTAGATTTCTTGATTACTCGATATACCCACTAGTAAAGTGGTAACGGGAATTTCCATAACAAAAACAAACGGTCCAAAAGCCTGTCGGTTGAAGGTGGGCCTCTAAGGTATAACTATGAGAGGTTAATTTGAAGTGCTATTTTCTACCCATGTAAACCATGTGAGCGTTAGCCTTACTAATAGAAATGGGCTCACTCAAGGACAGAGAAAAACTCTGACCAGGGTGGGAATTGAACCAACCAAGGTGTTTCGTTTAATCATTTGCCAAAAGATGTTAAAAAGTGCCTTGTATTCTTCTTTGCTTCCTGTAACTGCTCATTGCTAGAGGTAGCCTTGTACTCTTTCAAGGGACAGAGAATTCGTTTCCAATTTATGCATCGTACTTATATTCAGTAATTCCAGTTATGATTTAATCATCCATTTGTCTTTGGAAAAGTGTTCTTCTACCACACTTCGAAAGAGTACAAACTTCAAAATGCACATCGCCTGGCGGAATACCTCGATTTCTCTACATGATTTACAGTGTAATCATACATTATCAGCGAAACACTCGAGATTTTTCTGTTCATAAACATTGACGTCACATCTCTCTTGATACTGAAATTTGCCAACACCGAAACAAAAGAAGCCGTTTCTGGTTTGTTGATAGGCACCTAGACCACAACAAGCTAAAGAAACTGCCTGAAGATGTCTTTCATAAGAATACCCAGCTGACAACCCTCTAAGTACTTCTTTTATTAACATAATCAAGAAATGCTGAATGAGATAGGTGACTACAAGTGCATGACACTTCTTTTGAAATGCTTTCTATGCTTGCACATCATAAGTAAAAAGGTATATCAGACAACACTGATAATTATTTAAAGCTTTGTTCATTTTGTTGATATAGAGACTATGAGAGAATCTGACGTTTATTCTTACCTTTTGTCAAATAAAAATCTTATAAGAATACCAAGTAAAAGTGATTTTTTCATCATATAGGAAGTAGGATAGTTCTCGTGAGGTATTTTTTGTTTGTTGTTATTTTTGTGGCTATTCTAATGGAATGATTGATAAAAGAATAAGGGATCTGTAAATGAATGAAAAATGCATTTCAATTGAAAGTTTATTTTGGAGCAAATCTCACCATGCCTTAATTACACCAAGACAAAGTTATGAAGACAGAGAAGAATTTGCTTAGTCTAGCCCTTGGGATATGTTAATTTCAGCAAAGTTGTCTTTAGATGTTACGAAAACTGAAGTCTGTTTCCCGAGACGTCGGCTAATCTTCTCTTATTTGTAGGAAATCTTAACTTATAGCCTATCGTGTAGTGCACGCTATTGCCTGAATTGTCTTTCTTCCATTTGACATTCGGAGTGGACAATAAACTAATGTATGCAATAGCGTAAGCAAAGAAATTGGCACATATTTGCCCCAAGACCCGGAGTAAGTGATAGAGTTTACAATTTCTTTTGAATCCAATGATTTCTTGGATAACGTATAGATACGACTCTGAAAGTTATGCTAAGTATTTAACAGCCGCAATTGCTCAATGACAGATACGTCTCGTCTGACGCATTGCTTAAGAATCGCGAAAGTTCGGGAAAGAGACTTTCTCTTGATCACACTTTTTTCTGAACGTGCGTACAGGATACACTGGTTGTTTGATGTCTATTCGTAGATGTGTATCTCAATTTATGAACGGGCAGGAACCCATGACCCGCTCCTGGAACGGGTAATTTCCTCCAAAAACAGCTTTGTTTCTCTTTTGACGGGTGGGTGAAGTACAGAAATTGCATATTTAGATTCAACAGCTTTATTTCATGACCAAGGAAACAAATCTGACAACTTCAAAAACGTTTTGAGAAAAAAACACAACTTGAATGAATCCCAATAAACTCACACTTAAAGTCAAGCGTGATTTTTAGTGTATGCGTATTTCCAGATTTGACAAGGTTATCTTACACGAATATGACAACTTTAGAAAGGTGCTTACATGAAGTGCTCAAGTTGCCCAATTCCGACTTGTTCATTACTTGATATACTCACTAGTGAAGGGTTTCCTCAGCCAGTGTCGATTTCAATATACTAGTCGGCTTTCGACCCTCAATAGAACATGGATGAGGAGACCCAATAATTAATTTATGTAAAATGTGAACGGAAAAACTAAAGGCTGAGCCATGAACCATTGATGACGAACACTATTTCGTAGTACAGGGCTTCAAAGTCTGGCAAAGACAAACATCTATATAGGGCCACTGATCTGCCATTTTTAACTTACTAACATGTTGCTGGGAGCCCAAGAAATCCACCAAAGCAAAACAGTGAAGGTAATATAGTCTCACTAGCTCCCACCGTTCGATGGTCCTTGAAGTCTTTGGGTTTTGCAACAGGTTGGTAAAGTTTGAACTGTCGCTAAACCTTTAAATTTTTGTTTTTTGTTTGTAGGCGGTTGTCAGGAAACCAGCTGACGGATCTTCCTGACGGCATTTTTGATAAGAATGACCAGCTAACAGAACTGTAAGGACCAAACTTCTGTTATATAACATTGGAAACAATTTTTGTGTGTGCGTACTTCCAGATTTGACAAGGTTTTTTTACGACAAAGAACACGAATCTGACAACTTTAGAAAGGTGCTTACATGCAGTGCTCAAGTTGCCCATTTCCGACTTGTTCATTACCTGATATATCCACTAGTGAAGGGTTTCCTCGGCCAGTGTCGATTTCAATATACTAGTCGGCTTTCGACCCTCAATAGAACATGGTTGAGGGGACCCAATAATTAATTTATGTAAAATGTGAACGGAAAAACTAAAGGCTGAGCCATGAACCATTGATGACGAATACTATTTCGTAGTACAGGGCTTCAAAGTCTGGCAAAGACCGTATGACGAGCTTCATGCGATTCTGAAATTCCCAGCAGGGCATGGTATCTCATTTCCGGTCTCCGTTGCTAATAACATTAAAACATCTGTCATTACCAGGTAATTTGCGGTAATGCAGTTGTCACTGCTTTAACCGCAGATGGAAAGCAGTTATCTTGAACATATATGGAGAGTGACGTGTTAAAGTAGTTAATATTATTATAAACACGATACCTTCTCACGAAATTCAAAGATTTGGCCTGAGAGGATGGCGGCAAACGATCATTCACCGCCGTATTCTCTTAGGCTCAGTCGACGTTTCGGGGCTTCCCTTTGTCTGTCGAAAGACTGGTATGCTGTATCGAGTGAGTGGTTTAGAAGGCCGCGAAATTTCAGTGCGGGGGCCCTGCTTAAAGATGAGGTGATGGAAGTTTCCATCTACGAGTTGGTCGATTACAATGGCGTTCGAGGGCTTCCGAGTTTGTTTGGGTCAACTTGGAAGAAGGACATGGTCATTGTGTCGACACTTTTGGTCAGAACATTAAGGAAGAGTACTCAAAATGATAAGAAAGTATTGTTCTCAATCTAATTTAAAGCCATCAAAGACGTGATCAGTGCCCTTCCGATCGAAGAATTGGCGGGAAGTAATCGCTTTCCTGCCAATGTGCCCGATACTCCTCCATCAAAGAATGGCTCATCATGCAGCTCATCATGTTTGAGAGGAAGAAATGCGTGGATGAGGTTCAGGACCGGCTTACTTCAATCGGAACTCTTCTGGGAAAGGCCTTTGGTTATGGCTTCCTTTACTGCGAGCAAGGAAGAAAAGATTACATCAAATATGTAATATCGACTGCCTTAAAAAAAAAAAGCAAGGTGCAAGGAAAGCGATACAGAACATGTTGCACGACGAGCTTAATTAACGATTCAGCTTTTCGCGATCGTGAAGCTGTCGACAATGATCCCAAACCGATCGTAGCAAACGCTTCTGAATTTTCTGAACATTGGTCGCACTGGGGTAAGTTTCTTTTCTCTCATTTATTGCTTATTTATCCTTTGGTTACTGTTGGTGATAATAATAATTTCATTCTTATGTTCTACTTGGATTGTGGGGGGGAGAGGAGAGGGGAATGAGAGGAGGTGGTGGTTATGATCAAATGATAGCAAAAGATGGAAAAAGAACAAATCTAAGTCAAATCAAGGGTTTCCATAACTGTTTGGATTTCCATAACTGTTTGGATTTTCTTATACAAATAAAACAGTTTAATTTGAACTTGAATTAAATCAGGGTAATGTTCTAGGCGAATTCAGTCTTATCTATTTTCATCTCTCTTTCTTAGGAATCTACTGATATGGCACTATACCTAACCACCAATTAGATGAGAGCCCAGAAAGAGCTTGTCTTTTCTTTTACAAGAAATCTCATCAAGGTGGAGCCCCTTGCTGCAGAAATTCCAGGCTATGGGATCAGCCTGAACATTTCTTTGATCTGGCAAATACGACAAAGCCGTTTGCATGAAAATATTCCTGGATCAGGAGTGCGTGAGTTCAACCTTAAACTTAATGGTCGACCTCTTGCAGGTATGACACAAGATAAAGTTTTTCTTTCCTGGTCAAATGCATAAGGCACAGGAATTCCAATGATACTTGTCTTATTAGAAAGTTGTTGTGAGGCAGATTATAACTTTAATTTTTTTCTACCATATGACATATCATGGTAATTAGGAGATCTTCTTGATTCACTCAGTTCATGAGGATGAATGAACCAGAAATGGTATTTTATTGATAAATTCCTTACAGTGTACACCTGCATGCAGGCAAGAGACATTCTTTCCAAAGGAGCATCCATTGCGACGCCCCAGTTCGAATGGCAATATTAATAATTACTGTTACTTTTTCTAATTTTCACCTAACAAGTTATAAGCTATAAAAATTATATCATTTATTAATTTATTTGATTAACTCATGAATATCTACATGTGATAATTTTATTATTGTAAATGTGTGTGGGTGTATAAACACAACAATGCAGGTCCCCAACAGGGCCTGTAACAACAGAGGTAACACTGCTGTCTCAGTCTGCAGAGTGTGCCCCTGCCCCCCAATAGGTATGTTTCTTAATGCAAAAGCTTAGTTTACAACAAGAACATTATCTTTCTAGAACTGAATTTCTCCAAGCCATCTGTTTGAACATGTACATGTATTTATATGTTGTTAGGTTTGTTCCTTCTGAAACAACAGAGAGGCTTGGTCTCTTTAGGCTGCAGCTCTGTGAGAGTTTCTCTCCAGGTGTTTCAGTGGAAATAAAACAAATATAAGACCAATGTAATGTAGTCTCAATTTTGCTTGGACCCTGAAACAACAGAGAAGCTTGGTCTCTTTAGGCTGCAGCTCTGTGAGAGTTTCTCTCCAGGTGTTTCAGTGGAAATAAAACAAAGATAAGACTAATGTAATGTACTCTCAATTTTGCTTGGAC
>OX421453.1:31230069-31245069 GCA_949126865.1 Montipora capitata
ACACTTACATAGCTTTGCCTTGTGAAGTATTTAAGACAAATTCGTCAATTTTAGCTATCTTATCTATTTGAATGTACCGAAAATTTAGTGCATGGGCCAATTTGGACGGTGATTTTTTACGATTTGTCGAGTTTGCTGTTGAGTGTGCAGACGTATAACTTGTGTGTTTCATTCTTCCACGCGTCTCCTCAGCAGTTTTAATTTATTGCGAGCGGTGTCGTGTAGCATTACGCGGGCCGTTTGGGTTTTTCTTTCATGTTTCTGATTAATATCATTCCAGTTGAATATCCGCTGTTTGCAAATTTTCTAAAATGTTGTAAGTAGTTCAATTGACGCACTTTCTGCATTTGTGTTTTTTGTATCTTATCGTGTTATGTTGAAAACCAACTTCACAAAGAACTGTGAGTTTTTCTGGCTGTTTGCGTTAGCTATTATCACAATCTAGCGAAATTGAAAATAAAGCCTTTACGCATTTCTTTGATCAAATATGCCATGGATGTGTTCAAGGGTTTAGTCAGCGCTAAGAAGACGTTTTACGCTGTGTTTCTTCACCAAACGTGACAATATCTAGGTTTCGATGACATAAAAGAATTCCAAGAATCTGATTTTTCACACTTCTCTGGGTGACGGAGGTAAAAGTTGATGACAATTTACCTCAACAAAAAGTGCGGTCTCCTGCTCATGTTTTGCTGTAGAATAGCAAAACATCGGCAGGGGTCCACGATTTCAGAATCGCATGAAGCTCGTCGTACATGTATATAGGGCCACTGATCTGCCATTTTTAACTTACTAACATGTTACTGGGATCCCAAGAAATCGACCAAGGCAAAACAGTGAAGGTAATATAGTCTCACTAGCTCCCACCGTTCGATGTTCCTTGAAGTCTTTGGGTCTTGCAAAGGGTTGGTAAAGTTTGAATTGTCACTAAAGCTTTAGTTTTTGTTTTTTGGTTTGTAGGTTTTTGTCGAAAAACCAGCTAACAGATATTCCTGACGGCATTTTTGATAAGAATACCCAGCTAGCCCACCTGTAAGGACCAAATTTGCTTTAAATATCATTGGAAAACAACTAAAAGATTTTGTGATAAGTTTAAAAAAAGCATATTACTAAACGCCCTCACAGGCTACACTTGTACATGTATTTACAGATTTAACAACGGTATTAAATGACCACAAAGAATACGAATCTGACAACTTGAGAAGGTGCTTACATAGAGTGCTGAAGATGCCCACTCCGACTGTCAGCCTAAGATTTGTTCATTACTTGATATACCCACTAGTAAAGTATTTTGTTTTTATAGTAAGCCATGGACGTGGGTATCCAATGAGTAATTTATGTAAAATGTGACCGGAAAAAACGAAAGGCTGAACCATGATCCACTGACTATTTCTTAGGAATAGGGCTTAATAGTCTGGCAACGACAGACACGTTTTGATAAGAATGCCCAAGTAACGCAGCTGTAAGGACCACATTTCTGTCATATAATTGTGAAGTCGCTGATTTGATGAGAATTGTATGCTAACTTCCTGTATTTATATCACAGAGATAAAGGGGCTAGAGAACAAAGGGTCGGGTATAGAACTTTGTGCAATTGTCAATAGGCTTTGTAATATTTTCTAGCTTCTCATCGTATTGTTTTCAAACTGAGCCCATGCTGATGTTCTTCTCACCATTACTTTACGCCTTCAGGTCTCTTCAGGGATCAATTTTTATAATAAAACGGCCGCAAACTTTTGTAAAATCACAGACAGGAACACCAAGCAAAACTTGTCAAGGCAAACAATCAAGCCAAGAAAAAGAAAACTTAACTGAAAAAAAAAAAAAAAAACCGCAATAATAGGAAATCAAAATAAAAATCATGGAGTTAAATGGATCTTGCTTAGAACACGCAAAGCGTTCTCAATGGACACTAACTCAACAAGTACCAATAAGCAAATCACTTCTTTTCATTGAAAGGAATTGTTCTTTTTTATGTTCGTTTTAGGGTAAATTATGTTAAAAGGAATACCCTTTACTGTTAGGTAGAGCAACACTCTATTCGTTTTTGTTTCGTTTCCTCAGAAACGAAACGTATCTTCTTTGACTTCGGGGTTAACTATTTACAAACTGAGGTAGAGTGGACAATCAAAATAGAATTTGTAATTGAAAATCTAAACATTAGATGCAAAAACAAACTTGTGAACACGTGAACCTGAAGCATTGCAAATCGTAGTGTTGAGAAGCGCAAAAGCGATCATAAATAGGAAGGTTTAACTATCTGAATGACTTTAGGTTAGATTAAAACGATATATTGTTGAAAAAATTCGAAGTTATCTCTCTTTGTGTTAATGAGTAATGCAAACAATCTTCTCACGTAGTAATAAACTGGGTTAACGAGAAACCAGTTATTGCAAAGCTAGAACTGCCCAAATTCATATGTAACACACGTAATAAAAGATTCACAGAAAACGGAATTTGAAACGTTATGCAGTATTTTATCTTTTCTCCAGCCCTCACCATTCAAGAAAAGAAGCACCTCTTCTTTTTGAAATAGTTTCTTGTTGTTTCTTGTATCAACATACAGACGGAAGCTATCTATAAAAGTTTGAATTTAAGATGGGGTTGTTGCAAATGGTGAGCGAAAACCGGAAAATCAAATCATATTATGAGAATTGTATGCTAACTGCTCGTATTCATTTCAGATAGATAATAGTAAAGTTCAGTTACTCATAATAATAAAGTTTATTCTATGAAGTGGTATAAAAGCCTTAAGGTTATAATTTGTTGGTAGGGAGCTGAGTGACAACCAGCTGAAGAAACTGCCTGGAAGTGTCTTTGATAACTATACAAAGCTAGTGAAGCTGTAAGTACTTCTAATATAAAGATTTATTCAAGCCTAGAGGCGGAGGTCCCCTCTTATTTATTTTTACAATAATTTAAGCTGGCTTGAAACTGAGATCAATTGGAAAACCAGTACCTGGTCGGTGGTTATTAAAAAACAAAAACACCTGAGTTTGATGATTTTTAAGCTTAAGCCCGCGATATGTTCAGGTAATACCGGTCATGAGATACCTTAAATACTTTTGTTCTTGGGCCATCGTAGTTTGATCAAAAATAAGACACAAACAGCAGTGATAAACATATTGAACTTGTTCATTTTCATTATGACTTGACGTTTCGTATGTGCTCTACATACATTTTCAAAAGTAACCGTTGAAATTTAAAACAGCTATTTATATATAACAAAGCGGATGAGGGGACTGGAACCTAGATTAAGCAAATACTTAACAGTAAAATATATAATAATAATAATAATAATAAAAACAGAAAAGATTAATAAAGCATCAGCTTTTCACTTCCGACGTTGACGTTGACAGCTGGCTCAAGTTCTTGAATAAAGAAGGTCTCTTTTATTTTACAATGATAGTCTGTTTTGCCCTTCGCTAAAATATCAAAATGATCCCACTTGATGTTATGTCCAGTGGCCTTGACATGGTCAGCAATGGCTGAAGTATTGTCATTTTTAGGTAGGGCCTTTAAATGTTCGGTTTTCCTATCGTGAAGCCGCCGTTGGGTTTTACCGATGTAAAAACCATTACAATCCCAACAATTTGCTCTGTAAATAACTCTGGATTGTTGTGAACGATTAATACGGTCCTTGTAAGGAAAGAAAGAGCACTCGATGTATAAAATCTTTCTTTCCTTACAAGGACCGTATTAATCGTTCACAACAATCCAGAGTTATTTACAGAGCAAATTGTTGGGATTGTAATGGTTTTTACATCGGTAAAACCCAACGGCGGCTTCACGATAGGAAAACCGAACATTTTAAGGCCCTAGCTAAAAATGACAATACTTCAGCCATTGCTGACCATGTCAAGGCCACTGGACATAACATCAAGTGGGATCATTTTGATATTTTAGCGAAGGGCAAAACAGACTATCATTGTAAAATAAAAGAGACCTTCTTTATTCAAGAACTTGAGCCAGCTTTCAACGTCAACGTCGGAAGTGAAAAGCTGATGCTTTATTAATCTTTTCTGTTTTTATTATTATTATTATTATTATTATTATTATTATTATATATTTTACTGTTAAGTATTTGCTTAATCTAGGTTCCAGTCCCCTCATCCGCTTTGTTATATATAAATAGCTGTTTTAAATTTCAACGGTTACTTTTGAAAATGTATGTAGAGCACATACGAAACGTCAAGTCATAATGAAAATGAACAAGTTCAATATGTTTATCACTGCTGTTTGTGTCTTATTTATGAGATACCTTGTTTTGAAAGGTGTCAATTAACCATAACATGGATGTCCAATATCAAAGATGTTCCCGCCAAAAAACGCGGGTTGCACCACAGAGTTTCACACTGGCGTACATTGAGGAGTGGATATACGTGCTAGAACTAATATAATTAAGCATTGTTAAAACAAAAAAAAGATGAGATCAAGCGCATTACACTTATATTCACTTATATTTTGAAATTCTTTGTGCACTTGAACACACATGCGACATAATAAATTAAAAAAAAAAAACTCTTTCACATAAGATTAATAATTGTTTCAAAGATGTGTTATTTTTCTTGATATCTACATTACTTAATTAGCGCATATGATGTTTGTTCTTACTTCTTATACCTCACAACGAATATGACTAAGTGATTTGTTTATTATATAGTTTTGACTCATCTCGCTTTTTTGAGCATGGTATGAGCATTTCACTCTTTGCCTTTATTTTGAGATTTGCTGGTTTTGATTCGAAAACCATTCATGCTTTTATCAACTCGACCTGTGTTATATTTCCTCTTTCTCAAATACCATTAACATGATTTAAAGCTATACTGATGATACCACGAAAGAAATTGGTCTTATGATATTTACTGTTTTCTTTGATTTTGCTTATGATAATGGATGGAATCACTGAAAAAAAGAAATGATGAATCCATTTCAACTCAAGGTTTAGTTTGGAGTAAATTTCACTATGCGCTTATAGAACATATTACTTAACGTGCGTACAGGGTAGACATGTTGTTTGTCGTGTTTTTCGTAAATGTGAATCTTAATTCATGAATGAGTTATTTCCTGCAAAAAAGTCTTTGTTTCTTCATTGTCGGGAGTGTGAAGTATGAAGATTCCATGACGAAGGAAACAATTTCTTGGCGAAATCCCTGGAGGGACAACTCTATCACGTTACGCGCGGATAACAATGATGGTTCCTCGTGATTTTGCAAAATCCCTGCAAACTCCCTGCAGGGGCAACAATGCGCCTTTCCCCTATCTCAATCAAAACAATGTTGTTTATGAGTAAAAATCTTACGAGACTACGAACTATGAAGTGATTTGTTTATCATATAGTTTTGCCTCATCTCTCTTTTTTGAGCATGGTATGAGCATTTCACTCGCTGACTTTGCTTTTATTTTGAGATTTGCTGGTTTTGATTCAAAAACCGTTCATGCTTTTACCAACTCGACCTGTGTTATATTTCCTCTTTCTTAAATACCATTAAACATGATTTAAAACTATACTGATGACACTACGAAAGAAATTGGTCTTATGATATTTACTGTTTTCTTTCATTTTGCTTATGATAATGGAATAACTGAAAAAAGAAATGATGAATCCATTTCAATTGAAGGTTTAGTTTGGAGTAAATTTCACTATGCGCTTATAGAACATATTACTTAACGTGCGTACAGGGTAGACATGTTGTTTGTCGTGTTTTTCGTAAATGTGAATCTCAATTCATGAATGCGTTACTTCCTGCAAAAAAGTCTTTGTTTCTTCATTGTCGGGAGTGTGAAGTATGAAGATTCCATGACGAAGGAAACAATTTCTTGGCGAAATCCATGGAGGAACAACTCTATCACGTTACGCGCGGATAACAATGATGGTTCCTCGTGATTTTGCAAAATCCCTGCAAACTCCCTGCAGGGGCAACAATGCGCCCTTCCCCTATCTCAATCAAAACAATGTTGTTTATGATATAACGAATATATCAAGTCTTTTTACGTATTTAGACTAGGGTGTAGTTTGGTCTCCGTGAAAGTGATTATCACACTACAAATCAACAGGAGAAATTTGGAAAGAAGCCAGAAAATTCCGGGTTTGATAGCTTACAGTCATGGGCTCGAGTCCAGTTCAAGCCTGGATTGTCTTTGTAATTGCGTCGATCACTTTCACTGAGGCCCACAGTCTCAGTCATAAATGTTGTAACGCAAACGGAAATTTACCCCCTCCCCCCTCCCCCAATCAATGTTTATGTTTATGGGTTCTAGTGCAAAAATCAACCGGGAAAAGCAATATCGAAGGGAGGGAGGAGGAGGAGTACGTTATTATTAGCTTTGAAGTGATTTACACGCTGTTCTAGCGAGGTCGTACAAGTGTTTGTGACTGAAGTTCTCTGGTTGTTGAATGACAATGACAATTCACATAACATTATTAATGTGTTTTGTAAAGGTTGCTTTTGTTGGACTTTTGCAATTAAAATACGTTCAAGCAAATAAGTTAAAATTGTTAGAAAGAGTTGATTTGTTGGTAAGACAAACGAGAAGAAAGCCTGCACCAGCATAATGGCATTTAAACACTGTATTGATGATGTGACACGGACAAAAGCTCTTTACTTAAGCTGCGTCGTGTTTGAGAAGTTTTTCGAAAAGAAGGTGCAAGTTCAAGCTAAGTGAAAGACAAAGAAGGCAACTCCTTCACTGGTTCAGGGTCTTTAAGAAAAAAAACACGGGACCTTTAACTTTAAAAGATAAATGGAAGAGGCCGGAATTAAACGAAGTGAGGTTTTAACGATGACAGTTTCACGTTACCTAAATTCAGCGAGATACATTCGTTGATGAACACTTTGGTCGTTTCAGTTGGCTGGAAAAGATGTTAGCCGCCTCTGGATGCGTGATGGAAACTCTTGTCATTAGTAAAAGCGGCAATTGAGCGTGTAATTAACACCGTGATGAAACTTCCACCCCAAAGCACAGACTTAATAGGCTCCTTCGAAAACAACCCGGGGATCGCAAAAAAAGGAAGTGAAACTTTGACGTTTGAAGAGTTTAAAGCTCGTATAATAAATACCTTTGCTACTATGCCAGTATTAATCGTAAATAGGTTGATATAGCCTCTATACCAAAAAGAATGGACAGTTTAATCAGAAGGAGGGGTCCTTGTATCAAGTATTAGTTATCTCCCATTTTAGGTTATCTGTCGTACGACTGTAAATTTCTTTTTGGTGTGTAAGTACTATACCCTCTTACACCAGTGGGAAATGCAGAAAAAGGTTGTTGGTTACATCATTTCCAGCGTTAAATAAGGTTGCAACTGCTAATTTAAACGATGTATCTTGTACGTACGGTTCGATGGAATACTTTGAAGAGTCTTTAAGACTGCTAGATCTTTACGGGGAGGTATCAGGTCTCCGACTCAACTGTGGCAAAACAGACGCCCTATGGATCGGCAAGAATGTATACAGTGATCTAGCTCACTAGAAAACTCGAAAATTTACATACTATGTAAATAATATGTAAATAACATGTAAATCCATGAAAATTTACTGTAAAAGATAATTTTCAATGGTTTTTGGACTTTTACATGTTTTCAATAATCATGTAAATATCATGTAAATTTTTCGATTTGAACATGTAAATGTGAGACAAGATGCTGTAAATTCTGAAGACAAAACTTAGGGAGATCATGTAAATAACATGTAAATTGGAGGAAGAGGACACAGTTAAGATCCTGTAAATAACATGTAATTCAAAAAAGGGAGACTGTCAAGATCGTGTAAATAACATGTAAATCGTAAAAGGGAGACTGTCAAGATCGTGTAAATAACATGTAAAACGAAAAAGGGAGACTGTCAAGATCCTGTAAATAACATGGAAATCGAAAAAGGGAGACTGTCAAGATCCTGTAAATAACATGGAAATCGAAAAAGGAAGACTGTCAAGATTCTGTAAATATGATGTAAATTGAAAAAGGGAGACTGTCAAGATCCTGTAAATAACATGTAAAACGAAAAAGGGAGATTGTCAAGATCGTGTAAATAACATGTAAATTGAAAAAGGGAGACTGTCAAGATCGTGTAAATAACATGTAAAACGAAAAAGGGAGACTGTCAAGATCCTGTAAATAACATGGAAATCGAAAAAGGGAGACTGTCAAGATCCTGTAAATATGATGCAAATTGAAAAAGGGAGACTGTCAAGATCGAGTAAATAACATGTAAAACGAAAAAGGGAGACTGTCAAGATCCTGTAAATAACATGGAAATCGAAAAAGGGAGACTGCCAAGATCCTGTAAATATGATGCAAATTGAAAAAGGGAGACTGTCAAGATCGTGTAAATAACATGTAAAACGAAAAATGGGAGACTGTCAAGATCCTGTAAATAGCATGTAAATCGAAAATGGGAGACTGTCAAGATCCTGTAAATATCACGTAAGTTGAAAAAATGAGACTGTCAAGATCTTGTAAATAACACATAAGTCGAAAAGGAAAACTGAAAAGATCCTGTAAATATCATGGAAATTGGAAAAGGGAGCCTTCAAAGATCTTGTAACCATCAAGTAAATCAAAAAAAGGGAGACTGCCAAGATCTCGTAAAGATCATCTTATCTGATGAAAGAGGGCTCAAAAACAATAAAATGATTACTGCAGATAAATGTGTGAAAAAAGTCGTCCCTGGTACACTGTAGAAGGGTTATCCACCTCGTATCAAGCCAACCCAGGCAAAAGATTTGTGATACATTTTTTTTGTATCAAATACAAAAAAAAACAAAAAAAAGAGTTTCAATGAACAAAACAACAAAGCTGCTTCAAGGGGAAGGCTGGTTGGCAAAATACAGCCTGGAAGTGAGGGTAATCGTCCTACAAGGAACAACTTTTCACCTTGTAAATAGGCTGGTAGATAAAGGGGCTGTTGATAATGTAAGTTCCCCGAAAAAGAAATAAATATAAACATACTTTAAACTCTTTTATTGTTGTAATATAATCTAGTATAGTCTTTGTATTGCTGCATTAAAACCTGAATTAAATGTAATCTTGTACCAGCAAGATAATTTCTTAAAATAGGTATGGAAGTTTTTTAAAATAATATTCTGAACTTTGGAATCAATTTTAAATAGCTATTGCACAAATATCTTGTAGTATCGTTTTTTCTTAACTAATTTTAAACCTAATATGTCTACAACTGGATTGATATCAACCGTAACAACTATTACTCAATTTGTATCTTAAATAGTGTGTATTATTTAAAAATATAATAAAATAATTATATAAAAAATAATTTGAAACAAGAAATATAAGTGAAAGAAACCGACGTTTCGGTGCATCTTGCGCCATTATCAAGGTTATAAAGATAAAATTGTGAAAAGGCTAAGTTGAAAAGAATTTGCATAAAAGAGTGCCAAGCTAATTACATGAATACTTTAGCACGAAGAGAATCCGACTGTACATTCAATGCTGGTTTAAGATATTGAATACACAGCATTTCATTAACAAGGCAGTCAAATTTGTTCGTGCATTTCTTGATTACATTGAAGCGTGCTAAGAAATTCTTCGGAACAGCAGTGTTATGTTCTTTGCAATAATGCCTGTAAATAGATGACGCCTTTTGACGGTGTCCCTCAACGCGCGTGTGAAGGTGGCCCTTTGTGTACCCGACATAACCTGCATCGCACAGGTCACACTTGAATAAATAAACAACGCATTGCTGGGTTACGATGTTAGGCTTGGGCTCACGCAAGCTTAGATCTTGTTTAAGCTTGCGGCTAGTAAACACGGGTTGAATGGTCTTCTGCACCTTGCTACTAAGATCTCTAAGTTGTCGTTTGACAGACACTGCAGCATCCTGATCTTTATAGGGGATAACTATCCGGATGGCGTCATCGGTATGCTGTTTAGGTTGGTCCACTGCGACTCTCGAGGTGATAAACCTGTTGATGACGGAATCAATAAGGTGATTCGGATACCTCAGCTTACAGAAAACTTCTCTCAGACGTTCACACTCTTCTGAAAAATGCGCCCAAGATGATGATAGCCGGTGCGCACGATCAAGCATTGTGACGAGCAAGCCATGCTTGTAGCGGCTGTCCACATGGCTATGATAGTGCAGGAGTAGCCCTGTGTTTGTCGGCTTGACGTAAACCTTTGTTTCAACACATGATGCGCGATTTAAAAGCTGTACCCCAAGGAAAGGGAGCATCCCATTTTTCTCTACCTCCATAGTGAAGCTCACGGCGCTATGGGCGTGGTTCAGAGTATCCAAAAATTGTGTAGCCGCTGCCAGATCCGGCATCCTGACTAGAGTGTCGTCTACGTAGCGGCGGTAAAATTCCGGGAGTTTTCCTTGACTTTTTAGGGACCCTTCAATAGAGCACATAAATACATTAGCCAAAAGGGGTCCAAGGGGAGACCCCATAGCTACTCCATCGGTCTGTTCGTATAGGGCCCCGTCGAACTGAAACAGCTGCCCCTTTGTAGCAACGTGCAGAAGATCAACGAGATCAGTTCTGGTCAAGTTTAGATCATACGTGTCGTTGAACCAGTTGTTCTCGAAAGCTTTCCGTGCAAGGATGTCAATTGTTTCGTCTAAGGGCACATTTGTGAAGAGCGATGAGACGTCATAAGATACCAAGATTTCTCCCGGGTTTATCTTAACTCCACGAATTTCATTTGTGAAGGCAAAGATATCAGTGATGGTATGTTCGTTTACCGACAAGGGCTTAAGCTTAGCATCAAGCCATTTAGCAAGGGCGTAGTTGTAAGTGCCCGTAGCAGATAATATAATAATTTATTATTATTATTATTTATTATTATTATTATTATTATTATTATATATATTTATTTATTATTATTTATTATTATTATTATTATTACTAAAGATATGAGCAATGTATTGAGTCTTCATAATTATTGATGAAATATATATCTTAACATAATTTGTATAAGGTCTGCAACCACAAATGGACTATTCACAGGAAATGCTCTGTAGTTTTAAAATCATCTGATTTTTCCTTTGAGCTCAAAGGGCTAGAGTGAGAGGAACAGTTTATAATGTGAGGGGGAAATGGGACTTTCACCATATTTTAAATTCGTATTTCTCAATTCTGGTTGCCATTTTAACAAGGAATTTTGCCAGTTACTGGCACAATACCTGTTTTGTAACTTCTTGCAGTTACAAGTCATGAGCAGAAGTCCCCTCGTGTTTGTTGACCTTTGCCAAATTCACTTTTTACTAAATTACACTTTTTAAGTTACTGTGAGTGATCACTTCACTCTCGTCTTTTCTTGTTACAACTTTTCGTTCAAAGAGGACCCTTCCAAGGGACCTTAAAAGGTCATCTTTCGCTGAGTCCTTCATGTATGGTACGCAATACCTCTTCAACAAGGGCTTTAGTTTTTTCAGAGTCACATCTGACACTTTTTTTGCCCTCAAGTAATGGAGAGCAACAATGACAGCTTGATCTCTATCAACCTGTTAAAAAAAGGTAATTCACTATTAGGACAGCACAGTTCTAAATGAAGAATTCTGCGTGTATTTCTGGGATGTTTTCACCTGTAACATAAAAGTATACTATCCAAACGGAAAATGGTCAAATTCGTCAACATGCTCTGCAGTGATTTTTCAGCTGTAATACTTACTAGCAAGACTTGAGGCAGGTGTCTCAGGGAGACCCTGGAGTATTAATCACTCAAGACATTAAGCATAGCACTTTTTTCCCCTTTCCTATAATAGACACCTATAAGATGCTAGAGCTTCCTGAAAAAGTTAAAAATAATGTACTTACAAAGCCCGACTCCAGCATCCTCAGTTCATCCACTTTGTTTGTCCGCACTTCACTTTCATTGTTACATGTACCTTCCTCTTCATCAATTACGCCAGAATCATTTCTTCTGATTCTTTGCCTTAAAGAAGGAACAATGACCACATGTATAGTTTAGTATTTGACATCATACATGTATGAAAAGAAGGAAATAAATACAAAACCAATAATAATTTATATTGATACAATAAATTATCAAAATAATATTATTCTATTTTCATGTAAACTTTGAATTTACTTCTTTTTGTTGCTGTCAATGTGAATAATGTGGCATAGTCCCCTAAAGTAATGTTTCACCCTCAAAGAAGTTTATAACACAGTCCCAAACATAGCGACTGTAAGAGCAACAAAGAAAATAATTTTAAGCTCCATGTAAAACCCATTAAAGATGAACACTTTTAGTGTTCACTTTTTGATTCCTAAGAAATGAATTTACTTTTTGATTCCTAAGAAAACAAATGAGTATATCAAAGGATTTCTCATGTTTTTTTGGCTTCTACTAAAATCTTAAGCCCTGGTCAAAATTCTCTCCAAACTATCATCATCATTCACATGCTCAAATGGCCAAAGAAGTTTGTGATAGTTGATGATACTGTAGTTCACCGGCAGTCGCACATGCAAAGTCACGCGAGCAGCTAGTTCCAGGCTCTTTCGGCGTAAAAATGTGAACACTAAAATGGCTTCCCAAAGGCAGGGCCAGGCCTCATATTCCTCTATTAGACGTAATATCAGGCCATTACTCGATCTTGCCGCATTGCCCTTCTTGATCCAATGAACATTTAGTGATATGCTTCTTTTTTTGCAGTGTCTCTTCTAATTCTTGCGAGTTGACGCTTTCTTCAGAGAATATCTTCTCTAAGATATCTTGGTCTTCAGTATTTTCTTTGTCATGATTATCATCTTGGATGTAAACACGAATTTCTGAAGCTGCAGCTGAGCCTCGCGAGGAACTTTTGGTGGGCATTTGAAATGAGCCCGCTGATGTTTGGGGAAAACAGCTGACCAAAAACTATCATGAACTATCATACGCGTGGTCAAACGAGGAAAACTATCATCGACTATCATGAAGAATTTGAACAAGATCAAAATGAATGATAGTTGATGATAGTGTATAATAGTTGGTGGTCCAACAGAAGAGCGAGCTTCAACTATCATTGACTATCGTCAACAATCATGCGCCATTTGACCAGGGCTTTAGCCACAGCTGTATACACTGTACATGTAGATGTTGTGGTTTAAAATTTTTCAAAGCAATCCAGTTTTGATTTTTCTTCGTTTAATTAATATTCCTTATCATAATATGAAACAAAGGAAAATCAAACTTGAAATTGTGTTTAAAAAAACAATTCAACCAGGACAAAATTTGAACCTGTAACCTTAACGCTATAACAATGCCCTCTCTGTCTGAAACAAAGGAAAATCAAAATTGAACTGGTGTATAACAAAAATTCAAGCAGGAAAAAATATGAGCCTGTAACCTTATAAAAATGAATCCCAAAAGAGATCTATAGTGGTAAATTATATTACAGCAGCACTTTACAGGCAAAATAACAGTTACCTCAGTTTGCAAATCTACTTTCTGAACTTTAGTTGGTACATTGTCATTTGATTCCTAAAAATAAAAATAGATTGCCTCATGGTAAAGGAGTTTGAAAACAACATTAGATTTGCCAGTTAAGACCTTACTCTTTATACATTATTAACCTCTTAAGTACTAAAAAAACAGGAGCGCCATACTAGGGAATATTGGCCCGAGGTCAAGTGATCGATCCAAACAAAAACAACCAAGGGCCAATATTTTCCAGTACAGCCCCAAGCAAGTGAGGTTAGTATGTTGTTAATTACAGTGTACATGGCAGCATTTCTTTGACAATCAGACAATTCTCTGTTTGGAAAAGATGGGCCATTATTTTCAGGAAGGGGAGATGCAGCTTTAAGCCAGATGGAATGGAGCCTCTGAACATGCCAGTACCGGATAGCCTTCCCCCATCACAACAAACAGCCTAAAAACAGTTTTTGAGTGGCATTGCGGAGATGATGAATTCTTATCTAAAACCTAAAGTCAAAAGTAAGTGGGTCAAGATAGACTTAATCATGGTGCCCAAGCTGTTTTTGATACAACTTCTTTTGGATTTGAGCTTGAACAAGCCGTTTTCAGCCAGGGAAGTGTGTTGTTCACACAAGTTACTCACAAGGTTTATGACGGCAATGTAAGTTGAAGTCCAAACTGTAATCAAGGACTCCTACTTATTGGGACACACGTTAAAATTAAAAGTGTGAGTTACATGTAACTGTAATCCTCAGGTATATTCTACCCACGAGGACACAAGGTTAAAAGGATTATAATCTTAAACACATCGCTGGCCACTGAGTGAAGCGACTAAATCATTGCATTTTACGGTGTTTGACCTTGAATAAGTTCGGGTCACGAGGTTCCCCTTCACAATCGCATATTCTCCTCAGTTATTTGAAGATCCAGAGTGTTGATCTGGCCGGGGTTTGAACCAGCGACCTCCTGCATGAGAGCCCAATGCTCAACCAACTGAGCCACCAGTGCACTGGGAATCATACACAATGTACATGTAATCAAGGTGTGGTAAAGTCTGATATTATTTTTATTATCTGACCTCTGCTTTTCCTTTGCATGCTCTTTTCCTTGAGCTGTCCTTAGAACACTAACAAAAAAATTCCCAGAACAAAAAGAGAAAGAGTTTCATCACTAAACTGAAGGAATACATACTAGACCCCTGCTACATCTGTACCTTGAATGTTGGTGTAAACATATATAGGAATAGCAATAATAAAATGAAAATAATATTAAAGACCTCATTACTCCATACTGAAAGTGCCAATTAAATGTTCAACATTAAAAAAAAATGCATGTATCATGCACAAGCACAAGAAAGATGTCATGTCCTACACTGTATTACACTAGTGCCTGTACAGCACATTCATATGGGTGTACATGTACATGTGTGCTTGATTCACAAGAGGATAAATTTACACCCGTCCACTTCGCCACACTGAGTTTCTCTAAACATGTGTTGCCTGTGCATGAGCTCATCATAAGACTGAGAGTAGAGTTGTCATTATCTACATGTAAAGTCTCAAGAGGTTATATATAACACTCATACCAAGTCTGAGAGGTTGAACTGGGAAATGTTACTTCACCTGCTTTTGGTAAGCACTTGGCTT
>OX421453.1:31250069-31262569 GCA_949126865.1 Montipora capitata
TAAAGCATTAGTCACAAGATACTTTCTAGTGAATGAAAGAAAAGTGGATTTAAAGTGCGGGTTAAAGATGAAGCACCCTCCCCTTTCTGCCCTCCTTCTTCCTTTCACAGTCCACCCTTTTGCCAGTCTTTTCTCCTTTGTTCGCCATTCTTCTCCCTTTATGCCCCTCGGTTTCCTAGGCCGGTGTCAATTTTGACATGATAGTCAATCGCTTTTTTCACGTGTGAGTCGGAGTACTGGTCATATCATATCATATATCATATATCTTTATTTACCCTCGGATTTTTAGAGTAGCTTGGTGTAGCTAATATCTCCGAGCATTTACCCTCCCAACCATGATACACCATAGAAGACAGACCACAACACTGGGAACTACATGCCCTACTCTTTGCGACGAGTGTGCGGATTCTTTTACGTCCCACAGGATTATGAACATTGAAGGGTTGTGAGACGGGACCTCCGGCTTATCGTCCTTATTCGAGAGGATAAACAGGTGGCGGCACCTGTTTGCTTTCTAGGGACACCCTACACCCTGCGTGTGTGTCTAAGGTCTCTGCTGGTGAGAAGTCCTCATTTGAGTTTTCTGAATAGCTCGTAACATCTGGCTCATACATGTATAGACTCCGTGCGGTAATTATTTACCGCGTGTCATACAGTGCTGGGTACCCTCTGTCAACAAATGCTTTCTTTGCTGAGTTGTCTGACTACATGGAGTCCATCGTATTGGCCCCTGAAAAGCTGGTCATCATGGGATATTCCAATATCCATGTGGACGTGGCTGGTGACAGGGATGCAAGTAAGCTGGATGATTTATTTGAATCTTTTGGTCTTCAGCAGCATGTGAAGGGGGGCTACTCACATCCATGGACACACACTGGATCTGATTGTAACGCGCTAATGGCAATCTGTAATCTCTGCGCCACAGGTAGACCGTTTATTCTCAGAGCATGTTGCTGTAATGTGCAGTCTTCAAGTGCCTAAGCCAGCCACTTCTGTTATCAAGTAACATAAGTACAGAAATCTTAAATCTGTTAACATTAATCAACTATGGAAAGATTTTAGAGACTCTGAATAGCGTACTAAACCGCCTATGATTGGCTGTTACAAATCTACTCTTACGGACGTTCTGAACCGTCACGCCCCTCTCAAAACCAGGGCTGTGGCTCTAACGCGACGCCTACCATGGTTAAATGAGGACACAAGAGAGGCTAAGAGAGCTAGCCGCAGGGCTAACAAGCGCTGGAGAAGGACGAAGTCTTCATCACACTTTGAATGCTATAAGAAATGCAGGAACCGTGCTACCTATTTATTGAACAACGCCCGCATGGCGTTCTATAAAGATTGCAAAGAGTAAAACAGTGGCGATCAGAGTAAACTATTCAGGGCTACGAAGAGGTTGGTGAAGCAAGATTCTGCAGTCCAGTTCCCACCACACGATGATGAATATCTACTGGCTAACACTATGTCAAGAAGTTATCTGATATTCGGTTGGATCTTGATAGTACTGCACGAAGTTCTTCTAGATCCTCAAAATATTACTTTGATCGTCCTATGAGAGACTCATTCAGCTAGTTTCAGCTTTTAAACAATGATGATGTCATAGAGCTGGTGAAGAAATGTGCTAAGAAGTACTGTGCTTTGGACCTAATGCCAACTCTATTAGTAGCAGAGTGTATTGATGTGATTCTGCCTGTAATTAATATAAACAGATGATCAATCAGTCTCTAGAGACCGCCTCTTTTCCTGATTCATAGTAGGAAGCCGTAGTAAATCCTCTGCTCATGAAAAAGGGCCTTGATCTTCTGTATAGAAACTATTGCCCAGTTAGTAATCTTTCTTAATGTGTCTAAATTGACAGAACGCTCGGTATCAGATAAACTGCTTTTGCATGTGTCTTCCAATGGTCTCTATCCTGCTTTGCAGTCGTCGTATAGGCAACACCATAGTACTGAGAATGCTCTTTCAAAGGTGAAGAATGACATTTTTATGAATATGAACAAGGGTCATATAACTTTGCTGGTTCTTTTAGATTAACGTGCAGCCTTCGATACCGTTGATCAGGGTATTTTGATCATGAATCTTTAATCAAGGTTTGGCGTATCGGGTGAACTCTTGGAATGGTTCTTAGTATACTCAAGGAAAAAAGTCAACCCGTACGTATATCGGTCAATGGGACTCTCTCTGACCGTTTTTCCTTGCAGTATGGTGTTCTCGGGGATCCTGTCTCGGTGCTCTATTGATTATCATTTACGCATCCAAGCTTGTTAAGACTGTAAACGCACACCTACCTGACGTTCATTGCTATGCGGATGATTCTCACCTTTTAAAACCTAATTCACAAGCAAGTCAGGATGAGGCAGTTATAGCAATGCAACACTGTATAGAAGACATACGTCAATGGATGCTGACTGACCGGATTAAGCTAAATGATGATAAAAGTGAATATTTACTTATGAGAACAAGACAGCAACTGTCTAAGATTAGCGCAGGCTCTCTTGTTGTTGGGTGACCATCAGATTATTCCAGCTCAACAGGCTAAGAATTTGGGCTGCTATTTTGATCAGCAACTTAGTATGAGGACAGAAATCAATAAAATTTGTAGTGCACTACATTAGATGCACAAGAAATTATCTATCAACTGAATCAACGAAAAGAAGTTAGTGTATGCTCTAGTTACTAGTAGAATTGACTCTTGCAATAGCTATATAGTTTATTATGTGGCTTGCCGCAAAAAAAAAAAAGTTAGAGCGTGTCCAAAACATAGCCGCGAGACTAATTTGAACTGTTTCCCGCCTAGATCATATATCGCCTGTGCTTTTCAGGCTTCGCTTGCTGCCAGCGAATTAGAATTAGATTTAAGGTAGTAGTAATTACATTAAGAGCTATTCACGGGCTTGTGCAGGAATATATAAATAATTTAATTGGTATTAAGAGTACATCGCGCTATTCTTTGAGATCAAGCGATGATCTTCTCTTTGAGTTGCCACGAGAGAGAACTAAGAGAACATTGGAGGACGGGGCTTTTTGTATTGCCGCCCCAAAGCTATGGAACTCGCTCCCTTGCAAAATTCGCAGCATTAGAACTTTAGAAAAATTTTAAGAATATGTTACAAAAGCATTTATTTAGTTTACATGTTGGTTGGAGTCCAAAAAATCGACCAGAGCAAAACAGTGATGGTAATATAGTCCCACTAGCTCCCACTGTTCGATGGTCCTTGGATTAGGGTTAGGGTTAACTAAAAACCGTTAATTTTTTTTGTTTGTTTGTAGGTCGTTGTCGGAAAACCAGCTGAAAGTTCTTCCTGACGGCATTTTTAATAAGAATACCGAGCTAAGGGAGCTGTAAGGACCAAACGTCTGTTACATAACATTGGAGAACAACTCAAAACTGTTGTAATAACTTTAAAGAAAGCAAGGCATATTACTGAATGCCCTCACAGGTTAAACTTGCTCACGTATTTCTAGATTTAACGAGGTTATTACATGACAAACAAAAAAATCTGACAACTTCAGAAAGGTGCTTACATAAAAATCCCAAGTTGCCCACTTCCGACTGGAAACTTAAGATTTGTTCATCACGCGTGATATACCCACTGGTGAAGGGTTTGCTCGGCCAGTGTCGATTTCAATATACTAGTCGGCTTTCGACCCTTAATAGAACATGGATGAGGGGACCCAATAAAAATAATTTATGTAAAATGTGAACGGAAAATCTAAGGAATGAGCCATGAACCATTGATGACAAATACTATTTCGTAGTACAGGGCTTCAAAGTCTGGCAAAGACAAACATGTATATAGGGCCACTGATCTGCCATTTTTAACTTACTAACATGTAGCTGGGAGCTCAAGAAATCCACCAAAGCAAAACAGTGAAGGTAATGTAGTCTCACTAGGTCCCACCGTTCGATGGTCCTTGAAGTCTTTGGGCTTTGCAACGGGTTGGTAAAGTTTGAACTGTCGCTAAACCTTTAAATTTTTGTTTTTTGTTTGTAGGCGGTTGTCAAGAAACCAGCTGACGGATCTTCCTGACGGCATTTTTAATAACAATGACCAGCTAACAGAACTGTAAGGACCAAACTTCTGTTATATAACAGTGGGAAACAATTTTTTGGTATGCGTATTTCCAGATTTGACAAGGTTTTTTTACGGCAAAGAACACGAATCTGACAACTTTAGAAAGGTGCTTACATGAAGTGCTCAGGTTGCCCATTTCCGACTCGTTCATTACCTGATATACCCACTAGTGAAGGGTTTCCTCGGCCAGTGTCGATTTCAATATACTAGTCGGCTTTCGACCCTCAATAGAACATGGTTGAGGGGACCCAATAATTAATTTATGTAAAATGTGAACGGAAAAACTAAAGGCCGAGCCACGAACCATTGATGACGAATACTATTTCGTAGTACAGGGCTTCAAAGTCTGGCAAAGACAAACATGTGTATAGGGCCACTGATCTGCCATTTTTAACTTACTGACATGTTGCTGGGAGCTCAAGAAATCGACCAAAGCAAAACAGTGAAGGTAATATAGTCTTAATAGCTCCCACCGTTCGATGTTCCTTGAAGTCTTTGGGTCTTGCAAAGGGTTGGTAAAGTTTGAATTGTCGCTAAAGCTGTAAACTTCGTTCTTTGGTTTGTAGGTCGTTGTCGAAAAACCAGCTGACAGATATTCCTGACGGCATTTTTGATAACAATACCCAGCTAGCCCACCTGTAAGGATCAAATTTGCTTTAAATATCATTGGAAAACAACTAAAAGCTTTTGTGATAAGTTTAAAAAAGGCATATTACTAAACGCCCTCACAGGCTACACTTGTACATGTATTTACAGATTTAAGTGTTATTGTCAGAGAAAACCGGGCACGAGCAAAAGATCGAGGTCGGCCGTTTACCTTCACATTTTCACAGCGTAAAACCTACCTGAAAAGAGTAGTAACGGTCACATTTGCACATGCAGAAGTTCTTTTTTCTTCGAGATATAAATATTCACTGATTTTGGGCATTCCAGCGGCCTAAAATAATCGAAATTTCGGTCAACTTTTTGTGGGCCTTAAAGACACTTTGTAGGGCCTCCTGAAGTTTTCATATGTTTGACATAATATTTGTCCCCACTAAGTTGTTCAAGATTTGATAAATGGCCGTCGCTTAAAAAAACATGATTTCTCCGTCGTGTTAAAAATCAGCGCTGAATCGTTAATGAGCTTGACCCAAATTTTTTGTGATTTTTGGGTGGCTCTATCATAAAAGTGCGGCAGTTTATTTCGAAAGTACACTTACGCTCTAATAGCCTATTGTGTAGTTATGAAAAACCAGGTGAGTTAAAATTGGTATCTACAAGCAAATTGAATTACGTCGCCTCGTAAGAGTGCAATAAAAACTGCCAGCGAAAAATATTTCCCGCCAAATTTTGACTGAAGGATATCAATATGTAATTATACATCGCGCAACTCTAGTCCTTAATTCACCTCAAGGGCTGCCCAAAAGAAATTTGTTTCTTATCGGACTTCGTGATCAAGTGTGTACATTGTGATTTCATGTGTACCAAGTTGAAAATCCAGTTACCTCTAAAAAACTCAGCTGAATTTTCCCACGAAAATTTTACAAGCTGGGCAGAATTAAAGCCGGAAGGCTTTCTTTGTTACTCTTTTCACGGTTGCAAAAAGACAAATAATAGAAGGCAAATAATGCGAATACAATCAAACACAGGCACTGGAAACAGTTTCTTGACATTGCCTGGTTTGACCGTCCTATCAGTGTAACCCGTATTTTACTAGATTGAAGGATTACAACTTCTTTTGTTTCTTTTTGGACTTGATAAGGAAGATTCCTATCCACAGGATCGTTTTTAGCACGTGTTTCGAGACAATCAAGTTTATATCTTAAAAATTATCTCTGTACTTAACCGTTTCTTTGTTTGTTGAAATCCAACAAAGCGAAAATTGGCATGCCTTCGGGCTTCCAAAAATAATACTTAGGCGGCGGCTTTTCACTAGAGGAATGAGCATTATACCCGTATTTAGATCGATTACGTCATGCAAATTGAGTACGTAACTAAACAGATAATGTGTTATGGAGTAACTTCTACTAGGTTTTTTGGGTCCTCCTGACCAATGAAAATCTCCAGTTTTCTTTCTTTTTCCAATTAAACAAGGATGTCGTCAACCTGCACAACTTGATCGATAATTGCCAAAAGTCGCCGCGATCTCAGAGAGCACGTTCATCATGTTCAGGTTTGAAAACATGTGCAGGTTTTCACATACACTTCCAGGGACTCAATGAAGGATTTCTTCCTTGCTTGTGACCCTGAAACTGATAATTGTAGGCTTTCACAAATTTCTTTTAGCTCGGCTATTTTTAATATGTGCAGTTTGTTTGCTCTTGAAAGTTCGCAAACATTTCTCTTCCCAATTTCAATGGGATGATGCGGGACAGTCATTTCCTGAAGTATTGCTCTGCGTAAACCATCAAGGGCAATTTCGGATTCCAGTGCTTCAAGGTCTTCCTCTGGAATTTCTTCGTCGGCTTCTTCTGACCCATCTTTTTCTGTTTGCGTTTTTCGTTGTATTGCTGAAAGTCTTGAGAAAAAGCTGATAATCTGCTGTGCCGTTCTCCACTCCTCTGGAGCAAACAAAGAATGCCCATTTGCGTCCTTGGCTAACTTTATTTCACGGGATACCTGGGCTGGATCCACCTTAAGTCCACTTCTTGCTCCTGCATTAAAGTTCTGCATTAAATAGTTCTTTACGTGATCCTCCATTCTTGATGCCTTTTTGGTGGTTTTGAGGGCCCATCCTATTGATCGCCTATCTATGTTGAGTGAAGAGGAGGGTTGGTTGTAATGTGCAGGACCTGATTCGTGGTCATGCGAAGGCATGTTCACACCAGTTACCTTTTCAGCCCACTTCTTCTTGATAGAATCGTAGAGGGATTCAGATTCTAGTTCTCTGACGTGCTGCCCGGAATCCATGTGGGCATCAGCTTCTGCCTCTGTTTTAAATGTGAGGACACATCCAGACTCACTGCATGAGAAAATTTCACTCCTGGGCCTCGCACTCTCTAAGACAGTGCCCCACTCTTTCGTTCTGGGACTGAACGGCTGGATTACTTTCAGGCCGGTGTTTCCTTGCTTCTCAAAACCATACGCAAGAAGGCTCTCCAAGTACGGATCCCACTTTCCTCAAAGGAGAAGTTGTTCAGAAGACTAATACCAGGTATTTTGTTATCCCTGCCAGTCTCCTTGGTCGTGTCGACTACTACAACAGCTGCCCTGCATCCTTTGAGCCCACCATGAGATTCCAGTGCTTGTTTCATGTCCTCGGCTGTTATTACATCATGTTTTTCATTCACCCATCTCCTGATGTGCGCTTTCATGGGTGCAGTTTTGCGATCACAAATATCTTTACCAGCTTGAGGATCTGAAAAATCGTAGCGCACTGGTTTTACACCTGTCCTCTTCCCTACATATGGAAGGCTGAGGATCAAGGGCCCATTGTGATAACAACCAGCATTGTCCGATCGCAAGAAAGCCTTGTTTATGGAAGGGTATTCAAGCTTGATGGTGTGAAGTAGATGTTCAATGACGGACATCACAGCGAAGCTGTTTTGATTGCAACTGTTGAAAAGATGCACAAAGCACTCCACTTCGTATTTACCTCCCGCTTGTAAGTGCGTTATGACTGCACTTACATGCCAACTCCTACCGCGCTTGCCAAAGAACTCAGACATTTCTTCCCGGTAGTGCTGGGGTAGATATTTCATCGCCCAGTCTATGATAATCAAGCACGTCTCTTCATCAAGCTGGGTGAGGGCGTTTTGCTTGGCTTCCTCTTGATTTACAGAGCGAATCAAATGTGCTTTCCAAGCATTAATTGCACTCCTTGCTTTTAAACTTCATCCTAGCCCTCTGATCTTCGGTTATGTCTATCTCATCCACTTTCTTGGCGATTTCTTCAAACCTTCACTATCGAAACAATCGCACCTATCACAAAGGGTGTCATGACGGTGTTGACATTCTCCACGGAAGTCGGGATTGGCAGGATTGCTAAGAGCATGTACAGAACAGTGGTCGCTGCTGTTTTCGTCTCTGCCAACGTGCGCCTTGAAATCGGTCTTGAAATACCTCTTAGCCTCTTTCATCGCCTGTTCTATTATTTGGCCCCAGTGCGCATCTCCACCATTCTCCACAAAAGTTTCGATCATGGACAGTAGACTGTCGAATGCTTCAGTTCCTTCAGCGGTGATGTTATCGAGGCCATGTAAAGACTTTTGCATGGAAGCAGAGCAGATCCCGAGCATTCTAAACAATGAACGCTCGCTCGCTGGTTGAAACTCGTGGTCTTTACAGTAGCTTACATACTGACTTATTATTCGAGAAGGGATCATTGTTCGTATAACAGCAGGAATAATAATTTGCTCACCAGAGTCTAGCTTAAGAGTTTTTGTCCCAAATGCAACATCTTGAAGTAGACCTGGACGCGAAATAAAATTTATGAAGTGATCAACTTTGCCGGGGTCGATTCTTGTTCGGAAAACGGCCTTCTCTGGAACTGCCTGCCCTTTCCCTGCTTCGATAGCATGCAGGCGGGCCTGGTCAATTCTCCATTTACTTAATCCAGGAATTAGTCTCTGTAGCTCTACGCGGCTTAAGTCATTTGCGAAAAGAGACAGGATTTGACGTATGGTTTGCAAAGACCCTGCTTCATCATGCGCTTTAGTCAACACATCGATAAGCCCAGTACTTGTGTCGAAGTGTCTCCGTTTAGATAAATCGCCATCTTCGCTTTCAATTAAAGATTCATTTCGTATAGACCTCCAAAGTTTGTTTTCCTGCCCTGGGCAAATTACTGACAGTGAGGCTGTTACGGCTTCCCGTGCTTTGCGCATATAATACTTTTGTTGTGTGGATGAAATGTCATCCCATGAAGCGTTCAAGGTTGAAAGTATAGGGCTAAATCTTCCACCAGCCACGTTTTTTAGAACGTCATTAAATGTCTCCCGTCTATCGTTTTGGAGTTCTCTTTCATCGCACCAAATACTAACCTCTTCCTCAGGTTCAGTGCTCTGGGAAGCGTGTGACGATAGTGACATAGTTTCATCTAGTTCCCTCTCTGACTGAACATCTTCAGCCATTGCTGTGTCGTGGCTGGGAGATTCCGGGTCCCCGCTTTCAGAGGTTCCTGGTGCTAAGCTTTGTACTGGCGTTGAAAGCACACTGAGGTCCTAAAATCAAATGATTATGTGATAATCATTAAAGCGCATAAAGTAACCAGTATAGTAACAGTTCTCTTCCCCCTACCCCTACCTCTGCCCCCTACAAATCCATGGCTCAGAAACTCATGCACAAGTTGTTGCAAGCATATACTGCCAATACGCTGCTTTATAAGATTCAGCTTTGCCCAATCCTAATATTCATGCTTATACACCGTCGAGAGTTGTAAAAGCAAAACAAGATTCCCTATTTGGGCCATCCGTGGCTTTTCTGTTCTTAGGGTAGAAGTGCTGCAGCAGCAATTTTACAATAGTTCTTCTCGGCTTTTGCCAAATTGTTACGTCGTTCTTGCTTCCTTCTATGTGCTAAGGTTGCATATTTAGCATTGCGACTTTTTTCTACTTAGTGCAAATTGAAGAATATGTACGAGTACATAATGATAACAGAGGACTGCAACACCCAAACTTTAAAACTTATTTGAAGTACAAACAGAACCGCCCACCTTTTCTGCACCTTCATCTTTGTTAAAATCACTCTTTTCACGGGTCTTGTAGTGTTCCAACCGGCAACTTGTACAAAGAGCTGTTATTAAACACAATAAAAAAAGAGAACATAATCAGCCTCAGTCCAATTAAATTCACCAAATGCAGTGCTACTCCTACCAAACCTCTCAACGAGCCCAGTCCTCAAAAGAAGGGAAGGACGTTTTGAGTAACAGAGCTTCTGTGGTAAACATTAACATCGATATAATTGTCTCTTTAACTCGATTATTGTGAGTGGCGGATCAAGGGGAGGGGCCCTGCGGGGCACAGGACCCCTCTGAAAGCGTGGTTGGCCGAGATTTCTCCTTATCTGGGTACACCCACTTTATGAGTAGGAATGGATCTGCGACTTATTCTGGCTATCGTTGTCAGGTCAGCAAATTTTAACTCAATTTTTCTGGCATGCGCCACCAAGCTTTCTTCGTGTGCTTTCAAATAATTTGTTAAACCAATCTAGTACGTGGGACCTTGTAGAAGTACCGGTTCACAGACGTTCAAAACTCGTTTTGTATAAACCCCCAGATTTTCATTCGCGAGAGTTGCTAGATTAAAATAAATTATATTAGGATTTATATCGCTTAATCCAAAGGCCGTTGTTTAGCTGAAGCTAAAAAGAATGTTCGGACATCGAGTTAGCGGCTAAAAAGGTATATTTGTTTACATTCCCTTCTAGCTTTCAACGCAAAAAGTTTCTTCGCGCAAACCTCGTCTTTGCTTCGGCCAGAATTTTAGTTAAGAACAAGAAAATTTTAGAATTCTGTTCTACATGTTTTATATTTCTGAATGATGGCCACTTCATGAAAGTTCAAATTCAGATTGACAGATTAAATAACCAAAATTGCTGAAATATAACGTCGTACAGTTATTCTCGAACCTGAAAAAATGTGCTACGCTGTACGTATCGATATCAGCTGTTAATTCTGAAATGAAACACAAAAAAGCAGAATAGACAAACCTGCGCCAATAGGGACCACAACATTGAAGGCAGTAAATATTTCCGCTGACATAGCAACATTCACACGTCGAGGAAGGTTTAGTCGCTTCTTCAGTCCTTCGTGGGTTGGGTAGCAACAAACCTGTCCTTTTCGACCCGACCAATCGATAGTCAGGTCTTTTCTATGCTGAGGGCAGATTGTCATGGTCTGTAGTTCTTCATCTTTAATTGTGAAAAGACCGGCACGGTTTAAAATTAACTGTATTTCGCTGACCTCGGTCTTTCCACGGCCACGTTTGCTACTAATTCCCAGGCTAACAAGGTGCGAGGTCATGTCTCGTTTGCAAGCCAATAGCGGAAGGATAACTGATCCGTATCCATCTTGACTGCATGGCGATTGTTCGGAGCCAAAAAAACAATTCATTTCTTCAGAGTTGACAAGCGAAAAACGTTTCAACAAAGTGAAATCCCTGTTGACCGAGCTTTCATTACATGACACGTCACTCCTTTGCTAAATTAAACAGAAACCAGTTGTCCGATGTAAACAAACAGTTTCTAATGTCAGTCAAATAATGATATTGTTTGAATGTATTCGTATTTGCCTTCTATTATTTGTCTTTTTGCAACAGTGTAACGAGTAACAAAGAGAGCTGCAAGCCTTTCGGCTTTCTGCGCAGCTTGTAAAAATTTCGCGGGAAAATTCCAGCTGAGGTTTTTACAGGTAATTGGATTTTCAACATGGTAAACATGAAATTATAATGTACACACTTGATCACGAAGTCCATTAAGAAACAACTTTGCTTTTGAGCGGTCCTTTTGTTGAAGTTAAGGACTACAATTGCGCGATGTATAATTACATCTTGATATCCTTCAGTCAAAATTTGGCGGGAAATATTTTTCGCTGGCAGTTTTTATTGCATTCTTTACAGGCGACGTAATTCAATTTGCTTGTAGATACCAATTTTAACTCATCTGGTTTTTCATAACAACACAATAGGCTATTAGAGCGTAAGTGTACTTTTGAAATAAACTGCCGCACTTTTATGATAGAGCCGCCCAAAAATCACAAAAATGCGGGTCAAGCTCATTAACGATTCAGCGCTGATTTTCAACACGACGTAGAAATCGTATTTTTTAAGCGACGGCCATTTATCAAATCTTGAACAACTTAATAGGGGAAAAATATTATGTCAAACATATGAAAACTTCAGGAGGCCCTACAAAGTGTCTTTAAGGACCATAAAAAGTTGACTGAAATTTCGATTATTTTAGGCCGCGGGAATGCCCAAAATCAGTGAATATTTATATCTCGAAGAAAAAAGAACTTCGGCATCTGCAAATGTGACCGTTACTACTCTTTTCAGGTAGATTTTACGCTGTGAAAATGTGGAGGTAAACGGTCGACCTCGATCTTTTGCTCGTGCCCGGTTTTCTCTGACAATAACACTTAACAACGGTATTAAATGACCGCAAAGCATACGAATCTGACAACTTGAGAAGGTGCTTACATAGAGTACTGAAGATGCCCACTCCGACTGCCAGCCTAAGATTTGTTCATTACTTGATATACCCACTAGAAAAGTATTTTGTTTTTATAGTAAGCCATGGACGAGGGGATACAATGAGTAATTTATGTAAAATGTGACCGGAAAAGACTAAAGGCTGAACCATGATCCACTGACTATTTCTTAGCAATAGGGCTTAAAAGTCTGGCAACGACAGATGCCCAAGTAACGCAGCTGTAAGGACCACATTTCTGTCATATAACATTGAAATACAATTCAAACTTTGATTCGAATTGTGAAGTCGCTGATT
>OX421453.1:31282569-31285069 GCA_949126865.1 Montipora capitata
ACAAACACGTATACAGGGCCACCGACAGGCCATTTAAAACTTACTAACATGTTGTTTGGAGCACAAGAAATCGACCAAAGGAAACAGTGATGGTAATATAGTTCCAAAAAACCTTATTGAGCGATGCTACTTAAGCTGTAAATCTTGTTTTGTTTTGTTTTGTTTTTTTTGTAAGTCGTTGTCGGGAAACCAGCTGACAGATCTTCCTGGCGGTATTTTTGATAGGAATACCTGGTTATATGAGCTGTAAGGACCAGGTTTCTGTTGCATGAATTTGAAAAACAACTCAAAGCTGTTGTAATAACTTTAAAGAAATGATATTACTAAACCCCGTTACAGGCTACACTTGTGCATGTATTTCCAGATTTAACAACGTTATTACATGAAAAAGAACACGAATCCGACGACCTCAGAAAGGTGCCGTTAAATGAAGTGTTTAAATTGCCCACGTCCGACTTGAAACTTTCGATTTATTGATTACTTTTTATACCTTTGAGTAAAGTTTTAGCGGGAAATGTCTTTTTGTTTGTACAGGAAGCCATTTTTTTTTGTTTTTAAAATGATTTCTTAGGATATTTTATCACCTTCTATAGTTTTTTGTTTCCTGCAACTGCTTATTGCTAGAGGTAGCCTGTCTCTTAGAATTCACTTCCCATTTATGTTGTATTCATTTCCACTTACATTTTAATCATCCGTTTGTCTCACATGATTCAAAGTGTTATCATACATTATCAGTGAGACAATGGCATAAAATAAACACAATATCATGATGTTTGTTTGCTGCACGATGACAACTTATAACATGGCAATATGCGAGTACTTTGAGTCAAATTGTGAGTTCGCTGATTTGATGACAATTGCATACTAACTGCTGGTAATTATATCAGGGAGATTAAAGAGCTAGAGAGAAAGAGTCGGGTGCAGAACTTTGTACAATGGTTAAGAGCTTTTGCAATATCTTGTCAAGCTTCTCATCGTATGGCTTTCAAACTGAGCGCATGTCGACGTTCTTCTTCGATTCTTCTCAACATTACTTTATGCCTTTAGGTCTAATTTTACGGTGTCAATTTTGTTAATAAAACCGGCTATAAAATGTTGTAAAATTACAGACAGGAGCTCCTAGGAAAAATTGTAAAAGGAACCAAGCAAGGGAAAGAGAAAGTAACCAAAAGAAACGGAACAACGTCAGGAATTTTAATGCATATTTATTTAAACACGGAAAACGATCGGGATGAAGACACTCAAAAGTACCAATCGGCGTCACTTCGTAAAAAAATGACAACGGCTTCGGTTTCGCAATGCATGTTTCGATCAACCGTTGATCATTTTCAGTTTTCTATATGAATCTGAACTTACAGTGTTATATACTATGTAAGCATATGACGTCAGTATAATATAAAATTTTAGTTTAACGTTACAATGCTGAGTGCTAACAAAAGACTAATGTGCGTGCAAAAGATACAATAACACAAATTAAAGCGATCAACTAAACGCTGACCATAATTGTTAGTAAAATAGAAGAGTTAGCTCCGCGTGTTTTAGTTGTCTGTTAAGACTGGGTTAGTCCCAGCGGATATGAATTTCGTCTTTGAGGAACAAGTGGAAACGATTTGTTACCGTATCTAGAATGGAGAAACACCTTTCATTGCAAAGTCTTCGATTTCCTCCGAATGTTGCAGATGCTGGAAAACAGGAGAGGCTCTGTCCCTTCCAAGGTGCTCATGTATACGCGTCAAAATGTGTCGGGATGTTTCCCCAACGCCGGTAAAAAAAAATTACAACTTGCACAAGTGAATTTATACACGACGCGGGAACGAAGATAAAAAGACACAGGATCTCTCACGGTAAACATGTTACGGATCTCAAACAAAGTAAATTCAAGCTTATGGTCAAGATCAATGCAAAAAACGTTGTACCACTTTATGTAATCTCCTGTGATCTACTGTGGAAAAGGAAGCCACGCAAAGTAATTTAACATGTTTTACTGAAAGTTGTAATTTTTTTTACCGGCGTTGGGGAAACATCCCGACACATTTTGACGCGTATACATGTGCACCTTGGAAGGGACAGACCACCACAATTTTTTTCATTGAACTCAAATGAGTTCTCTGTTAGGATTACACCAAGCATTTCCCTTAAATAGTGTGTGGGGATCGGAGGATAATTGTTGTGGAACGTCTCATATGCGTTGCATACTATTTCTATTCCCTCCTCTTGTGGTATATTTGTGTATAAGCTAGAAACGTCCATTGCTACTAAAATCGTGTCTTGGCTATCTTTGTGTTTTCTATAAAACTGATGAAATCAGTTGTATCCTTTATGTAGGATTGTTGTTTTTGTGCGATAGGCTGTAGCAAGGTGTCCACAAAAGAGGATATTTTTTCAGTTGGTCCGTCACAACCTGAGATGATCGGTCTTCCGACCGGATCAAGGTTTGTGGATTTTTGTGAGCGTGTAGAAAACAGGAATTCTAGGCGGGCTGGAGGTTTGAGGTTTGAGT
>OX421453.1:31292569-31295069 GCA_949126865.1 Montipora capitata
AACTTTAAAAGGTGCTTACATAATATGCTTAACTTCCCACTTCCTACTGTCAACATAACATTTGTTCATTACTTGATATACTTGATATACACTTGTACTTACTTCTTACACCATACTTGCACTACATTAACTTGCACTACATACGATACATGTTACAATACCATAACACTAGTCAAATGGAATTAAAGTTGATCTGTTTACAACGTAATTGTTTACATTTTAATTGTTCGAGTCACTAATAAGAATTTTGTTTGTTACTTCCACTATGTAGGGTAATGGTTTTCTAGAATTTAATAGGTTGTTAAATAAAAAGATAGCGAGAAAATCAAAATACAGAAGCTGAGAAGTAGAAGGACACAATGTAATTTTATAAGGACAGAAAAAATTTCCATTTGTTCCTAAATTCTTTCTCCTTATTACAAGTGGCTGCAATATATTTTTCTATATTAATTTTTTCGCGCACAAGTGAGGCAAAATCATCGAAATTGTACTTTATGGTATTTAAAGCGTTAACATATAAGAAATATTTACCTAAAATAATAAGATGGTTGAGGGCCAAACAGTAGTTGTGACAGCGAATAATTCCGAACATAACCTCCAGTTCTGACAGAAGCAGTTTCGTATTACTAGAGGTTGAGTACCACTCCTGGAATCCATCCCAAAAGGAATTTGCGTGCTTGCAGTTTACAAACAAATGCCACAGGGTCTGACACTCAGAAGGACAAAAGGGACAGAAGGGCGAGGCAACTTTTTTTATTTTATATAAAAAGCTATTCGTTGTTAAAATTCGGTGAATGATTTTGTATTGGAACATCGTCAATTTAATTTCTCTCGTGGCTTTGAATGGTAGGAGGTAGATTTTAGACAAGTCACTTTTCTCGACGCCAGACGCTAAAAGTATTTTCTCAGAAGTTGGTGGAGGTAGATCTTCAAGGTGAAGAAGGATACTGTATATTGCCTTACATGACAGTGAACAGCTGGAGGTGGGCGGCGTGACCGAGTCTTTGGAACATTCTTGCAATAGTTTCTTCCAGTTTTGGGGAAAATAAGAGAGAATACTATAATATTGTAAAAAGCTACATTTTAGATTGAATTTACTATAAAAAGAATTAAATGGAAGGAAATGGCCCTCACAGGAGTCAAAAAGATCCGAGATTTGTTTTATTCCTGCCTGATACCAATGAGGAAAGAATACCATTCTCTTATTCACAGTTAAAAATCGGTTATTCCAGATTGGCTGCGAGAGAACCTCGTTTTTATTTTTAGGTGTGACCGTTGCGATGTCCTGCCAGTAGAAAATGATTTGTTTGTAGAAAGCAGGAAGATGGTTGTTTAGGTCAAGGAGATTATAATCATAATTACATTTAAACAGTTCTGTACCGCCAACATCGGCTAACAGCAATTTAGGTATGTACTGTCATGGGGCATTTGAGTTAGAGCATAACCGGTTTACCCAATTTAACTTAAGCGCTTTGTCGAAGAGAGAAAAATCCTTCATGTCCAGGCCACCAGCTGTTTTTTGCTTGATAAGGGTGGTCTTTTTTATTTTGGCGGGCTTGTGATCCCAAATAAAGTCGAACGTAATCTTGTCTACTTCTTTACTGAAATCTTTAGGGGTATTCATGACGCTGCAGATAAACACAAGTTTTGAAAGTGCTAATGTTTTAATTATATTTATCCTGCCAGCGATGGAGAGGTCTCTTTGGGACCACATATTCAATGTTTTCTTTAAAGATCCTAATTTGTCAAAAACATTTTTCTTTTCAGACACTTCTAGATCATATGTGAAATGCGCGCCAAGCGCATAAACTGGCTCGGCGCTCAATTGGAGATCATGTATGGTGTCTTTTCTGTTACGCATAGAGCCAAGCCATAACATTTCAGATTTTCTTTGATTTAGTTTTAGACCAAAGCACCTTTCAAAAATCGATAATAAATCAAATAACCTTGACAGTGACTGGACATCAGAAAGAAGTACAGTTGTGTCGTCTGCATATTGCGAAAGTTTAACCTCATTATGTTCATCTATTGGAATACCTTTTATTTCTTTTGAGCGTCTAATACGTTGTGCGAGTAACTCAATAGCAATAACAAATAATGTGCCGGAAAGTGGGTAACCTTGACGCACCCCGCGTTCTAGATGAAAATGTTTTGAGGCGTATCCGTTATTCAGAACACAACTAGAGATATCTGTATAAAACACTTTTATCCATTGTCGGAGGTCAAGACCGAAATTAAACGTTTCGAGGCATCTATGAATAAAATTCCACTCAATCGAGTCAAATGCTTTCTCAAAATCCAAAAACACGGCTACCCCTGGAATATTCTTCGCTTTAGTGAAATGCATTGTATCTGCTATTAACCTAAAACTTTCTCCAATGAACCTTCCTTTAACATATCCAGATTGACAGGGATGAATTAAGTTCGGCAAGATCTTCTCTAAGCGCAGAGCAATGGTCTTCGTCGCTATTTTATAGTCTACATTCAGTAAAGATACAGG
>OX421453.1:31302569-31305069 GCA_949126865.1 Montipora capitata
GTTACATAACATTGGAAAACAACTCAAAGCAGTCGTAATAACTTTAAAGAAAGCATATTACTAAACGCCTTTACAGGCTAAACTTGCACATGTATTTCCAGATTTAACAACGTTATTACATGAAAAGGAACACAACTCTGACAACTTCAGAAGGTGCTTACATAAAGTGCTCAACTTGCCCACTTCCGACTGCCTAACTAAGATTTATTCATCACTTGATATACACAACTAAGAAAGTGTTAACCGGAAATGTATTTTGTTTCTATACTAATCCATGAACGAGGGGATCCAATGAGTAATTTATGTAAAATATGCCCAGGAAAGACTAAAGGCTAAAACATGATCCACTGACTATTTCGCACTAATATGGCGTAAAACTGGCAAAGACAAACACGTATACAGGGCCACCGACATGCCATTTAAAACTTACTAACATGTTGTTTGGAGCACAAGAAATCGACCAAAGGAAACAGTGATGGTAATATAGTTCCAAAAAACCTTATTGAGCGATGCTCCTTAAGCTGTAAATCTTGTTTTGTTTTGTTTTTTTTGTAAGTCGTTGTCGGGAAACCAGCTGACAGATCTTCCTGGCGGTATTTTTGATAGGAATACCTGGTTATATGAGCTGTAAGGACCAGGTTTCTGTTGCATGAATTTGAAAAACAACTCAAAGCTGTTGTAATAACTTTAAAGAAATGATATTACTAAACCCCGTTACAGGCTACACTTGTGCATGTATTTCCAGATTTAACAACGTTATTACATGAAAAAGAACACGAATCCGACAACCTCAGAAAGGTGCCGTTAAATGAAGTGTTTAAATTGCCCACGTCCGACTTGGAACTTTCGATTTATTGATTACTTTTTATACCTTTGAGTAAAGTTTTAGCGGGAAATGTCTTTTTGTTTGTACAGGAAGCCATTTTTTTTTTGTTTTTAAATGATTTCTTAGGATATTTTAACACCTTCTATAGTTTTTTGTTTCCTGCAACTGCTCATTGCTAGAGGTAGCCTGTCTCTTAGAATTCACTTCCCATTTATGTTATATTCATTTCCACTTACATTTTAATCATCCGTTTGTCTCACATGATTCAAAGTGTTATCATACATTATCAGTGAGACAATGGCATAAAATAAACACAATATCATGATGTTTGTTTGCTGCACCATGACAACTTATAACATGGCAATATGCGAGTACTTTGAGTCGAATTGTGAGTTCGCTGATTTGATGACAATTGCATACTAACTGCTGGTAATTATATCAGGGAGATTAAAGAGCTAGCGAGAAGGAGTCGGGTACAGAACTTTGAACAATGGTTAAGAGCTTTTGCAATATCTTGTCAAGCTTCTCATCGTATGGCTTTCAAACTGAGCGCATGTCGACGTTCTTCTTCGATTCTTCTCAACATTACTTTATGCCTTTAGGTCTAAATTGACGCTGTCAATTTTGTTAATAAAACCGGCTATAAAATGTTGTAAAATTACAGACAGGAGCTCCTAGGAAAAATTGTAAAAGGAACTAAGCAAGGGAAAGAGAAAGTAACCAAAAGAAACGGAACAACGTCAGGAATTTTAATGCATATTTATTTAAACACGGAAAACGATCGGGATGAAGACACTCAAAAGTACCAATCGGCGACACTTCGTAAAAAAATGACAACGGCTTCGGTTTCGCAATGCATGTTTCGATCAACCGTTGATCATTTTCAGTTTTCTATATGAATCTGAACTTACAGTGTTGTATACTATGTAAGCATCTGACGTCAGTATAATATAAAATTTTAGTTTAACGTTACAATGCTGAGTGCTAACAAAAGACTAATGTGCGTGCAAAAGATACAATAACACAAATTAAAGCGATCAACTAAACGCTGACCATAATTGTTAGTAAAATAGAAGAGTTAGCTCCGCGTGTTTTAGTTGTCTGTTAAGACTGGGTTAGTCCCAGCGGATATGAATTTCGTCTTTGAGGAACAAGTGGAAACGATTTGTTACCGTATCTAGAATGGAGAAACACCTTTCATTGCAAAGTCTTCGATATTCCTCCGAATGTTGCAGATGCTGGAAAACAGGAGAGGCTCTGTCCCTTCCAAGGTGCCCATGTATACGCGTCAAAATGTGTCGGGATGTTTCCCCAACGCCGGTAAGAAAAAATTACAACTTGCACAAGTGAATTTATACACGACGCGGGAACGAAGATAAAAAGACACAGGATCTCTCACGGTAAACATGTTACGGATCTCAAACAAAGTAAATTCAAGCTTATGGTCAAGATCAATGCAAAAAACGTTGTACCACTTTATGTAATCTCCTGTGATCTACTGTGGAAAAGGAAGCCACGCAAAGTAATTTAACATGTTTTACTGAAAGTTGCAATTGTTTTTACCGGCGTTGGGGAAACATCCCGACACATTTTGACGCGTATACATGTGCACCTTGGAAGGGACAGACCACCACAATTTTTTTCATTGAACTCAAATGAGTTCTCTGTTAGGAT
>OX421453.1:31310069-31325069 GCA_949126865.1 Montipora capitata
ATATGCATCCGCACATGTATCCAGTTGACCACTGGATTTCTTCAGGAAGCGCTGTAGCTGCATTTCTTATGACGAAGTCAGATCACCTTTGAAAAACTTGAATTTGGAAGTGCCGCTGATTATATTAAGTATGTCTTCATATGCGCCTTGATAATCTGGCCAACAGATTTGCTGGCATTGCGCACCAGCCAAGCTCTGAGCGGTCGGAGCAGTAATGGTGCAGGGCACCGTTATTAAGTTCCACGAAGCCGAGCTGGATTCGAATTTTTTTAACAACTGCTATACCTTCAAGGTGTTTCCGAAGTTCTTATTTTTTTAAATAGATAACACCAGTACACGTGATAATCTTGCGATCAGGAGACGTTTATTGAAAAGGTGCAATTACAAGACTGACAAGAGAACATAGAAAGCTCCTGCGTATGAAAAACGACCTTTTAATGAATATTTCCTGGCAGCATCCTGAACGGCGTTTACTTTTACATTCTTCAACGAGCGGTTAGCCGCAATGTTATTAAAGCTGCTGCTCAGATTATTAAGGAGCATACAAGGTTTCTTGAACGGCTTACGAGAAATTCAGTGCTCCCCTTTAGATCCACCGAAACGGTAACTAACCTCTCTACCTATCGTCTTACACCACAAGAACTTGTCATACTAAAATTCTGCTTAACTCACTCTGTATTGGCGCCTCCTATCAATAAACCGGACGTTTTTGCCTTGACTACATACATGGCGGCATGGTCAAGAAACGAAAGGAAAGAAAAGGAAAGACTTCGGGTCTAAAATGCTGGGAACTGGTAACTGGTAAACGTAATAGGTAACAGGTAACCTGTAACAGGTAACTTGTAACTGGCAATAGGTAACTTTAACAGCAGGTAAAAGGTCAAAAAATACATTTTGTTTATGTGCTATTTAGACTCACTAGCCTCGTATGCATGCACAAAATACAAAAGAAATGTTGCTTGAGAGCGAGGCTAGTGAGTCTAATTAGCACATAAACAAAATAATCCATTTTTCCCTCCACTTATGCATTCGGTCTACTAGGTTTAGGGTTAGCTTCCTGTTACCAGTTACCTTTTACCAGTTACATCTTGACATTACCTTTACTCCCTAAAATGTCTAATTCTGTTCCGGGACTCCCTCTTACCACGCCCTGAAAATGGGCCTGGAATCCAGGCGGGAAAAGACAGTATTACTTGCAGACGCATACTCGGAATGACGCCATTTTTTTGCCCCAAAACTGGGCGAAAACCTTTATCTGAAAAAAATTCCTTATTTGGGCATAGTTTATTCCGAGTGCTTTTTTGCTGGACACATGGCGGATGATGTAATAGAAATTATGATGCCAAGTGGAGGCAATCGATTTCGCGTTTAAAAATACCACTTTAACTTTGTGCCTCAGGCCCGTTTTAAACGTCGCATTTGTTATGTGCCGAATCTAATGCAAATGAGCAAAAACAATATTTTTCTCATTTGCATTAGATTCGGCACATGTCAAATGCCAAGTTTAAAACGGGTCTGAGACGGAATAATTGCAAGCTATTTATGCAGACGTTACCGTTGATGATGTTTTTCTTAAAACAGAAATTAAGATGTGGCAAGACTGTTTGCTATCTTGTTCCTTTATATGTTTGTGATTTTCTTCTATCCGAGTCCGATGTTAATTGTGAGGTAGTCCTTATCGTGAGTTCCTTAAAAGCACTTACCGAAGGTCAGATGGATGGCATACGAAAATATGGATTTTCTTGCCTGAAACTTATATTGTAGGTCGTGGAAGTGAACCGCTCAAGAATGACAAATCTCCTGCAGGAACTCTTGTTTATTATTCATTACTTGGCTCCATCTATTTCTATGATAATCACACTAATCCAGTGAACATATATTGGAGTTACACAGTGATTATTCAAACTATGATTGTCTTAGGAATTTACAACTACCAATTTTTTTTTTCAAAATCGGAAAAACAGTATTTGGATACACAGTGTAAAACTGTTGGATAAAAAAATTAAAGAAATTGAATCTCAACCTGGACTATTTCTTTACTTAACAGTTTGTGTCACGGTTGATAACGTAAATGCTCGTAATTTAAAAATTTATATGTACAGTCAATCAACAATTATCCAAAAACATTAATTGTCAGAACCTTTTTTTCTGGTCAAAACTTGTTCGTGAATATTAACTAACAACGATGAAGATGACATATCTTACGTGCTCATTAAAATGTAAAAAAATGGGATGATCTCTATTAGTGAGATTTTTTTACGATATTCCACGCAAAATTTTATCGATCGTGACCATGTGGCTGACTTTGATACCTATATAACGGCTTTCCTTACGTGTCTAGGTAAATATCTTAAACTTAATTTTGTCTTGCAAATTATCAGTTAGGAAGCTTAAATATCATTGCTCTTCTAGTAAAAGCCTTTATATTTTCTCGAAAAAAATACAACAAACTACAAGAAATCCTCTCCAAACCTGAACGCATAAAATATCAAACCGAGAAAATGTGAATATTTCTTAAAAAAAACATTTCTTCAAAAGTTGGAGAGTAAGTTTTCCTGCCCCATCAATTTTGCCTGAAAGTTGCTACCTTTGATACAATCGCCTTCTAGCTCTTCTTGCAGCAGACACAGATGTATTGCGATCCATTTTCAGGCGTTACATTTATTCGGCAATAATTTACAACATCAATGCATTCGAGGTTTTTTCTCCTCGTTTGGTCACGACAAGGCATAATTTCGATGTTATTTTCCTGACACTGCAAATCACACAGTAATTTTCATATACGATCTTTTGTCGGAGTTTCCATGTTTCCAAATTTCGCGATTTACATATTTTTACATATTAATGTTTACATATTTACACTGGTATCCTATGTAATACGATTGGATCATTGCGATCATGCGCCTACAAGTACTAGTATTGAATCTGGTAGAAACAGCATAAGAAATGTTAGCTTTGTGGAGACGTAAAAAACAGTAGCTAGATAACCTATGGCACCAAAATACTACAGACGAAACCAATTGATGAAGTCGTGTTAACCCAGGTCATACTGTATCGTTTTACTAAAACATTGCTGTGGCGTTGTTATTAACAGGGATCTGTCTAACAACAAGTTGAAGAGTCTTCCACTGGGGATTTCTGATAATCTTACTGAACTGTGGTTTCTGTAAGCGAAAACTTTGTTTTATATTTTTGATTTGTCATTTATGGAAGGAGAGCTCCGACACCTAACTGGCGCAAAGTAATTTACGTCTTAAAAAAAAAAAAAAGTTTTCCCCTTTAATGTGGAGTTACGTTTGAGTAACACACACACACCGAATGCACAAATGGCGGCCAAAGAAAATTTTCATTTGTTTGTGCTAATAGACCTTTTTACCGATACGGCGGCCATTTTGATTTCTATTGTTTCGAATATCTATTATGGGATGCCCAGGGGGCAAATACATATTAATTTGCACCCTGAGCATCCCATAATGTCTTCTGAAACAATAGAAATCAAAATGGCCGCTGTATCTGCAAAAAGGTCTATTAGACAAGCTAGTCTTATTCTAAAGAAACATTTCTTTTGTATTCTGTCCTTGCTAACGAGGCCAGTGGGTCTAATTAGCACAAGGGCAAAACAATTTTTTTTTTGGCCGTCGTTTATTCATTTGGTCTATGATCATTGTCCAAAGAATTATTAAGTAAATATAGTTTACGTCATAGAAAGTGGGGCGTATGGGGTTTTATTCACGAGTTGTTTGTGTCAAAAACCCGAACGAGCGAGGTACGAGCGAGTGAGGAATTTTGACACCAACAATGAGTGAATACACCCCCGTACAAAGCACTTTCTACGTCGTGAGCTGTTTATTGCACATATGCGCCTTGATAATCTGGCCAACAGATTTGCTGGCATTGCGCACAAGCCACGCGTTGAGCGGTAGGAGCAGTAATGGTGCAGGGCACCGTTATTAAGTACCACGAAGGCGAGCTGGACTCGAATTTTTTGAACAACTGCTATACCTTCAAGGTGTTTCCGAAGTTCTTATTTTTTAAAATACATAACACCAGTACACGTGATAATCTTGCAATCAGGAAACGTTTATTGAAAAGGTGCTTTAACAAGACTGACAAGAGAGCATAGAAAGCTCCTGCGTATGATCACGACCTTTTAATGAATATTTCCTGGCAGCATCCTGAACGGCGTTAACTTTTACATTCTTCAACGAGCAGTTAGCCGCAATGTTATTAAAGCTGCTGCTCAGATTAATAAGGAGCATACGAAGAAGAATAGGTAATTGGTAACTGGCAATAGATAACTGTAACAGGTAAAAGGTATTAGGGTTAGGGTTAGTTTCCTGTCACCAGTTACCTTTTACCAGTTACCTGTTACCAGTTATCAGTTACCAGTTACCAACACTTTTGACCCGCCGCCGGACAGAGGATGGCAAACTTATGCCAGTCCTTTTGCACCTTGTAAACTCCTATGTAATGGCACATGGGAGAATTTCAATAACCTTCGATCCCAGTTAAACATTGACGTTGATTAGGGAAATAGGCCGCCAGTTCAATATGTATCCTTTATCTCTTCCTTTTTTTTTTATCTAGCAATGTATAGCTTGCTTCTGTGTGTTCCATGATTCACCGTGATCGTAATCATAATCATTAGATCCCCCACAATATTCCAAAATGCTTTGTAAAATCGTAGTTAATCGAGGGACTGGTTACGAAAACTCAAAACCTTCAAAAGTGAGAACCATGTTGCGCAATCGATGTTGAATTGACCGTGACAATGCACAATCATCTTTTGTTTTCGTTTCGCACGGGTTTGCAAATTAGTTGCGCATAAATTATTTGAAGGAATTGATTGGTTACCTGCTCGAAAAAACGGTGTGTTTGGTGCAATGTGAAGGTAAAAATATTAGCAAAAACTTGAAACAATAAGACTTGAGGAGTTTTATCACCATCTCAGTGAATCAATGATGGTACATTCAACAGTCAATCCGTCGTTGCCTGTTTTTGAGATTTGTTATTCTCAAATGAATTAAGACTCTTTAAGCATGTATTGTAACCTTTCCTTGGAGTAATAGAAGAATTCCCGGGCGATACGTAAGTATATTCTGAGTTTAAAAACTAAAAACTGTGTTAGCATCTTACGATCGATCTATAAAATAGGTTTATGGCGAGATGTAAAAGGTGTATACTTTCTTTAACCTTTCCTCCTATAGAAGGTAGTATTACAGTAAACTGTAGTATGTAAATGCTGAACCATGATCCAGTGACTATTACCTCTTTTCCTGATTTATAGAAGGAAGTCGTAGTAAATCCTCTGCTCAAGAAACATGGCCTTGATCTTCTGTATAGAAACTATTGCCCAGTTAGTAATCTTTCTTATGTGTGTAAATTGACAAAACTCTCGGTATCAGATAAACTGCTTTTGCATATGTCTTTCAATGGTCTGTATCCTGCTTTGCAGTCGTCGTATAGGCAACACCATAGTACTGAGACTTCTCTTTCAAAGATGAAGAATGACATTGTTATGAATATGAACAAGGGTCATATAACTTTGCTGGTCCTTTTAGATTAACGTGCAGCCTTCGATACCGTTGATCAGGGTATTTTGATCACGAGTCTTTAGTCAAGGTTTGGCGTCTCGGGTGAACTCTTATTTATTATTATTTATTTATTTATATTTGCCACACGAAACTTTACAAAGATAAAATAAACCAGTAAGAATATATATATATATATATATATATATATATATATATATATATATATATATATATATATATATATATATATTTGACAGTGTAGCGAGGATACCCAAAAGAAGCTGAAAGCTTATTAACACTGGGCACCTCGATCGATACAGTAGATCGTAAAACAAAAAATAATAATAAACAATAGCCGGTGGGCGAGTTTAATTTAGTGTCCTATCGAGAAGAATTTTTTTTAATGAGGTCTTAAAGCTAGGATAACTGCTGGACAAGGTCAAATTACGAGGTAGGGAATTCCAAACCTTGGGACCTTGATGTAGGATCGTAAACTGCTTAATATTAGTTCTGCAGTAATGTGAACAGTAATTGGCAGCATTCCGCGTATTATACGTATGAATTTGTTGATGAGTGGAGAAAAGATTGTCAAAAGTGTTAGGGAGGAAGTGATTATGATAAGAGTACATAAAACAAGCCACAAAGAAAGCATTTATGTTAAAGATGTCGAGGATGTTAAGGCTGTAAAACAAGGGTCCAGTATGCGCAAAATCCAGTATGCGCAAAATAATCAACTCCACCTATGATTCTAAAGATACGTTTCTGCAGGAGAAGAAGCCTGTTTAAATTAGAGGGATAATTTGAGGACCATACAATATTGCAGTAGTTAAGATAGGGATACACTAAGGTATAGTATAAGGACAACAAGGATTTCCGAGAGAGATAAAAACGAGACTTGCTTATAATTCCAATGGTTTTCGAGATCTTTTTGGCAACATAACTTATGTGTGACTTCCACGAAAGGTGCTGGTCTACGAATACGCCAAGAAACTTCGTTACCTCGACTTGCTTTACAGAAACATTGTCGAGCGTAATATTATTATTAAAAGTGATGAATTTTTGTTTTGGATGAAACAATGCAATGTTAAGTGATAGTTTGTTGGCTTTGAGCCAGTCCATTATCTTCGTTAATTCATAATTCATAACAGCTATGGTCTGATTACGATCTTTGTGAGAATAAAACAGACTAGTGTCATCAGCAAATAAAAACGTTTTTACAACCTTAGATGCATTTGGAAGGTCATTAATGTAAATAATAAATAGAAGAGGACCCAAGATTGATCCTTGAGGAACACCACATGTTATTGGCTCAGGTTGCGAACAAACAGCACCAAACTGTACAAACTGTTTCCTATTAGTCAGATAGCTGGCAATCCATTCAAGGGCAGGCCCTCGAATAGCATAGCGATCGAGTTTATTAAGAAGAATATGATGATCAATAGTGTCAAACGCTTTAGAAAGATCAAGAAAAACTCCGACAGTTGTTTCTTTGTTATCCATCAAAGAGGCGATGTTATTGGCCAATTGAATCAAAGCCATAGACGTCGAATGATTCCTGCGAAAGCCAAACTGATTATTATGCAAAAGGTTGTAATCTGTCAAAAATCTATAAATTCGATTGTAAACTACTTTTTCGAAAAGCTTAGAAAAAGCTGGAAGAATAGAAATAGGCCGATAGTTTTCAAACCTTTCGGGATCACCTGATTTAAAAATCGGTAGTACTTTCGCAATTTTGAGGGCGTCCGGGAAACACCCACTCTCGAGAGAAAGATTAATAATTTCTGTTAAAGGTTCAAGGATCTTATCAATACTGAGCTTAATTACTCGCATGGGTATGTTGTCAACTCCAGGAGCTTTATGGAGAGCAAAAGTTTGTACAATTTCTTTAAGTTCGTCGCCAGTGAGAGGAAGAAACTCAAAGAGTTCGTGCGGTTGCCTGGTTAAATAATCATAATAGTTTGCAGCAGTTGGTGCTATTTTGGACGCTTGATTAGGACCAATGTTAGAAAAGTATTTGCAAAAGTTATTAGCAATAGAGTCTGAATCTGTAAGGCATTTACCATTATTCTTAAAGGAGGAAGGATAGGTTAGTGTTTGTTTACGTTTGTTAATTACCTCATTAAGTATATTCCAGGTAGCTTTAAGGTCAGTTTTGGAATTTGCAAGTTTTACATCGTAGTAATTTCGTTTCACAGTTCGGATTAAATTAGTTAAATTATTCTTAAAATCCTTATACGCTCTTTCATTTTCAGTAGTCGGATTCTTAAGAAATTTCTTGTATAGTTTGGATTTCGTATTGATTGATTTCATTATGCCTTTAGTAAGCCAAGGATTACGGAATGTTTTAAGGCGCTTACGTTGAAAGACTTTGACAGGAAAACTTGAGTTGTACAATTCGCTAAATGTGTTAAGAAAAGAATCATATGCTGAGTTTACACTGGATCTGTCCAGGTTTCCCCAGTCAACATGATCCAACATGGAACAAAAGTTCTCAACATGTTCGGATTTAAAGTCACGGATTACAATGCATTCTTTCTTTTTAGGAGTTTTGGAAACATTGCTAAAACCTAGGGAAAAAATCGGTAAATGGTCTGATAGGTCGTTTACTATTAATCCATTGTTCTCAGGGAAGTTAAATTGTTAGTGAAAATATTATCAATAAGAGAGGCAGTATTTGATGTCAGGCGAGTGGGCTTCGTGATAAGAGGGTAAAGTAAGTGAGAAAACATAAGATCAACAAATTCGCCTGTGAGCGGGTGTTGCTCATGATGCAATAGGTCTAGATTAAAGTCGCCCATGACATAAAATATCTTATTCTCTTTGGTGACAATGGTCAACAAGTTTCGCATTGACTCAAGGAACTCATTAACATTTTGATTAGGCGGTCGATATATTGTACCAATTATGATATTTTTTCCCCTGGGGACAATGATTTCAGTAAATACGGACTCGAAACAATTAGGATATGAAGAGTTGAGATCTTGTCTAACTTTAAATTCAAACTGGTTCAGTAAATAAAGGCCTACTCCACCACCTGTTTTATGTATTCTGTGAACCGAAAGAAAATTATAACCAGGAATGTTGACCAGATCCGAGGTAGACTCATTTAGCCACGTCTCAGTTACTCCTATGACAGAAAAATTGTGATCAAGCGACCCTAATAGTTGATTAAACTTTTCAAAGTTATCATAAAGACTACGTGCGTTTAGATGTAATACCGACAGATCACTTTCATTTCGAGCAGCCGTGAGATTATTCAGCTGATCTTCGACAAAGTAATCACAAGTACTGGAACTTCGACTAAAATTTGAATCAGGGTCTAGATCATTAAATTTACCAGCGCGTTGAATATATTCCATAGGATTAAAATGGAGACTTGCTAAGCGATCAGTATCAAAATTGACGGTACCGTGGACATTTTCAAAAATTACAAGATTGAAGGAAAAGTCATCAAGATGATTAAATGGAAAAATATTTGCTACACAATCGAAACATAACCAGTTAGGAGGATTAGTAGGATTAGTAGAATTTTTGCAATACGCACAAGTATACATATTCAGTTCAATAAATAACAACTGTTACATCAATAAGTTACAAACTTAGCTCTTAGCTCTCTATGATTAGCTCTCTATGATTGACTCTATGATTAACTCTTGGAATGGTTCTTAGTATACTCAAGGAACAAAAGTCAACCCGTACGTATATCGGTCAATGAGACTGTCCCTGACCGTTTTTCCTTGCAGTATGGTGTTCTCGGGGATCCTGTCTCGGTCCTGTATTGTTTATCATTTACGCATCCAAGCTTGTTAAGACTGTAAACGCACATATACCTGACGTTTATTGCTGTGCGGATGATTCTCACCTTTATCATTTTTTAAAACCTAATTCATAAGCAAGTCAGGATAAGGCAGTTATAGCAATGCAACACTGTATAAAAGACATACGTCAATGGATGCTGACTGACCGGATTAAGCTAAGTGATGATAAAAGTGAATATTTACTTATGGGAACAAGACAGCAACTGTCTAAGATCAGCACAGGCTCTCTCGTTGTTGGGTGACCATCAGATTACTCCAGCTCAACAGGCTAAGAATTTGGGCTGCTATTTTGATCAGCAACTTAGTATGGGGACAGAAATCAATACGATTTGTAGTGCACTACATTAGATGCGAAAGAAAGTATCTGTCAACTGAATGAACAAAGAAGTTAGTGCATGCTCTAGTTACTATAGTAGAACTGACTCTTGCTATATTTTATTATATGGCTTGCCGCAAACAATTTTTCTAAGTTAGAGCGTGTCGAAAACACAGCCGCGAGCCTAATTTGCATTGTTTCCCGCTTAGATCATATATCGCCTGTGCTTTTCAGGCTTTGCTGGCTGCCAGTGCAATTTAGAATTAGATTTAAGGTACTAGTAATTACATTGAGAGCTATTCACGGGGTTGTGCCGGAATATATAAATGATTTAATTGGTATTAAGAGTACATCACGCTATACTTTGAGATCAAGCTTCTCCTTGAGTTGCAAGGAAAGAGAAAAAAGGGAACATTGGGAAAAGTTTGAGCTTTGAGTTTTATCCAAAGGCTGTTTATTTTGAGTGTAAGTTTTGGATTTCACGGTCCGTCATTACTCACGTTCAAAACTGGCCGATTGGACCTCAGAGGGTTGGATCTAGAGAAAATGACGTCATTTACTCACTAGCTTAAAATTTAAAGGGGTTTAAAAGTCTGAAAGCCCGAAACTCCCGTGCTGCATATTAATTCTGCCGCTTACACACGCATTGCATTCTTAAACTAGTGAGTCTTTGACGTCATTTTCTCCTCGACCCAGCTCTCTCAAGATTTTATAGTTAGTAATGGCGGACCAATAAATAAGAAAATTCCAGTTAAAATAAACAGGTGTCTCTTTAAAATCAGAACTTAAAACTTGGGTCAGTTAGTGTTTATTTAACATAGTTTTGAAATCCAAAGAAAAAAAAGAATTGTTTTTTTGGTCGTAGTACCACTTTAAGAATATGTTACAAACGCATTTATTTAGGCTACATGTTGATTGGAGTCCAAGAAATCGACCAAAGCAAAACAGTGATGGTAATATAGTCCCACTAGCTCCCACCGTTCGATGGTCCTTGGGTCAGGGTTAGGGTTAGGGTTAACTAAAAGCTGTTAATTTTTTTTTTTTTTTTTTTTTGTAGGTGGTTGTCGGGAAACCAGCTGACAGATCTTCCTGACGGCATTTTTGATAAGAATACTGAGCTATCGCACCTGTAAGGACCAATTGTCTGTTACATAACATTGGAAAACAACTCAAAGCAGTCGTAATAACTTTAAAGAAAGCATATTACTAAACGCCTTTACAGGCTAAACTTGCACATGTATTTGCAGACTTAACAACGGTATCACATGAAAAAGAACACAAATCTGACAACTTCAGACGGTGCTTACATAAAGTGATCAATTTGCCCACTTCCTACTGTCAGTCAGACAGAGGGACAGTAATGGTAATATGGTTCTACAAGACCTTACCGATCGATGTTCCCTCAGATCTTTGGAATTTGGAGTGGGTTGGTAAAATTCTAACTGTGCGTAAAGCTGTAAATCTTGTTTTTTTATTTTTTTATTTTTTTTGTAGGTTGTTGTCGGGAAACCAGCTGACAGATCTTCCTGACGGCATTTTTGATAAGAATACTGAGCTATCGCACCTGTAAGGACCAATTGTCTGTTACATAACATTGGAAAACAACTCAAAGCAGTTGTAATAACTTTAAAGAAAGCATATTACTAAACGCCTTTACAGGCTATACTTGTACATGTATTTACAGTTTTAACAACGCAATTACATGAAAAAGAACACAACTCTGACAACTTCAAAAGGTGCTTACATATTATGCTTAAGTTGCCCACTTCCTACTATCAACATAACATTTGTTCATTACTTGATATACCCACGAGTAAAGTGTTAACGGGAAATGTATTTTGTTTTTAAAGTAAGCTATGGACAAGGGGGATTCAAAGGGTAATTTATGTAAAATGTGACCGGAAAAGAGTAAATACTGAACCATGATCCAGTGACTATTTCGCGCTAATATGGCTTAATTTCTGGCAAATGCAAACACTTATGCAGGGCCACCGATCTGCCATTTAAAACTTACTAACATATTGTTTGGAGCACAAGAAATCGACTAAAGCAAAACAGTAATGGTAATATGGTTCTACAAGACCTTACCGATCGATGTTCCCTCAGATCTTTGGAATTTGGAGTGGGCTGGTAAAATTCTAAATGTGCGTAAAGCTGTAAATCCTGTTTATTTATTTATTTATTTTTTTTTGTAGGTTGTTGTCGGGAAACCAGCTGACAGATCTTCCTGACGGCATTTTTGATAAGAATACCGAGCTATCGTACCTGTAAGGACCAAGTTTCTGTTACATAAAATTGGAAAACAACTCAAAGCTGTTGTAATAACTTTAAAGAAAGCATATTACTAAACGCCTTTACAGGCTAAACTTGCACATGTATTTCCAGATTTAACAACGTTATTACATGAAAAAGAACACAACTCTGACAACTTCAGAAGGTGCTTACATAAAGTGCTCAAGTTGCCCACTTCCGACTGCCAAACTAAGATTTATTCATCACTTGATATACACAACTAGTAAAGTGTTAACGGGAAATCTATTTTGTTTCTATACTAATCCATTGACGAGCGGATCCAATGAGTAATTTATGTAAAATATGCCCAGGAAATACTAAAGGCTAAAACATGATTCACTGACTATTTTGCACTAATATGGCATAAAGTCTGGCAAAGACAAACACGTATGCAGGGCCACCGAGATGCTATTTAAAACTTCCTAACATGTTGTTTGGAGCACAAGAAATCGACCAAGGCAAACAGTGATGGTAATATAGTTCCAAAAGACCTTACTGATCGATGCTACTTAAGCTGTAAATCTTGTTTTCCTTTTTTTTTTGTAAGTCGTTGTCGGGAAACCAGCTGACAGATCTTCCTGGCGGCATTTTTGATAAGAATACCTTGCTATCTGAGCTGTAAGGACCAAGTTTCTGTTGCATGAATTTGAAAAACAACTCAAAGCTGTTGTAATAACTTTAAAGAAATGATATTACTAAACCCCGTTAAAGGCTACACTTGTGCATGTATTTCCAGATTTAACAACGTTATTACATGACAAAGAACACGAATCCGACAACTTCAGAAAGGTGCCTTTAAATTAGGTGGTAACTGGCAATAGGTAACTGTAACAGGTAAAAGGTATTAGGGTTAGGGTTAGTTTCCTGTCACCAGTTACCTTTTACCAGTTACCTGTTACCAGTTATCAGTTACCAGTTACCAACACTTTAGACCCGCCGCCGGACAGACAATGGCAAACTTATGATAGTCCTTTCGCACCTTGTAAACTCCTATGTAATGGCACATGGGAGAATTTCAACAATAACCTTCGAACCCAGTTTAACATCGACGTTGATTAGGGAAATAGGCCGCCAGTTGAATATGTATCCTTTATCTCTTCCTTTTTTTTCTCTAGGAATGTAATATATAATAGCTTGCTTCTGTGTGTTCCATAGTTCACCGTGATCGTAATCATAATCATAACTAAGACTAGTCACCATTAGATCCCCCACAATATTCCAAAATGCTTTGTAAAATCATAGTTAATCCAGGGACTGGTTTCGAAAACTCAAAACCTTCAAAACCGAGAACCATGTTGCGCAATCGATGTTGAATTGACCCTAACAATGTACAATCATGTTTTGTTTTCGGTTCGCACGGGTTTGCAAATTAGTTGTTGATAAATTAATTGAAGGAGTTGATTGGTTACCTGCTCGAAAAAACGGTGTGTTTGGTGCAATGTGAAGGTAAAAGTATTAGCAAAAACATGAAACAAAAAGACTTGAGGAATTTTATCACCATCTCAGTGCATCAATGATGGTACATTCAACAGTCAATCCGTCGTTGCCTGTTTTTGAGATTTGTTATTCTCAAATGAATTAAGACTCTTTAAGCATGTATTGTAACCTTTTCTTGGAGTAATAGAAGAATTCCCGGGCGATACGTAAGTATATTCTGAGCTAAAAAACTAAAAACTGAGCTAGCATCTCACGATCGATCTATAAAATGGGTTTATGGCGAGATGTAAAAGGTGTATACTTTCTTTAACCTTTCCTCCCATAGAAGATAGTATTACAGCAAACTGTAGTTGACCCTGTTACATCTTGATATTACCTTTACTTACTAAATTGTCTAGTTCTGTTCCGGGACTCCCTCTTACCCCGCCCTGAAAATGGGTCTGGAAGCTTGCAGGCGCATGCTCCAAATGACGCCATTTTTGTCTCCAAAACTGGGCGAAAAACCGTATCTGGAAAAAATTCCTTATTTTGGGCATAGTTTATTCGGAGTGCTTTTATGCTGGACACATGGCGGATAATGTAAAAGGAAATTATGATGCCAAGTGGAGGCAATCGATTTTGCGTTTAGAAATGCCACTTTAACTTTGTGCCTGAGGCCCGTTTTAAACGTCGCATTTCTCATGTGCCTATTGTAATGCAAATTAGCGAAAACAAGTATTTTTGTCATTTGCATTAGATTTTGTACATGTGAAATGCCAAGTTTAAAACGGGTCTAAGACGGAAGAATTGCAAGCTATTCATGCAGACATTACCGTTGATGATGTTTTTGTTAAAACAGAAATTAAGATTTGGCAAGATTGTTTGTTATATTGTTCCTTTAATATGTTTGTGATTTTCTTCTATCCGAGTCCGATGTTAAGTGTAAATTAGTCCTTATCGTGAGTTCCTTAAAAGCAGTTACCGAAGATCAGATGGATGACATACAAAAATATGGATTTTCTTGCCTGAAACTTCATGGTGAACTCCCAACTTAACATTTGCTTGATGTTGGCGCAGTAGAATATCAAATTTTGACTTGCTCTCCCGAGACCATTATGGGGAATCCGTGCGAGAGCAGCTGGTGAAATTCAGTGCAAAAAAAAATATATCGTCTGCACGGCTACTGAGGAGGTTCACTGTGTGTTGCAGTGGAAATATGTATGTATTGGCACTGATCCAGTGAACATATATTGGTGTTACACAGTGATCATTGAAACTATGAATGTCTTAGGAATTTACAACTACCAATTTTTTTTTTTCAAAATCGGAAACAATATTTGGATACACAATGTTAAAGTGTTGCATAAAAAATTAAAGAAATATATAGCATCTCAACCTGGACTATTTCTTTACTTGACAGTTTGTGTCACGGTTGATAACGCAAATGCTCGTAATTTATACATATATATATATATGCACAGTCAAACATCGATTATCCAAAAACGTTAATTTTCAGGACTTTTTTTTCTGGTCAAAATTTGTTCGATGTTATTTTCCTGACACCGCAAATCACACAGTAATTTTCATATAAGATTTTTTGTCGGAGCCGTCCATGTTTCCAAAC
>OX421453.1:31327569-31360069 GCA_949126865.1 Montipora capitata
TCAACTTGAGCAAAGAGAGAAGGTGATACTTGTTGATGACTCAATGACTTAATTTGCCGAATAAGTTGTCAAGAGAATATGAAGTAAAATCGTATTTCGTTGAACAGCATCCTTCGTGCTAAGGTGAAAGAAAAAATTTGGGCCCCTTCTCGTGGATCTCCAATATTTGCGTTAGCCTGCATGGTCTGTGGAGCACCAGGGGTGTTTTGTATGAAAATAAATAAAGCACTTTTGTCTCCAACAAAAAGTGTGCCGAAAATGGGGGTGTTTCGTTGCAAATGTGTCGCCCCCGTAAGGTCATTGAGTTTTTTAGGTTTTTTAGAATTTTCGCATGTGTGTTCTCAAAAAACCCTCCCGGATCCACTTTCCCTTCAGAAACAAATTCAAATTCTTGAGACCATTTGCTTGTCCCAATTTTGTTCTTCCATTGTTCTTGTATTTATTCACCTAGGACAGCATTTCTCTCCCCTTCACACAAAAGTGCAAGACGTGTGACGGGGGTCCTTGGTCCAAAGTATGACATGCCTAAGGCATGTGATGTTCTCGGTCACCAGGCAAGAAAGTTGTGAAAATAAGGGTTAATGTGGGTTTAAGAAGGAGCAAAATGAAAAAGTGGTCCAGAACTCCCACCGGGTAAGAAAGCTTTTAAAATAAGGGTTAATTTGGGCTAAAAAGAGCAAAATGGGAAAAGTGGTCCAGACGCTAAGGAAAACTTGGAAAATAGGCGAAAGTGGTAGTTTTTCACCACTATCCCATACAACTGTGCGAACATGGAGGATTTCAAAGTCAATGTGGTTGCAGGGGACACGTCAATAACAAGCACAGTTGGTTCTTTTATTTCGACGAAAAACCTTTCGCCTCAAAGCAATTTGCTACAGGTTCTTTCGAAATGTCCACATGATTGTCCGGTTCAAGTACAGATGGCGATGTGTCATCCCCACGCTTAAAAGAATGCGCTAGGTTAGTGTTTTAACCATCTAGCCAATTTTGCGAACAATTTACGACTTGACTGACTGGATATGGCGGCCTTTTTAGGAATTATGGTGCTGCTCAGAAAATTGTCAATGGGTATTTTAAGTTTCTCAAGTTTTTCTGCGAAGAAGAGGAGGGATTAATTGAAAGTAGTGGATTTTAGCCTGTGCTCCTAGAGCCTGCTGTTTAAGTTTGTTGAGTCTTTGCAAGAGAAGTGCAACGTTGGACATGGTGTGCGTCTGGGTTACATAGACGTCATGTCTGAGTTGATTTACTTGAGAAAGGTCAACGGTGCGTCGGACGAGGTTCTTTGAAAATTATCTGGAACCGAATTGTTCCTGAAAAAAACGTCTAGGAGGTTGGCGAAGATGATGCGATGGTGATGAACCCAAGATCTCGCTATATAAACGTTAGAGACCAGGGGTCACAGGGAAACAATGGAAAAGCTTTTGGAAGTTGTGACTTTTTGCTTACCTTACCATGAAAAAGCCGTAAAAACTCGCAAAAATGGCCTCGTTCAAAAAAATACCTAGGATCTAACGTTTCACTTGTATGTACTACTACTACTAATAATAATAATAAAACTTGTCTAAATAATTTCGTGTACAGTCTGGCTTGCCACGATTAGCTTCTCGCTATTTGCAAGCCAGCCTAGTAACAACTTAAACTGTTTCTTGTAAATAAAATAAAACTTGAAAACTTGAAAAAACTTGAAAACTTCCTACAACATTTCCGGCCACGTACGCGTTTATCAAGGTGCAAGGATCGCGTCCCTTGACCTATCAGTATCACACAGTTGACATGTTGAAAGCAGCCAAGGAGAACGGTGGTTTTATATATCAGAAATCCTTTATAAATATGTTTTGAGAAAAAAAAAACATTTTCTGGCGATAGCTGATTTCGCGCGGTTTTCTTGCAGTTGGGAAGGTAAGTAAAAGAGTTAATTAATTAAGATTGCTGGAAATTATGGATTGGACTCCAATGCTGACAGAAACAAGCATGGCCGAAATGATATATGAAATAAATCATATATTGCACCGCGGATATGAAATCAAGTACAGCTATGATTTTTGCAGTTATGAATGCAATTTTAACAATTGTGTGGCTTAACTTGATTTCATATCCGCAGTGCAATACATGATTCATTTCATATATCATTTCGTTCATTGATTCATTGATAACGGGAACATTAAAACCCACAAATCACCAGCTTCCAACGTTTGTGGCTTCATAGGTCAATTAGTTAAAGCGTCGCACCGGTATCACGTGGTCACAGGTTTAAACCCCTTTGAAGTCCCGAATTTTTCAGGCTTCTCTACGCATTTGCTAAAATTGCGTTCAAAACTGCGAGGATCATAGCTTTACTTGAGACGCAAGCATGCCAATACTCCATGGTTGTTGTTGTTACAAAAAAACGGAGTCCAGGACAACACAGCAACTTAGGCAACGAGATGATTAAGCTGACTTTTAACGCAATTGAGACGCAAATTGCACTATCAAAAGCAGACAGAGGAGGGGGTGGAGTTGCAAGGTGCCTTAAAGAATTACAGGAGACCAAGGGCAGAGTGGTGGATAAGGAAGTGGGCGCAGTATTTTTCAGCTCAAGTTCCTTTGCTAGTTTTGAACAAGCCACTGGATGTGCAGAGTCAAAAAGAGTCAGCGGCCCAAAAACAGTACCTCGCACTCAAATCGCCCACTAATTCAGGGACATCGACTGTTAAGGTTTACAGCTGACGAAGATAAACAATTTTCTAAGGAAAGGCATTGATAAGCACAGATTTGGACAATGGACAGCTATTTTGAGAAATACAAATTTGCGCTCTTAGTATGGCTAAAGTATATGACAAAGGAAAACCCCTGAAAGACGGCATTGCCGGGGACAAAGTTATAGCAAGCGCAGCTGATTAGCTGAACTGGGGCACACAATAACAATTTTCTTAGTGCATGATGAGAGTGGGGGCTTGAACCAAGCAACTTCGGACAGCAAGATGAGCACTACTTGGACACTGTGCCGCCACTTAATGAAAGAAGGACTCCTCGTTTACAGGGTTTGTCTTCAAATACCTTAGTAAATTGAAAGCAGGAGCCTAAATGCTGCAAAGGCGTTTCAAAAGAATCTTCAAATCGTCATATGGAAACGAATTCTAGATTCAGGGAAAGATTACCAGAAGAGCCGTCATCAAATAACTAAAATGCAATATCACCTAGAACAATTTGCTAATGGCAATGTGAATCTAAACTACTAGTAGATGACACAACAGCTGCCCCGCTGTTAAGTATAGTTGTATGCAGAATTCAATGTGTCCAGGGCCAAGTTAGAGGAATGGTTGGTTGCACATGGTGGTGTACCAGTGGAAACAGAACCTAAAGAAAACGCAAGGTCAATTTTTACTTCAATGTGGCCACCGTTTTTTTTAATTTGAAAATGTAACATACTGCAAAGTGAAGTTTGTTAGTGTTGAATAAAGTAATGAATAACCACTGATGTTGCGTGGTTAATGTCAATGCTTTATTTAGATGTCCTCAATCTGAATTAAGTAATCGCATATATAGGATTAAGTAACCAAATGAATGGTAAGAAACTGAACAGGAATTGTTGCAATCTGACTGTCTTATGAAGGAAATGAAACGGGCGGTTTTTTTGCAGAAAACTCTTCTGTTAACAAAACTATAATTCGGAAATGTTGAGAGTATTTACAATCCCCAACAATGCAGCTACCTCAGCCTACCTATTACATCATTTTGCATGTTTATTAGTTTCATATTTTGCTATAATTTATTCGAAAGTTTACTAGCACTTTTAAAGAACCAAAACTGACAGTCTCAAAAACCAGAAAAAAATGTAACATCAATTTGAAGCCTTTTTATTTAATCCACTGTCGTGTTTAAGATCTTTCTAAACAATAACCTAAATGTTCATCAACTTACAAATTGTTACCCAAATGAAATCGTCCGTTCGCGAGTCTTAATCAAACCAAATGATCTTCCTTGTTGTGAGACAAAGGCAGACAAAAGCTTTTTACTACTTTTCGAATAGCTACTCCACTGAACGCTCTATTGCACGGCATGCGACGACAGTACAAGGGGGAACTTATGCGAGGACAGTAGCCACGTCAACGAAAACTTCATCCCGAAATAAAATTAGTTCATTTTATTCTCGTTGATCAATTCGGGCGAACTGTAATTTACTACTTCGATCCCTGGAACAAAAAATGAAGCTCAAACGACTTAAGAAGCTCCACACCACGTTAATGAATGCCAGCGAGTTCCGGAAAATAAGGATACTCTACTGTGGATACAATAGATATGATACCTTAAAGAAATATGTATTTTTCATGTTGTGCAGGAGAATGGGGGGAAATACGATCAGGAAGGTACATCCCGAACAGTTCAAAGGAATGAAAAGACTCTATGATCTGTAAGTATCTTCAACTATTATGATTTACCTGTACTTGAACTGTTTAAATCGATGATGCTGTTTATTGAAAGAAGAAACGCCAACAGGTCACTCTATCATTGACAGCTTGCAAACTTTCCTTGCCATTAAGCTACAAACAAGGTGAAGACAAAACTTGCATCAATTCTGCCTGCAGTACCTTGCACATTCGCACAGCCACATCACCTATGCACTGCAGCAGTAGGCGTGCACAGCTGTTTTTGCCTTGACTTGCCTTATCAGTGCGGCTTATCCGTCGTACCCCGTACGATCCTAAGATTTTGTGTAAGGAGTCTTTACAGTCCTAACCGTGCCCTCTGTAGGATTGTGAATGATCACCCTGGGATGCTTAAAGCAAGGTTTAAAAAGCCCTGAGAAGTTGGCTTAGTTGAGAAAACACAATGACACAATAACTAAGAAAAATAACAGATTAAAGGTACTCAGCCATTCAAAACAAGTAGTCCTAAACGTCTTAAAGATCCCATATTCCCATTGTTCGATCTTTACCAAATGTACAGTCAATACATGTATCTTATTCGACGATTTAGTATGTAGTATCGTGGGGTATTTTTACGAGTCTCACTGAATTTTGGCGAGCCCGTAGTGCGAGTCAAAATGCAAGAGAAGAGTAAAAATATCCCACGAAACTACATACTAAATCTTCCAATAAGATATTTATTATTCAACTCAGTCGGAAAAAAAGGAGAAACGTAATGCTCAACTCGTAACTTGCTTCTTAAATGGCTATTCAGCGAGTGACTGTCCAGGTTTCGCGTGCTTATATAATGTTGCTGTTGATTGCTCAAAAACGAAAACGTCGCGCATTTTATTTCAAACACTTGCATTACTGTAAGGAAAACAGGGATGGAATATCAGAAAATTGTTTATTATAATGTGTACAGAGATATTAACAACGATCTCAGTTTCCAAGTAAACTTTCAGTCGAGAAAAACTGACTTTGATGAAGAAATGACATAAAAAGTTGTCAAGTAACTCGGGAGGAATTTCTTTAATAAACGACCCTTGCTTCTTTCGCGGACACGCACCACTGTTTCAATTAATTGAGGTCAGTTTTTCTCTTTTGGTCGTATTTACAGAGGAAGTTGTTTGTCGAGTAGGCTATCGTTTGTCTCTAGGAACTCGTTTTCGCCAAAAATCTCAAAACTTGGCAAGCATTCATTGTTTTCTTCGGGGAAAAAAATAGCATTTTCAGCCATTTCTACCGCTTTCGTAAGACTAATACGTTTGTGAAAAACCGGTCAAACTGGTCTTGTGGACTGCAAATATCGTGAGATATTTGTATTTGTTTTTGGTGATATTTGTACTCTGCCGGCTGCAGTTGAATAATGATATTAGTTATTATTGGTAGTTTGATAAACCTGTCGTATCCGCAAAATGCAAACGTCATACATGATGAAAAATTAAACCTCACAGCACCAAAGTTTAACCTTTTTCTTCTGCATTTCCATTATTATTTTCGTAAGGTTCCTCTCGGAAAACCAAATTGAAGAACTACCAGACGGAGTTTTTGATGGTTTGAAAAGTCTTCTGACCTTGTGAGTAGTAAATGAAATTATATAAACACACTCATTCAGGAAAGCTGTAATTTCATCCTTAACAACGGCAGCCCTTTCTCTGTTGATTTTTGCTGGTACTTGCCATTTCAATAGTTCTATTTATATTTTCAACAAAAAGTAACATTGATATTTCCCAATGAAATGAACTACTTTAGGCTGGTTTTCACTGTCGACGGGAGTTCGATTCGGAGTCTTAACAACGCTACCACTCACTGAGACTAGAAAATCTAACTTGTAATCTATGCAGAAATATACCATTTGGTGGTCTCCTTTTTGCAAGCTTTTTTTTCCCTTAGTCTATAATGAATCCATAATGTACTTTTTTGTGTCTGCTGGACTGTAATAAAACGATTTTTGTTTGGTTAGGGAATGGCCTGAATTTGAAGACTGTGGCCAAAGCATAAACATAAGAATTTTAACTCTTAGAATCCAATTCATGTTTCCCCAGTGTAGCCCTCTAGGTGAATCAGTTATGGTAGGTCCTTTGTCAGGTTTGAAATTGCGTCATTGGAGAGGGTGGTGGAGTAGGTCTAGAGGTACTCATTTTGCGAAATGGTGTTTTCCGCTCTTTTCTGGTTGTTGCTATTTTGACCTCTTTAGAAGCAGTTACTGAAGCTTTCTTCAAGTCAAATAAATTACTGTAGTTTTAAGGCAAGTTGGTTGAAATTCCCTGGTATATTTTTTTTCCTTTTTTTCCGGGGAGGGGGTTAAGGAAGGGACCAGGGGGTGTTGGATTATTTCAAAAAAACGATAAGCTCACTAGGGAAAAGAGAGACTTACAAGACCTACAGCATTATTAAGCTAAGTATATCACATCAAATAGATTCGAAAAGGTGTATTTGATTTATTTTATAACACACGGATGAGACCTTTTTGATGTATGTATTCCCAGGAAACTGCACCTTGCTCTGAATCTACATAGGCTTCCAACGCCATGGCATGATTGCGATATCTTGTGCCTCTTTTATCAGATAAGCTGTAAAAAACAGCGGAACCATCATCGGCTGAGGTGATTATTCGCCACTCTAAACCATGAAGGCTATCCACAAAGCCAGCTGCGCTTTAACAAGCCGTTTCTGTCTGCCTTAGGTAATTGTGCAAGGCAACGGTTGCTTTGCACTTTTTCTTGAATCGCCCTGCAAAAGATTCCCCATCTCGCCAAGAGAATGTTAAAACAGTTCTCAATTACTTCCTTCCTCGACATAAACGATAATTTAATATAATTTGGTGTTCTGTAATAGTCTTCCCTGGATTAGGATGCATGCATCAGCCAGGGTTTAGGTGAGTTCGTTACCAACCAGGTAATAAAGGAGGAGACGTAAGGTCCTGGAAGATGTTGTGACTCGAGTGATGACCTACAACCATCCTCAAAGGCTTTTCCCATTTCAGCTTTATTAAGCACACTGCTGCCTTTCGTTCTACCGTATTGGCTAATATCAACAAAGGTAAAGATGTGCAACATACAGCCAGTAGAACAATACTAAACCATCCCTTGCAATTGTAATACAAAGAGCCACTGTTTTGGGGACATTGAATTGCTGTGTGCTTCCCGTTAATTGCTCCAATACAGTACGGCGGATGCCAAATGTATTCAAAGCCCTTTGAAATGTTATCCAGTCACTGATGGGTTTAGGTGAGCTTATGTACTTATCCCTCAATGCCATCAAATGGCATAGATTGTCTCTTTGACAATGTTGTTCAGCTAATTCTATATGACAAGCTTAGGCTTTGCTGGTCTCACAATTGGCCAAATATCTAAGCATCAATATTACTCTTTTGGCCGCACTGCTAGCTTCTCCCATCCTTGTGTCTGTTTTTGCACTGAATTCGTTGTCCAAACAAACTCAATAAAATGCTCAAAGCGTTTTGGCGTCATGAGAATGTATTGTCAAGTCAGGTCTAAGGCTGAATCCGCTTTTACTTAGGTAAAACTCGAGAACCTCATTTTACCTAGTCAGAATATGCACTCTACCTAGTTTCAAGCAGCTATAAAGCCCCCCTCCGCCCCTCCTCCCAACGTATTGACAGTATATTTATACAACACAACATTGTCAATGCTCAAAGCACACGCTCCCGTAATCACCAAGACCATCAAATCATGGCCACTTGTTCCTTGGTACAGTGTGGAGATTGAAGAAGAGAGAAGAGAGAGAGACGGAAAGCAGAAAGGAAATGGCACCGTACCCAATGTGACTCTGATTTGTTAATTTTCACCTGAAGAAGAGCTGTGCTACCAAACGTATGAACAAATCACGTTGCGAGTTTTATATTAGCTTTATTGCGAAAATAGTTCCGATCAGAGAAAGCTGTTTGCTGCTGCGAAGACACTGCTAAATCACACCCATGAGGTGCCATATCCGCCATTAAAAGACAAACTAACATTTGCAAATGAGATGGGTAGTTACTTTATAAAGACGATTAACAACATCCAGCAACAGCTGTTCACGCCCATTCAGCATGTATAACGTATAACCTGATCCAATGCCAGCACCATTAGTTGTCAACGGCATTTACTCAATTCTCCCTATTATCACAAAGATCATTAATTTATCGTTGTCTACTGGCTTTTTTTCTGACAAATGGGCAATGTGCTATCGTTAACCCTCTACTTAAGAATCCTGGTCTGGACCTCATATTTAAAAAAAATATCGACCTGTCAGTAATCTACAGTATGTATAAAAACTTTCGGAAAAGGGCTGTATACGAATAAGTCCATCTTCACAAGGAAACGAACAATATTTATCCTCCACTCCAGTCTGCGTACAGAATACAGCACAGTACAGAAACCCCAAATGAACTCACAGCATGTTGCTCTACTAGTTATGTTGTATTTGAGCGCAGCCATTGACACTGTTAATCACAAGATTTTGCTTGAAAGGCTGCAGCTCGACATTGACATTTCCGAAGTACGCCTGAAATTGTTGTAGTCATACATGTCAAATAGAAGTCAAAGGATTGCAGTTCAGGGAACATCTTCTCGGAATTTTGATCTTGATTGTGCCCTTCTCAAGGTTCCTGCTTTGGTCAATTGCTCTACGTCATCTAAGCATCAAAGTTGTTCAACATCATTGAACGACATCTTCCTGACGCGCACTTCTACGCTGACGGTTATCAGTTATTTCTAAGCTTTAGTCCAGCTGATGGATTGTCATCTCAGATTGATGCCATTCAAGCAATGGAAATTTGTATGGAGGACATACGGAACTGGATGGTTAGCGATCGTCTATTACTGAATGATAAAAAGACGGAATCTCTGCTAATTGGCACTCGTCAACAACTGAGCAAAGTCGAGCCACTCCCTTGAATTGCGTAAGAAATCTTGGTGCTTGGTTTGATTTGATGCTGTCTGTTAGAACGACTATCAACAAAGTATGTAGTTCTGGATTTCGTTATCTGCATAACCTCAGAAGGATTCGAAAATACCTGTCACATGACTGTCTAGTAACTCTTGTCCAAGCGTTTGTCACAAGTCGACTAGACTATTGAAATACTCTCATGTATGGCCTTCGCAGTGTCAAATCTCAAAATTTCAGAGTACAGAACGCTGGTGCTCGGATTGCTCTTGACCTTAGTAAATTCTGCCAAATAAGTACTACATTGCCACGACTTTACTGGCTGCCTGTCGTAAAGCGAATTCAATTCAAGATCCTACCTCTCTGTTAATTTCAAGGGTATTAACGGACTCTCTCCTCCCTACATCAGTGAACTTATAACTGTCAAACCCAAATCTACCTACGATCTCCGCTCAATCAAACAACAGTACTCTGCTGCTACCGCCTACACTTGGTGCTCGCCCCTTCGCTGCTGCTGCCCCTGCGCTTTGCAACAAACTGCCTGCTGACATTTAAAATGTTGCTTCCTTAAATTGTTTTAAGAAATCAATTAAGACCTTTCCTTTTAACGATGGAATCACTTTAAATTTAACTTTTACTTTATCTCTATTCAATATTGTATTTAATTTATATGAAATTTTTGTAAAGCGCTCTTGACCACCTCTGGAAAGAGCGATATAGAAATTTTTAATTTATCATTATTTTTCTCTTTTTCTTTTTTTGTTTATCATCTACACTCAAGCTCTGTCTTACGCATCTCAACACATCTTCTTAATGTTTCCTATCATCTTATCGGTTTCTGGATATAGATATAGAAACCGATAAGATCATACAAAACATACAGAAAATGTGTTGAGCTGCGTAAGACAGAACTCGAGAGAAGGTAAAGGTGTTTTCAGTTCTTTTTTCTTTGGGGGTGGGGTGGGGTGGGGTGGGGTGGGGTGGGGTGGGGTGGGTGGTTCAACCTAGTTAAAATGAGGGTCACGAATTTAACCTGCGTGAAAACGGATTTAACTTGAGACCTGATTAGACCGACAACATATCATGTACCTAAATAGCGGAAATTTGCATTTGCATTCTTTCCAAAAAACTCAAAAATCTATGACAAATTAAAACTACGACCGTGACTGCGAAACATAAAAATTACGATATTATGAATAAAATTGCATGAAACTGACAAAAAGTAAAACTTCCGTCACCTAGTCGAAGTTCCTTGACGAAGTTAGCATACTCGGTATCGCTAGATGTCTTGAATCCAAAATTGCTTTCTTTTTCAAACTAAGGTACTCTTATTCCTATTTTCTTTAACACCAAAAATCGTACTTTTGCAGGACTGGAAACAGGCATTTTCATTGGTAATCTTCTTCGGCTTCCACCTACGACTCTAACAATCTAGTGGTCATATCTGCTACATACATAATTAATTGCTCACTCCACATACGGGCTATTCATGATCATTCCCAATGAACAAAATCACGACAGAACATTCAACAACGACTGTTTGAAATGCAACCGGTCAGAGGCAAGCTCGTTGCCTATTTACAAGTGCAGTTGAGAATTTGAACCAGGGATTACCAGTGGTCAGAACGTATCTTGAATCCGGGATCCCCAGATCTCAAGGCAAGCACCCAAACCACTGAGCCGCACTGCCTCTTCCTCCTCCCTGATTCGGATTCCGTTGGTTTCATTTTCACTAGATCGTATTGCTCTGCGCTTCTGATTGTGACTCTGACTTCATCCCTGGTGAAAACCAGCCTTTAGTGTGTGGCAGAATCCTCGTTTCGGTAACAAACATTGTTATGTACAAAATGAAAATGAAAGTACTTTCGAGATAAACTATGAAATGAAAAGCTATCGTCATCAAGTGAGCTATGGAAGTGCTTTTAAGCATGCTAATGACGCTTTGAACATAATTCAAAGTGAAAGGTACAGAGAGATCATAGAATTAACAAATAAGTTGAAGCAGAGAAGCTATCATTTAAATTTTAGTTCATAGAAAGTGTTTGTGTATCTGATCGGCTGAGATACTCCTTGTTATTCTAGTCCTGAACAGGCTTTTACGTGTGGAAATGAAATCGAACATACATTTTGATCGAGTAATGTCCTCACAATTGTACTTTTTTCAGGGATGTATCAGAGAATGAGATCCGTAGAGTATCGAAAGAAGCCTTCAAAGATGCTACATCTCTGAAGTTCCTGTAAGTAAAGAAGTCACAGTAGGTCAATTAAATAAGCAATTACAGAACTTTTGGGATTGCATCTCTTTTGCTGACAAAAAGTAATGCCAATTCGTGCACAGATTAGTTTTTGTTCTGAAATAGGTGATTAAGCAATATTTTTTGAATGGCATGGAAAGAGCAAGCTTGTGGGATTCTATATAAATAAACAAATTTCATAAAGTATATAATGAGAAAAGCAATTGAATGAGTGGTAAGATTATTACCAACATACATGGAAAAATTACTCCATTCTGACTGGTTAAGAGAAATGCAGTGTCCAGGTAACAGAGTGCATAAAAGAGGTAATTCAGCGCAAAAAGTGACAAAACCAAGCTTTCTGAATGGTCAGTGAACAAGCAAAGTCAGAGATGCGATTGCGTGATTCGCGTGCGTTGCTTCTGCTTCTCGAATTATTTTATGTGTATTATTTATGAGAAATCAAAATATTTTTGTCGTGCAATTTGAAATAAATAAGCACTTGCAATTTTTTTTTTTCAAAGACTTCAAATTGCAATCGCCCTACGAGCTCGTGTAACTTTTTTCGTCTTTAAAAAAGTAATCGTGCTTGTTTTTTCCCAGGTTGCATTCGAAACCATGTGATTACCTGTACAAATAGTTGTGAGAAAAAACTGTTGGACTAGCGAAGCAGGTTCTTCCCTCCGAGCCAGGCCAAATGTCCTCAAGAGCTAAAAGAAGATATTCAATAAGTTGAACATCCTCTTGAAAAAGGAAAAGCAAAATAACTGATATCTCGAAATTCCATTGTACTCTTTTTCATTGAAATATTCGATGCAAAACTCCAAATGCAAAGGTATTCGGGAAATAATTAAGTACTCTGAATCAATGTGCAAAAATTCTCTTTTTGCCGATTGTTCATAGACCCTTACAGGTTTCACTAACAACCGTGATATTTAAAATGCCCTTGCTCTTAATAAAAGCAATCAGTTTTCCTTTACGTTGGCTTTGCATACAAAGGAGTCTGCGACGACATTGCAATTTTCATTTTCCCCTCTCATGGATTGACATGAACCTTTTGGAACCTTTTTTTGTCGTAGTTTTCTTTCATAAATGCAATGCTGGGCACGTCAAAGCTGTGTTTGGTCCTCGCTGCAATTTTCCTGAGTCCTCCTCCTAAATGAGTTAGCCTGGCGCTAGTGAGGGTAGTGTGCATTTTCCTTCATAGTTGCAAAAAAATCATGAAAAAAGCAAATGTGGAAAAGTTTCAAGAAGAAAAAATATTTAAATTTATGTTTACGACATCATTTTACCTGTCTTGGTGGCGCTCTGATCTCACATCGTTACCCTTGTGATGATAGCACAGAGTGTCTCAAGAGGAGTGGCTAGGAACAAAGTATTTCAACATGGCCGCTATTTCAGTTTTAAAAATGACGGAGAGATTGCTCATCCGAATCCAAAGGAAAATTTAAATGGGAAATGTAGAGTAAGGTGCGTGAGTGGTTGTGACAAAGTTTAAGAGTCTTTTATCCCTCAAATTGCTTTGATAGATATCTGGAGATGACCATCACTGAGATTAATTTAACATGCGTCTTTCTTCACTCTTTTCAGGTACATGCATTTCAACTTGATGTATGATCTCCCAGAAGGTTTTTTTGCAAGGATGCAACACATAATAAGGGTGTAAGATAGCTGAAATCACTGTCACATAGTTTATCTTGTTTCATTATCTTTTTTCTGGGCCCAGGATTCCTTAGCTACTGTAATTACAAAGAGTCACTACAAATCTACAATGAACTTGTTATTCTATATCCCATCAATTTTTTATTCACTCACTCACTCACTCACTCACTCCCTCCCTCCCTCCCTCACTCACTCACTCACTCACTCACTCACTCACTCACTCACTCACTCACTCACTCACTCACTCACTCACTCACTCACTCACTCACTCACTCACTCACTCACTCACTCACTCACTCGCTCGCTCGCTCGCTCGCTCGCTCGCTCACTCACTCACTCTTCCTTTCCTTCCTCTATTTTCTTGTTCCTTGATTAAACAGTTTCAAGTTTAGCTATTGATTCTCTTCTTTAATTACGTTTACTTTTAATATTTTCCTTGGGTAACTTTGTGGGTTATATTTACGGCAATGCGACGTTGCTAGTAATAAACAATTGCTCGGTGAATGTAATTTGCGATAAGTTGAAGTCTTATCATGTTTACGCTGGCCGTTCAACCAATTTAGCAAATACAATGTTATTACTACATTCTTATAAGGAAGGTGGCTTGGCAAGGAGCAAATAATGGAACCGTTGTATCACGTGATACGAAGTGGGTCATTTTAATACGCATCTCTACCAGGTCCTTGGTAGGTGATGCTTAGTGATGCTAGTTACGTAAATAGTACGTTATACAAATTGCATTTTGCAATAATCAGGGACAACAATTCTAGGAGTCAACGAAAATTGGTCTTGTTCATAAGGAAGACAAAAACATTGGACACTATTTAAAATATATATATATTTTAAATAGTAGTGTGTGCTGGTTATCTAATACCACGAGGTCTAGTATTGATTAAGTTTTTTTTTTTTCTTTTTTTCGCGAAAACAAACAAACAAACAAGGAGACAAATCAACGTCTTTCTATATGTCATAAGATGGGTATGGCTGTTGACGAAAAGGAAAACGTCTAGCCGTATCTTGAATCGCCAATTGGCTTCTCTTTATCCCTATTTGAAGCAAAGCAATGCTCGGGGCAAACTATCTTTTCAATGGCAAATATAATGCCTCAATTTACACATAATCTCTTTGCTTACAGAACTGTGGATTCAAATGTAATGTGCTGTCACGTGGAAAAGCAAGACGCTGGTTGCGAGTTTGTGTACGACGACAACTTTGCCAACTGTGATAGTATGTTTCAGCACCCTGGGCCCAGAAGGAGCATTTGGGTCCTTGGAATCCTATCTCTGCTTGGTGCAATATTCGTTTTTGTTTGGCGAATATGCTACAAAGAAAAAAATGTGGCACAGTCAATCATCCTGATGCACGTGGCAGCTGCAGATGGACTAATGGCTGTTTACCTGATTACAGTCGGGGTGGTAGATGCGGTGTGGTCTGGTGTCTATTTTCTGCATGATTACCAATGGCGTACTGGGTTCCCCTGCCAAATACTAGGGGGTATTTCTGTGCTGTCTAGTGAAGTCTCTTTAATGGCTTTGTCTCTTCTGTCCCTTGACAGACTAAAACACATTGTGTTCCCAAAACGATTTAAAGTCCTTACACAAAGGAAGGCCCATGCGCTTTGCTTTATCATTTGGGTGATTGGGTTCTTTATCGCTTTCCTTCCAACTTTTGGTATCCGCTATTTTCATAACCCAGATGCGGGCATTTACTATTATGGGAAATCAGTGATGTGTCTACCCATTCAGCTCACGCCTGAATTTTTGTCTGGATGGGAATACTCGGCTGCCATATTTGTTGGTCTGAACCTGGTGTTTGTCCTCTTTATAATTATTGCATACATCTTGATATTCTATACGTCTTGGTCGTCAAAATGGCGCCTAACCAACCAAGGAACCAGAAGAGAGAGAGAAATGAGGTCCACTTCTGTCAATACTAACAGGAACACGTCTATGATATCGAGGATTGTGTGCATTGTGATGACAGATGTTCTCTGTTGGGCACCGATTATGGCCATTGGAATGAGATCAGCGATAGATCAACAGTTCACCCCTCGTGGAGACATAGCTGTTTGGATCGCAGTTTTTGTCCTTCCAATCAACTCAGCGATAAATCCCGTTCTGTACACACTTTCAACCCCACAGGTAAAGAAATTCCTGTTTTTTATCACTGGGCTTAGCTTTTAATGAATTAGTTGAGATTTAATAAGTTGTGGAAAAGGTGAAAAGCAGAGGCTGACTTCATAGAAAGATAGTCATAAAGTGGAGTTGTTTACTGATTCCCGCCACCTGTCCTTTTGCCATTATGTAGGAGTTACAATGACCAACGTTCATCTGGGATATCATTTTACATCCGTTACAGGTTGAAATTAAATTCAAGTCCGTTTAAATCAAACTAGGTAAATTTAAGTCAGACTAGGTGAATTTAATTAACCTAGGTTATTTATCAACTGTTTGAAAAGGGATTTTCTTTGTGGGGTGTGGTTGAAAAAAAGGGGCACGGTTTTTTTAGGGGGGTTGAAAACAAAACAAAAAAAATCGCCTTCCTAACACATTTGCAAATGGACGTAATTGACCTTAGAAATTTACCATGTACAAAGTTCATGTCATCGCAAACACAATTTGATTCTCCACATGATAGATCATTTCACAAAATATTAAGCAGAAGAAGAAGAAGAACCTAAACGTGCTTGTTATTCACTTACCAAGTCAACAAAGGAGACAAGGACACCTCAACATGGAAAAACAAGAAACACACAAAGAAAATACAACAACAAAATGACAATAGCAAACCTAATACCATTTCATTCCAAGTCAACAACTTTGTCAAAATAAAAATTAAGTGGACAAAAGTCCATACAACCAAACACACTTCTTAGTAAAGTAATTGAAAAAGAACATGGATTTATGAAATTTGTAACCAAATCTGGAATTATTAAAACTTGGATTGAATGCACACCAAACAGACTACAAATTACTGAACACATGAATGTGTTATTAGACACAACTAAAACAATAAGTTTCACTGCCGCATGAAAAAAGGCACTTGACCAGTGACACATGTATTAGAGGTGCAAAAACAAGGAAGTGACTTCTCGTTGTTCAACTACAGTCAATTACATTCAAGTAATGACTGTTTAATAAAGGTTACAAACTTTGTGGACTACCAGAAAAAAAAAATGAATTTGATTGTTGAAATACTTGTAACCACAAAGGGGTTTGATACTGAATTACATTTGTACAAGTCACTGTACATCATTCAATAATCTACCTTCTAAAATGTCAATTGTCTTTTTTCCTTCCAAAAACAAGAAAAATAAATATGAAAGATGCTGCTCTAAGATTAAAAAAAAAAAAAAAGCAGAATTAGTTATCATGCACAATATGCCTAACCCCAACCTTAATGCTAACCATTTAAAATCAGTGCTTAGACTTAATAACAACCAAAGGCGTTTTTACAGACTAACTCATGAAAAACGTACGCCAACTACATCTCCTTACTGATTTACTTACCAATATATATTGAACGTTTTGTTACTGTTTCCTACTTTCAATTTCAACCTAGTTTAAAATTAAATTTACCTAGGTTGAAATAATTTCAACCTGAATTTCAAATTTACCTGTAACACATCCATTTTTCCTAATTTTGCAAAATATCTTGATGGTTTTACCTCACCTAACCCCTTTTCCCCTTATTGCTAAAATTGAAAGTAAATCAAATTAACACCCCTTCCTTAGGTAAAAAAGATTTTGGGAGAAAAGATTTGTCAAGTCTGGAACTACGTTCGAGGACTTTCCACCTGCTGTGACTATACCCAAGGTAAGAATTGTGACACTTCATTTGAATCCCAATTGTCTTCAATGAAAAAGGAGAGAGAAAGAAATAAGAATACTAGCAAGGATTGAATTGTAAAAAAATGTTAATTAGAAATGGAGGATACTAAGGTTTGGATGGAGCAGTTGATACTTAACGTAGGGGCATGGAAAGTTACCAAAAAAGTTACAAGTAAGATATATATTTAAAATGTGTGCAACTAAACTCGTGGAGGTAAATGTTCAAGGAATTTTAATAACAGTAATAATAATAAATTAACTTATAGAGTGCTTATATCATAACGTCATAACACTACAAAGTTTATAGTTGAGAATACGAATTATGTAAAATTACAAGAAATAATTTACAATTTAACAAATGCGTTCAATGTTAAAAATAGATAATAGATCAATTTCCCCAATATGAACAATTTTATGGCAGATATTTAGTTATGTAAATTAGTTAGTCTCCTATTAAGTATATATTTTGAGATGTTAATATAAGTGATAAGCTCTTTTATTTTTTCTCGTCTTTTCTTTTTTTTTTTTTTTAATTTAAACGGTCTTTTATATATTTTTGGCTAATTTTGTGAAAATTATATGGGTTTAAACGACGTATTTTTTATCTTTTACTAATCAAGTTTAGTGTAATTTTCCTTGCATTGCTACTTTGATCACCAAACGCATCCTGTAATCTATGTTATAGTTTATTTGTATCTTTACTTTTCATTGAGCATAGCTTGCTGGGTCAATGGAAAAGAGAAATTGCGTGTTTGGTGAACTGTCTTTTTTGTTTTCCCCATTTAAATTAGAATTCATAAACCATTCAAAAGAAATTGTTTATATACGTGATCCTCGCACTCAACTTTAGTGGCTTCTTTGCTCATTTGCTAGGGCGTTGTACTGGCATCGCAGAAGTCATGGGTTGGAATCCCATTAAAGCCATCTAAATATTTAAAGTGTCTGTTAGAGACATTTACTTCAATTGTCCAGCTGAGTGCGAATATCTCTTCTCCTTTCTTCTATAGTCCCCCACTTTAAATGTAATTTTATTTCATTGTGGAGTTAGTGGGTTTTCTTTCTGAAGCGACCAGAGAGGCCATTGACCCTGTGCTTGGAGATTTTTTTTAAGGGTCAAAAGAAACGATTTTGCTGGAAGATTAACTACGCATGCCAAAGACACAATTCCGACAGTGCTGTCAAAACTAGAAAGGACCTCAGGCAGGCCAAGTGCCATTTGCGTTGTGGACGTCGTGAGTTGTCTGATTGTTCAAACAATGGGTCCCGCTGCTGCTGTTTTGATCGCAGCCATCGTGCGAATGAGTGTAAACAGAGGAGTTGTGTGTGGTCTTGATGGATGCACTGCTAGTCACACACGTCTCTTCAGCAAGCAGAGAAGACAATTCGGATAAAGTGCAATGTGCGAGCAACCCTGTCTCCAGAACCCCACGTGAAAGCTGTGCATGTAGCCCACCAAAATATATGGGAACTAGGATGATACTTACCACAGCACTTGTGAAGATCAGAGCTGGGGACCACATTGCTTACCACCACACACACGCTTTGCTTGATTCGGGAAGCACAAAAACCACCTTTGATTTAACAGGTAACTCTGTGATTGAAAAGCTCCTCTCGTTCACTGCTGTTAACAATAGTGAAAGTATGGTTGCAGGTGTTGTGACACTAGAAGCGATTGGTGTTAAGGCTGCGGTAACAAAAGATGGTGTTATCCAGGGACCAAAGGTATATGTGCTGTGCAACTTACCCTCACTGAAATATTGCATATGCATTGCCTAACCTAGTTATATCCGTGGTTGGCCTGATCTTTAAGATCTTTGCCTTCCGCAAATAGACGAATTCGGTTTTTCCATACTGATTGACCATGATGTTCCAGAGGCTTATTGCCCGCTAGCGATGGATCATCTGCCTTATGCCACAAGGACACCTAGTGGCCCCTGCAGATCAATGACCCTGTTGAACAGACTGCCTTCCACAATTTTGTTTGAGCCGATGAGCAATTGGACAGGCAGGTAGAGCAGTTCTGGACACCGGAAAGTCTCAATTTAAATTTATGTCCCAATTTATCTGTCTTTGATACGATCTATTTTGGAATATTGCTGCGTAGTCTGGAAATATGCTCTCCCTTCCTATTTATCTGAACAGATCGAAAGAGTCCAGAAACGAGCTTTTGCTATTATTATCTTTCCCAAACAAACCTACAGCAAGGCACGTGAACTTGCTGACTGCCCAAGGTTGGACTTACGCCGCAATGATCTTTGTATTAGAACTTGACAGGAAGGGCCCTCTCACAAAGCACCTGACAATGACAAGGGTGAGTGCGCATGGACATACGATGAGAAATGCTACCCACAGAACCCTATAGAAGTGTAGAAGGTTGTGGGTTCAATTCCCACCCTGGTCAGGGTTTTTCTCTCTCCTTGTGTGGGCCCATTTCCATCAGTAGGGCTAACGCTCACATGGTTCATATGGGGTAGATACTCAGCACTTCACATTATACTCTCATCAGTTAAGTCTGTGACACGAGAGTAGTTGATTTTTGGGAGTGGGCAATTGAGATCACGGATGGTCAATATTTGCTGTGGCACAGAAGGGTCTCAAATCTGTGGGCAAATGGTTTCTTAGGGATCCTGATTTACATGCCAACTGCAAAGCTGGAATTCAAGAAATGCTGGATTGAGATTATGCGTAGAATGTGCCGGAAATGAAAATTAACTTATCGAAGGAACTGGTACCTTCTCCATCACAACGTTTTGAATATAAACAAGCTGGGGAGGACGTGTATTGTGTTTGACTGTAGTGCGGAGTTTGCTAGCACTTCCCCCAACACGGAAGATTTGCAAGGCCCCAAGTTGACGAGCAAACGTGTGGAAGTTCCATTACGTTTTCTTGAAGGTCCGATCGTTCTAATGGGGGATGTTGAAGGAATCAAAGGATCACCATACTATTCGGTTTCTTTGGTAGAAGTCCATAGGATGACTGTTTGCCTGTTTTGCAGTATCTGGGGACCACGTTGTGCTAGTTTTGCTCAACTCCATGTGGCAAAGGGTGAAAGAGAGAACTTCCTGAAAGAGGTGATTGTCTAACGTCTGTAGATATTGTTTAGAAAGCTACGGATATTGTGCATGATTTATGTCGTCTGCAGGAGACGTTTGGTTAGCGAAGTGGATAAGTAATAACCGTGAAGTGTTGGAGACTGCACTTGAAAGTGAGAGGGGTGAAAAATTTTGATCTATCAAAATTGCAACGTTGAGTGACAATATTGTAAAGTGGCGCGCAAACGAACAACTGGTTTCACTGTAAAGCATAATTTATCTGCTCCCTACGTGCAATGGCAATCTTAAAAATATAAATTGCCTTCTTTATAATATCTTTGGGATAGTAATTAGTTTCAATTGGTAGACCTGGGCAAGGCACCAGGGCGACATGACATACTAGCTGAAGTGTTCTTATGTGGAAGTGACAAGCTGCTTAATGCACTCCAGCAGCCGCTGTGCAAATTTTCGGAATAAGTAACTGTTCCCTAAGACATGAGTGACCCTACCACCACGACCCTGTACAAGAACAAGAGAAACTGCAGGGATTGTTATAGCTACTGTGGCATCTCCCGAATCGGCACCGCTGGCAAGCCCACTGTCACCTAGAGCAGTTTTCTGAAGGAGTGCAACCCGGTTCTGAATGCAGCTTCTGCTCCAATCGCTCTACAGTGGATATCATCTTCTCAGTCAGGCAGCTCAAAGAAAAGAGCCGAGAAGAAGAGCACCCTCTGTTCATTGCTTTCTTAGACCTCACAAAGACATTTGACCAAGTCAGCAGAGATGTAGCCTGCGTAGCAAGCGGTTCGGCGAATATTAGACGCTTCTTTCCACCAGAGTTGAGTTTCGAGCGATCGTTTTGAATATGGCGGCGCGAAAGCCTGGACCGAAGTCAGACAAGAACGCAAGGGGAAGGGGGCCGAGGAGAATGAGTGAAAAACCGCCTGCATTCAACCCTTCAACATTTTCGAAAACTCCATTGGCCCGCGGAGAATATATCGATCCTGATTGGCTGATAAAGTATCACAAAATCCGCCAGTCAAAATTATAAAGTGTTAAGACAAGACAGAGCGGAGAGTCGACAATCTGTTTTTTGGGAAGAAAATTGGAAACTTCCTTGCCGTAACTTGGAAGACGTAAAAACACTCATAAACAGAGGTGATATTTTGCCGGTCCTTTTCAAGGGATTTGGCAAAAGCTTCCTCTCTCAGTTTTTTCTAAATAGCGAAATGTGTTCAGCATTCGTAATCACACCCCTGAGAAGTTTCATCGGTGACCAGATTTAAGAAACAAAAGGGATGAGGGATCACGGCAAATACTCTTTGGCGGCTGCCAGATAAGGCACTGTATATTAGGGAAACTAGGTGTCTGTTGGTATCTGTCGATTGCTTACGTTTGTCAGCTGATGATTACATTTGTTAAGGTAATCCCGATCTTACAATATCACCCACTGACCTTAAAATACTATTTTCCTTTGCTACAGGCAAGTCACTAACAATTTTTTATTTATTTAATGGTGTTTTCTATGATCAGATTGATGTAGTTGCAATGGGTTCCTCTCTTGCCCCAATCCTTGATAATCTTTTCATGGGACATCATGAAAAAGCCTGGATGGAAACTTACCTGTCTTCATCTGTATTGTCCTGTAGACGTTATGTAGATGACAAATGCTGCCTATGGATGGACTCTACGTATGAGTGTTTAGCCTGATAGGTTAAGTAGCCCATCTGAGTCAGCCTCATCCAGTGGATGGATGGATGGTTGGTTGGAGGGATGGATGGATGGATGGATGGATGGGATGGATGGATGGATGGATGGATAGATAGATTTGTTTATTTCCGCTTATTGCATATTCTGAATTACAAGTGGGGTCAGTATTACATGATACTTACGACTAGACTAATTACACAAATATATTAACAACACATAAAGACATTCAATAACTCGTCACAATGTTACGAAAAAACCGTTTCACATGTTGGACGACTGATAAAATCATTAGGGAATTACATGCCGAATTACGCGAGAAGCGTTCAAAACTTGATCAACGAGAAAAATTGTTATTATAGAGCAAACGCTATTGAATATTGCTGAAACTTGAGTCTCCTTGTTTTTCCGGGCTAAAATCTTTCAGTAAAGTGAATTCAAATTGCTCGATCTCGCAAAGAACTGTAAGCAAATTGGACCGCTATATTATCACGTCACACTCGGCGTCTGACTCCAAATGCAGTTTCACGTCATTTATACATAAACATTACAACTTCTTCTGTCCAACCTTTTTTTCTTCTTAAAATATGTTTTCCGTGTACCTATTACGAGTATATAACACCATTAAAAAAGGGGGGTCAACGTGCTCGGTCAGGACAAAATAGCCATTCCTTGACAGATTGAGCTGTCATGAATGAAAATCCGCCATTTTATGAATGTGCGCGCGCTAATGTTCGCGCCAATGACGAAAGAAATTCTGCGCAGTAGGGTTACGCAGTACAAAACCAGAGAATCACCTTAAAGGGGAAATGTGTCACGCCAGCCAGAAAAATAATAAAACTAACATGGTTTTTTTCCAACAATTCCCTAATATTGGAATTTTTTAGAAAGTAACACAAAAAAATCTTGCACTTATATTGACATTAGATTGTTGTTGTTTTTTTTTTCTACTTTTAAGGTAACACAGTTGTTCATTGTGAAAGATTTTGTGCCACAGGATCTCCGCTCGCACGTAGTTTGTAAATTTACTTGTGTTGGATGTAATGCCACTTGCATTGACAAAACCGTTCGTTATATCTCCACTCGCGTGCGTGAGCATTTTGTTTCGGACAGGTCATCTCATGAGTACAAACATCTTGCAACATCAAAAACTTCTCCAGATTCTGTTCAACTGAATGTTTCAAAGTCTTAGAATCAGCCAACTTGCGTTCTAAAACTAAAATAAAGGAAGCTTTGCATATCAAATGGAACAACGTACTCTTAAACAACAGCAACAACTTCTCTTTCAGTTTAGTCTCCTTGGTTATTCACTTTTAAATTACGATCTTTTTTAACGGTTTAGTCGCGATAAGAACTAACTATCTTAGCCAATTAATTTACTTTGTTTTTGTAAGTATGCGAAGAACGTATCAATTTAACCTTTGTATTTTCCCACAAATAAGTCTAAATTCGAATTGCACAACTCATTCAAAAGTGAAGATGGCATACGTTTGTCGAAACATGTCTTGCAAAAAATTAAATATGTTGTTTTATTTCCTCAGGTTATCTGTCGATTTCATTTTATCTTTCAATGAATTTAAGGATACATGCTCCTTGAAATAAGCACAGTTGAAGAAAATAATAAAAATAAATAAAATAATCCTGATTTCCCTTGAAAGATGTTGATATTGACTGGTGTGACCCGGTTGCAGAAGACGAACAAGAACAGGAAGAACAGGACAATGCGGAATCTGAAGATGACAAGGGTAACATTATGATCTGCAACAATAACGATATAACCAAGGCTGACAAGTGATAATAAAATGCTGAAAATGCAAGCTCTACCTTTCCCACAAAATGAACCTTAACTTGACATAAAGGGCGCGATTTGCAAAGAAGCATTTCTGACTTGTGTCAGGTGGTCTTGTGAGTGACATGAGTGAAGCCTTAATAATATATTTTCATAGCTTTACTTAATAAAAAAATAAGCCAGTATCTTAAGTGAAAGGATGCACTGTTGTGGGAGAGTAAAATGCTCCCTAGAGGTATTTGTGTAACAAATGTGTTAAAACATGTATTCAGAGAATCGAATATCAAGTACCCAGAATACTTGTCAGCAAAACGTATGTAGATATTTGTAAGGACTGAGTGATAACCCTGAGGGCCTTGAGAGTCATTTCCGCTCTCTTTCGAATTTTGTTTTAGGCTGCTAACTCTGAAATATGTGGAGGCTGAATAGATGCAGTTTCTGGTGTTGTTGCCAAGTTGGACCAAGGCCTCAAACGAACTCGATTGTGGGTCAAACAGCGGATACTCTGTTTGCTTGATTTAAGTTTTAGGGCCCATCACAAGGCAGTAAAATACCAAAGATCCATGGCAAAAATCTCTTTTAAGTTGCTGAAAATTAATTTTTGACATTGTCGTATTTATTTTCCTGTTATTTTTCTATTGACTACAGAGCAAGCGAGAGCTGATGGCGTATTCTTGGAATCAGGTAAAAGTGATTATGAAAGCCACATGTTATTTTCGGCTTTCCCTTGAATTAAAAGAGAGAATCTTTAAACATCTTTATCCAGCCAAAGGGGAATGAAGGTTGGCTTACGATTCTCTCATTATTTCGGCTCGGCATCGAAGCACCGAGCAACGCAACTGGAGGGTGCACACTGTAAATGAGGCTTATCGTTCGCGCATGTATAACGCTGGTAGAATGATAGCCTTTATTTTTAATTATTTTGTTGGAATAATTCTTATGGGGAAACAAAGAATAGCACTCTATGCAATTGACGTCACGATTTAGTGCCCAAAGCATTATGGGATTAGCATGCAGACAACAAAAATGACATTTTCGCCATGTTTGTCCGAATTTCAATCCCGTAATGCTGTGTAGTAAGGCGTTAAGATCTATTTTGTCTCAATTGTGGAAAATGCTATTAAAGATATGACCAGAAGAAAAACTGTTTCTGAGGCAAGCAATAAATGCCAGTACCTCTGTGAATAGAGATAAACTTGAATTCGATGTGAAGTACCAGTTTTTTTCCAAGTTGATAGTTTCCTTTTAGCATTAACATTCTTACTATTTGGTTTTTGAGCAAGTAACACACATAGACGTTTTTTTTTTGTATCACTAACTTAGATGTGAAAGTGGAGAAAGAAGATGAACAACATGTAAGGAACGAACAAGCAGAAATCCACCTTGAAAGAGAAGAAGTATCATATGTTAAAGATGCAAGAGTAAACACAAAGGAGAAACCGCCAGGTGGTGAAATGATTGCCCTGGAAGCGAGGGCAGAAGAACCTAAAGCGGCGAAAACAGAACGTTCAGAAGTGGAAAAAACAAGAAAGTGTACGAGAACTAAGGTGTCATTCCACAGGGTGTGGGACTTAGCCGGAGAAGAAAACTCATCTCAAGAAAAACACCAACAAGCACACAGGGTGAGAGCTGCTCAAGGTGCTGATGGGCCGAAAACGTCAAAACTGGCAGTGATAGAAGAAGATGCAAGTGTCCTCAAATTGGAAGCTGAGGTAGCAAACGGCATAACGACTAAAAATCAGGAACCAAAAGTTGTTGAATTAACTGAAGTAGACAACATAGTTGTGGCTGACAAACCGTGTATGCATACAGCTGCTGATATGACCAACGTGACAGGTATTGAAGAAAGAGATGCAGGGAAACTTAAGAAAGAAAGGCCAGTAGACAAGGATGCTATTGAGGTCCCTAATGCAAGTGGTGGTGAAGTGGCAGAGGCTGGTATTCCTAAACTGGTGGATAAGGCAGATTTGATTAAAGGGGAACAAGACGTTACAAGAATGACATCGACAACAGATGGAGAAACCTCAAGTGCTCATCCGATTCATGCAGATGTGGCTTACCTTCGTGAGGCACTTAATACGCAGCAACCGGAAGATGTTGAGACGGTTGAAACGCCCAGTGTGGGAGAGGCTGAAAAAGTCAAAGTACCAAAAGCAGAGTGTAAAGAAAAGGTCCAAAGGGCGAGCACAGGATATGCTGGAGCCATCGATGCAAAGGAGGCGAAGATAAAGGGAAAAGACAAATGCTAAATTTCAAAAGGATTTAAATGCGTTGTAAACAAAAGCGCTAAACACGATAGAACGGAGAAATCTTAAAAAGTATCATACAACATGCATAGTAGTTAGAAAAGACAGAATTTCAGAGTTTGAAGCCAAGTCCTCGGTCCCATGCATGTCTGAGCAATTATTTCTTGAAAACGGCATAGGACTAACTGGAAATAATCCAATGGGATTAAATTGTAGTGTGCTTAAGGTAGACCAAGCATATAAACAATTTTCATCCTCCCTGCATCGGTGTGTTTTTTCTTTTTCCAGAACAAAACTTCTGGTCTTCTTTGTCCTTTGAAATGCTCTTGTAGGACCACATTTTATGTTTTACACCGAGTGAAATGTGGAGATAATCATTAGCGCAGTGTTGAAAGGACCCAAGGTGCATCGTAATGAATTGCAACAGCTGAAAATATGGCCAGTAAGAGAGAAGTAAAAGTTTGCTTAGAAATGTACCCTCAACGGTGTGAAATCGAAACAAGAGACATAAAAAGTATTGGAAAGATAATACCAGTAAGTCAGTTACGACTAGTGCAGCTTAGAAATCACTATGCTATCATTTTGATTTTGCTGTTTCATTAAAAGAGGATTGTGTAAAGGATGCTAAAATCAAAGGAAAGACAGAAGCTAATAAGGGCGCTGTAGACAAAAGCACCAAATATGGTCGCATGGAGGAATCGTAATAATTATCATAAGAAATCAACCCTATAAACTGGATTTTTAACTGTAGACTCGAACAAAAGACATAAGTTAAATTTAGAAACGCTTGCTGTACTAAATGGAAGAGCATACCGGTAAGTCAGTTATGACTCATGCGCGTCAGAAATACCAATGCTATGATTTGCTTTTGCTTTTGCTTTTTGGTAAAAAAGGATTGTATAATCATTGCAAAAAGCCTTACTCGCTAAGAGAGTCAAGAGGCCTTTTATGGGCCCATGCCATCCGTGACCAATTGCGAATTGAAATTATAATTCTTTGTAAACTTTGAAAAACCATACATATACAATATACAAATGGTTCATCTAAGGCAATGCTGTAAAACTTCTTACTACTCAGGAAATAAAATAATTAAAAAAGTTAAGTGGTCTTACTTGTAGGTGTTGTCCCTGATAATTTTAAAAGGCCAGCTCCCAGTTCGCTTGATAGCTCAATTGGTAGAGCTCTGCACCGGTATCGCAATGGTCATGTAGTTCGAATCCTGTTCAAGCCTGAATTGTTCATCCTTTCCTTCCATTACGGCTAAAGTAGCGTTCACAACTGCGATGATCTTAAAACTTAACTTGTTTCATTTCTGCAGTTCAAATGTATGTGTTTAATACATTGTTTCTTGAAAGTCAAAAACTTACCCAGTCATTTTAAAATGCGTTTAGAAAGTTCTTTTTTAGCTGAAATAGATGACCTCCCCGGAATATTTTAAACTACGTAAAAACAGGTATTCAACTTAGGTATTTTCGCTAAAATTTCACGCAAAATCAACAATACCCCTTGGCCTACATGATGTCTTTAAGGAAAAGTCAATGGTGACCATTAAGATATCTCAATGTTGGACGCTTTGCCCTTTTTTGCTTTATTAGACCTCGTATTAACTTTTGCAAGACTACAGTTGCTGCAAACAACACTTTAACACCGAAACATTTCGGCAGAGAAGCTAAAAAAACAAAGAAACAAAAGAGCAGGAATTATGCCTTCCTCATTTTTATTCTCCTGCCAAGTTGTCCTTCTAGTAAGTTCTCCCTTGGTGAATTTGGGAAAAAGGTTGCGATTCATAGCTTTCCACATCAACCCATCAAAACACTCGGGCTTCAAAAACACTGTATGAAATAATTGCATTCTATCTTTTTGCTCTTTCATACTGTTGAAACGCCAGACTACAGACTATGCAGACAATGCAGACTAGGGGTAAAATATGGTGTTACCCTCAATATTACTGAGAGCTAACCATAAACAGGCCTAATAATTAGGCTAACTGAATGTTATTTAGGCCTAATTCAGGCTAACCAAATTTTCATTTTACAGACGATCTGCACAGTCTGCAATCTGCGTTTTTCAGTGTCCCGTTGAAACGACATCCTTTCGGTTTGCAAACCACCTATATGCAATTGTAGTTTGTTACAATATTGAACCCCCACCCCCTTTGGAACCAAAAATACATTTAGGCATTGTGGGTAATAAGAAGCCAGGAGGTTTGTCTTCGTTTTCAATTGTTGTTCAATGGAAAGTATCGCTCATCTGTTTTGGCAATAGAAACGTTTGGGGGCCTCTCCGGGAGAAGAATAACTTTAAGTGTATTAGCAATGGATTTTCGTGGTGGCCAGAAAAACTGAGTGAAGAAAAGACCGTAGTTTAATGCCGAAAAACAAACCTTTGATTCGTACGTAACTCTATAGCCTGCTTGCGCGCGGTAATTTGTATTTCGGTCGCCATATTGGACGGGTGAAAGTCGGAAGATCTGGTACAAGTGGGGAATACACCGCCTGCCAGAAAACTAGTCTTTTCTCAGGACAAAAATTCAAATCCCGTCTACCAGCAGACGGGGTTTCCAATTGCTCGAGTAGGTGTCAAAAGAACAATGACGTATTATGACGTTGTCTTTTCTAAATTTCTTGAGGAAAAACTATTATTTTGAAGTCAGAACAGGAAACCGCTTTGATAAGTCTGCAAAGGGGACAAGATTTTCTAGCAGTTTTATCTACAGGCTTTGAAAACAGCATGATTTTCAACGTATTTGTACTGTCTGCGAGAGAGCTGAACAGACCATTTTCTGTTTTGGTCATTTGCCTGCTCATGAGTATTATATTGGACTAAATTGCAGAGCTCAGGGTTTATGCTTGGCAGCTGAACTTACTCCTGAGAGTTTACAAAAGATTATTGAGGACACTCCTTTCTTTTCTTCTTTGGCGGCTTGTTGAGAGTTGGAACATTTTCTTCCTAGATATTTTGAGCACGTAGTAAATGGATGTAGACGTAATACTGGAAAATAATGTAATATGGTAATAACACCTAATTTTTTAACATTCAAATACTAAAAGAGTAACGGAATAATAACAAAAGAAACTGAAAGCTAATATATTTCTTTGCGGATATTAAAACAGTTGGGATGAAATGAAAAAAAGCTTTCTTAGCCTTACGAATTGAGTTGGAAAATATTTTTTCGATAGAAACTAACTTAATTGCCTATCTGATACAATGTACTCCGACAGTTTGTCTACGGTTGCTTGAACACTGTTTTCTTGCTGCTTGAAGTTGGCTTCACAGAATTTTCAAACTTTCCGTCTTGAACAAGAAATTGGAATGGGCAAAACCTACAACTATCGTTTGCTGCAGTTTTTGGCTGTTTGCTTACATTTTTTGCCCCTTTTTTGGGTGCAAGTGGACGCTCCAGACTGCACGGTTAAGTGATTGACAGCTTTATTACAGTCTCTTACTTTATTGGTCAATTATTGTGGCGTGACATGTAAGTTTTCCGGCAAGAGGTGTATTTCCCACTCGTACCAGATCTTCCGACTTTCACCCGTCCAATATGGCGACCGAAATACGAATTACCGCCTGCAAACGGCACGATGGAGAGCAAGGAACTTCAGATGCAGCCACAGAACATCTGTGCCAGTTAGGAAGTAAGGATCAGGAAGAGATTGCAATGCAATGTTGGTGACGTGAATGAGAAGACTAGGAAAAGGCTTGTTTTGCTGATCGAAGAAAAAGTAGAAGAAACGTTGAAGGGAACGACGGAGGAACAGTGGGAACACTTGGAGGAGATTCGGTCAAAAATTATATGGAGCATATGTTACACACTCAAATCAAATCGGAAAACTTTTTATAAAACCACAAGCTCCGTACTTTTAAACTACTCTCCGAGCACATGGTTTTTTCCCTCTCTAGCTCCCAGCATATATTGCGGCTCATGAGCTTATGGTCACACACTCAACATAACATGTCACGCAGCCTGCACATAACCTGGTCTGCCCGTCGCTGGAATAGTTCGACACCGAACCGGGTTTCTTCAAGTCAACAGGTGCTTTTAATTTCCTTATGTTGTTAAAAATGTGTTTTATTTTTATTTTTGACTCGGTGCAATTCAGTTCCTTATTTCTTTGAATTAGTGAATTCAAGTCAAAGCAACAGAGAGAAAAAAAGACAATGCAAGAGAGAGAAGGTAGAATGCATTTCTTTAAAACTGTTCGCAAAATCTCATTTCCGAGTCAGCATGACCGTTGAGATAATGTCACAGTTAACTGAAATTCAAACTACTTGATTCATGATCGCTTTATCTTGTATGTCCTGCGCGCAGCGCTGCAAATGTCTTCAGTGTATCAACAAATGACGTTTTGAAGGTTAAGCCTTCTCTTAAATCTGTTTTATTCCATTGAATATCAAATCCGGCATCTGTTTTGCCAGAGGATGGCACGTCGAACACTTGTTTCACTCAGAAACCATCAGTATGGTTAGCAGTTTTTACAACTGAAATTGTCATCCTCTTAAAATATGTTAATATTATTTTTACTTGTGTTTCCCGCAGTTCAAGACATCTTTTCTCATTTTGGGGCTTCAATTCTACGTCTACAGCCACTGCCTGCTCTTAGGCGCTGATAAATGCGTGACATCCATCGAAGGAGTTTCACTTCTGAAACACAGCTACGAACAATCTGTCGTCCATGACATGCTTGAATGCTATAACAAATGTAAAGCTGACACTCTATGTCAAAGCTTAAACCTCCATAGATATCAACACGTCTGCGAGTTAAAAAACCGAACAAAGTCTTTAAATTTCCAAAACGACCTTGTTCCATATTCAAACTCATTTTACTTGGACAACCCACACAGAGGTAAATGTCACTTTAGCTCTTATCTTGTCTGGACGAGTGGTCACTGACTGCTTCACTCAACGCAACACATGCACTTGTTCATAAGTAAATTACTTCAATTAAGAACTTTGGTCGCAAGCACGCGTTATTTTTTTTAGTGCTATGTCCGCATTAATTTAAAGGGCATTTTGAGGCTCAATCACAAAAAAAAAAAAAAAAAAAAAACTTACTTAAAAACTAGACGCTCTTTTAATATAGAATGAGTGTTAAGAATTCCATTTGAGTGTTCATGTCTGTTTCCTGTTGCAAGCGAATCTAAGAGCAATTTTTTGTGATGTTAATTGGTTCTACTTTAAATAACATATAGATTTAGCCGAGCCTAAAAGCGGAGCTCCCGGCTTGTTTATTCTTACTGCCTGTAGGATTAGTGAAAATAGAAAGCTTTGGAACTGTCCGCCTTTTGGTTTTCCCGGATATTGCTTAATTATGTCATTTTATTCGCTGCCTAACTAGTGAATTCCACGGTTAATTTCACCTGAAAAACCGACTGATCGCATGGATCACGAAGGGATGAGTGTGATATCGGTTTTTCCAGCGAAATCTACCGTCGAATTCACCAGTTGGGCAATTAGTTTTTCTTGAATCGCAAGAGCTTTAAATGAAAACAAGCATATCCTCAGCAAGCGAACGAAAAAGGAAAGAAGCCATTTCGGCGTCGACTGTCAAAAGCCAGCGAATAGGAATCTCGATTGTTTATTCGCGATCATCGTGTCCTTGAGGCTATAATTTGGCGATTAGAGAAAAAAGAAAAAGGAACCAATTTGTCAGCTGAATATGGCGTTAGTAAACGGCAGATATCTGATATCCGCAAGAGCAAGGAAAAGATCATAACCTTTGCCGACACGTGTACAGGTATTCACAACGGACAGTGAAGATGTAGACCATATTGTTTTCCAAACGATATCTTAATGTAATCAGTTTTTGTTCCTCATTAATATTCATATTCTCTTTTTTTCCCCACATGTTTTATTGCCATTTTGAAGAATAAAAAAGTGTTTGCAAGACTCTCAGTATACTCTATTTACATTTGTAAGCTATTGTTAATTATAAATTACATTTATATTTGTAAACAATTACTATAATTATATTTGTGAACTATTCTTTGTTAAATATAAATACCATTTATATAATAACCACTTAGCCTGAATTTTTTCTGTATATTATTTTTAACAGCAATGTATTTCTCAGTTCTATATTTAACGTCTACTTGTTTTAAGAAAAATTCACATTCTGGAATCTTATCTCGTTTTCGACGTTGCCATATATGCAACTTTGCAAGAGTTATAAGATAATTCAATAACTCACATTTTTCTAATTTACCAATATAAACATCTTGTAATGTGAATTTTTCCCTTTTACCTGAAAGTACAAACCAGAAGTTTTCAAAATTTTCCCAAAAAAGAAGAGTAAAAGGACATTCGTAAAATAAATGATAGGTGGTTTCTGTTTCCACTTTGCAGAACGTACAGGTATCATGTAGAACATAACCTATCTTAACTAATCGCTTATTAGTAAAAACAATATCGTCCAACAGTTTTAACTGAAAGCTTCTAATAAAGGTTTCCGATGAAACCGACATCAAGTTAAAAAAAACTTTAGACACAGTAATATCATCTAAATCAAAGTCATTTTTCAATTTAGTAAAGCCCCTTGATACTATTCCCCTTTTTGTAATGAGGAATTCATATAATTGTTTACTTTTACATAACACGGGATCAAAGACTTTTTCCCCGCAGCAAAATTCTAATAAACCAATTTTTCTGTTATTATCATCCAAAAATTTCAAGTGGCCAGGAATTGCACTTCGAATCCCTGCCCACGTTAAAAAGTTTGATTGTC
>OX421453.1:31362569-31367569 GCA_949126865.1 Montipora capitata
TTTTTGCAGAGAAAAGTAGAATTATATTTTTGGTTGCACTACAGTGTATGTAAGTTCGTAAGCTTGTTAGCAGTGTAAATACAACAATTTTCTGCACTTATAATGAAATAAATTGTAAGCATCATGTGAATTTGAATCGTTTATTCTTCGAATTCATGAATATGATGACTATTGGCCAGGACAAGCTGCATAACAGCCCTATTTCGCAGTTAAGTTATCATATTAAGATAACAATAGAGACCATCGAGGCACTTCAGTTCGGGCACAAGCCACAAAATACCATATTTTTTCTGGAGTTCGTGAAACTATTTTTGTATAAAAATGGTTTTAAAATGTACAAGAACTAAAATTCTTTTAGTTTACATTGTTTATATGCTGTGCAAGATTGTAATTGTTGATGCAACCATATTAAGGTTATAACAGGTATTTTAAAGTTATAAATGTACAAAAGAAGTATTGAAGTGAAGTATTTTGGTGACCTATAAGTAGATTTTTTACTTAAAAACGTACTTAACTTTGACAAACCGAATTTATGATGGCAAGAACAGACTCGGATTTCGAATTCAGTGTTGTAACTAGACTCGCTGAAGCTTTATTAGTTCAATCAATCTTGAAATATTTATGATTTCAGATAATCTTAAACTTAATCTGTGATGGATGGAAAAGCCAATTGCATAATCTGCAAAGAGCCACTCGACCAAGGGCCTGACTCCGCTATAGTTACGCTAGGAGAGAAAGGCAGTGCAAGTGTTAACAGAGCAAGTTTAGAGCGTAATGATAGTACTATCTGCACCGTACCTGGGCAAAAGGTTCACCAATATTGCCGCAAAATCCATTGCAACCCTAACAAAATAGCCCAAGCAAAAAGAGATGCCGCCAAAACCCCAGACACAAGTATTTCCCACTCTAAACGCCGTTCAGCGGAAAAGAGCTTCAGTTTCAGCAGAGATTGCTTTTTTCTGTGGAACGCCTGTCAATGTTGTGGAGCAAGGGAAAAAAAGAGAGGTCTTTAGTGTAACAACCCTAGACATGAAGGATACTATATTGGCGACATGTTGTGAAAGACAAGATGCATGGAGTGACATTGTACTGGCCAGAATTATGCACGTATATGACTTACCTGCCGCTGATGCAGTGTATCATCAGACATGTAGCGTCAATTTCCGCACAGGGAAGCAAATTCCAAAGATGTTTGTGACTGATGAACCTACGCACAAGAAGAAAAAAGTTGGCCGACGGCAAGATGAGGAAAAAACGGATGCGTTCCTGCGAGTAGCAAGGTTTCTTCAAGAAAATGACGATGAACAGATAAGTGTGAGTGACCTTATTGACTTAATGAATGATTTTATGGCAGACTCGGAAAGCACAGCTTATGGCCATACACATATGAAGGCTAAGATCAAGGAGCACTTTGGTGATCAAATAAAAATCACTGAATTAAATGGAAGGGCTAATGTAGTCACGTTCAGGAGCACGGCAGAGACTGTTCTTCAAGAATTTCATGCTCGTCAAAAGGATCATCCTGAACAGGAAAAACAACACATCATAGAAACTGCTGCCAAGCTCATTAAGAATAACATCAAGTTAGTAGACACTTCAAATGAGCACTATCCCACCGTAAATGAAATTGAAACTGAAGAGAGATGCCTCAACTTCCTTCCTGCCGCTCTCAAGCTTTTTTTAGAAGGGATCTTGACAGGAAAAGATGTCGGCCTTAAATTGGCATCTATTGGACAAGCCATGATGCAAGCAGCCCGCCCTCAAGTTCTACTTGCACCACTTCAGGTTGGAGTGGCTGTACAGCTTCATCACCATTTTGCATCACGTTTCCTTATTGACTCCCTCCACCGTCATGGATTTTGTTGTTCATATCAAGAAGTGCAGAAGTTTGGACAAAATGCAGCTGTAAATCAAGGAACTGATATTCCCAGCCATACTTCCGAGTTTGTTCAATATGTTGCAGATAATGTTGATCACAACATAAGAACCTTGGACGGCAGCGATACGTTCCATGGCATGGGGATCATAGCCGCTGGTACCCCCGGAACAACGCAGAGCCAACATGTTCCAAGGAGACAAGTTAATGCAGAAGATATTTCCACAGCAGGATGCATCCAAATACAGCACCAGGGCTTAGCAAACCAGGAAATAGAGATAAAGTACAATGACATAGTTATCCAGAAAGCCCTCGATCCAACAGCCAATCTTGATATTCTGTGGAAGACGTCACTCTTATTTGGTTTCTCTCGACCAGCTTGGTCTGGTATGATGCAGTATGTTCATCGTGGTAACCACCCGGGTCAGTCCTCTGTGACATTCCTCCCAATGATTGACATGAGTTCAAGTGACCCTACTTGCATCTTCTCTACATTGAAGTTTGTATACGCCATCTACCGCAGATCCCAGACAGAATCCTGACCTTCAGGAAGCTCGTGCCCTGTATGATGAGTTAATAAACAAAAAAAAGTCAGCAGAAGAAATTAGTGCAGCTGATGTTCTAGACAGGATAAAAGGCCATCTCCAACAACAGAGGGATTTCGTGAAGGACGACCGCACAGCATCGCTCTGGCTGCAGTATATGGATATGGTAGACATCCTTCGCATGTTCATAAAGGCTGAGCGAACCGGTAATTGGAGACTCCATCTACAAGCTTTGTCAGAGGTGCTTCCCTATCTGGCTGCCTCAGGGCACAATCTGTATGCTAAAAGTGCCAGATTGTACTTGCAATCCATGAACAGCCTTGAGAGTGAACATCCAGATGTATACAGGAAATTTGAAGCTGGGTTCCATGTAGTTAGAAGAAGCAACCGCATGTGGGCAGGACTCTCGACAGATCTTGTGATTGAACAAGTGCTAATGAGAAGCGTTAAGACAAGTGGTGGTCTTACAAGAGGACGTGGGATGACGGAAAGACAGCGACTGACTTGGTTGCTCTCCATGCCTGCCTGTGCCGAGATGAATTGTGTCATGTTGGACCTCACCGGTGTAAGTTACAGCACAGGCGAGCAGAACAAGGATATGACCAAGTCCAGGCAAGCCCGCGACATGAAGGACACCCGGAGTTTGCTCTTTTCTCTAGCAGAAAGAAACCCTTTCACACCTCATCAAGATCCGATGAACATCATGAATGGCGTCCATGCTGACAGTTCCGTGAATGTGGAAAATGCTAAGGAGATCGGACAGACCATCTTAGAATCCATGACAGGAAAATCAGCTGTGGAATTCAAGTTCAAAAGAAGTAATCAGGTCATCACACTTAGTACAAAGTCATCTGTTAAAATTGATGGAGAGAAGATCCAGGTGGATCCGCAGCTGTTGTTTCAGCGTCTGATTATTGCCAGTAAATCACTGGATGACATGGAAGCCATGTTCCAGCATGAGCTATGTAGCTATCCAACAGCTCTATTTCATTCCTCGTTAGTGCTGCTTCAGCCACAAAAGTCAGTACTAGCAGATGCTATCTGGGCCAAGCTGCCTTCCGATCCTGCTGGGCGAACAGGTGAAGTCCAATATGTGTTGGATGGTGGTGCGCTTCTTCATCGGATCCCTTGGCCACGTGGATTCCCTACATATAGGGACATCTGTGATTTGTACTGCAACTACGTGACTCGGAAGTATGGTGCAGCAATTGTTGTCTTTGATGGTTACACTAGCAGTTCCACAAAGGATATGACACAGCGGAGGCGAGCAGGAGGGAAAACAGGGACAACCGTCACATTTTCTGATGATATGAAAGTTACCATGAAGAAAGATCACTTCTTGTCAAATTCAAGCAACAAGCAATCCTTCATCAATATGCTGAGCAGCTATCTGCAGAAGAGAAATTGCCAAACACGTCACTCCCAAGCAGATGCTGATCTCCTCATAGTACAGACATCTGTGGAAAGTGCAAGAAGGATAAACACCGTGCTTGTCGGGGATGACACCGATCTTCTTATCCTATTGTGCTATCACACGGAATTGGATGCATTTGAGTTATTCTTTCAGCCTGAGCCAAAGGCCAATTCGATAAAACGGCGGGTCTGGAACATGAAAGTGCTGAAGGAGAAGCTTGGTCAAGAGGTATGCAGCAACATGTTGTTCATCCATGCAATCCTTGGATGTGATACCACTTCTCGCCTCTATGGTATTGGTAAGGGCGTCTCACTGAAGAAGTTCTTCGCTAGCCAGCATTTTCGAGATCAAGCACAAGTGTTCAACAACACATCTGCCTCCAAGGAGGATGTTGTCGCAGCGGGTGAAAAGGCACTGCTTTGTGTTTACAATGGCAAGTCTGACGAAGGACTGGATTCTCTTCGATACCGACGGTACTGCGAAAAGGTAGCCACCAACACTTCGCAAGTTCAGCCACAGAGCTTACCTCCTACATCAGCAGCAGCGAGATATCACAGCCTACGTGTGTACTTTCAAGTCCAACAGTGGAAGGGGGTTGGAGAAACCATGTCAGCAGAAGAATGGGGATGGAAGGCCAGTGAAAGATTGCTTCTTCCTATCATGACACACTTACCTCCAGCACCTCAAGCCCTCCTTCAAATTGTGAGATGCAACTGCTCCACAGACTGCAGCAGCCTTAGATGTACTAGCAGAAAACACAACCTAGAGTGTTCAACTGCTTGTGGTCAGTGTAGAGGCTCAGGTTGCACCAACTCTGTCCAGCCGGATGACGGTGAAAGTGAAGATGATGACGATGATGATGATGATGTATGATTCATGCATTCTTCCAAATTGACACTGTCTGCTAAGGTGTCTAGATTATAGCTTTACTTTATTTCAATTAAGCCGGTGATGTTTCCATCAGTGAAAAGTAAACGAGGAAAGTTGTTTTGTATTTAGTCTTGTTCCCATGCTGATCTTTAAAGGCTTATTTGTAAAATTAGAAACGTACTAGGGAAAAGGATTATAATTCGTGATTCATTTGTCCTGCCCAGTTGAATTAGAACTTGTGAGGATGTCAGGATCATTATCTTTCTTGTTTGAATGACATTAGTAAATTTGCGAT
>OX421453.1:31372569-31380069 GCA_949126865.1 Montipora capitata
TTAATCGACAACTGTTGATGTTAGAAAAGGCGTTTCCACAGACGTTTTCACATCTCAACGAGTTCTTTTGCTCTGCACGCAATGTTTAGAATGGCCAATCAAAATAAAGTTATGTCAAACGAAGACAAAAATAGCAAAAACGATGTATGCAAATTGTGCAAATTGGTGTAAATTGATGTAAATGTGAGTCTCCTGCGGGAGGGTGAGTTCTAAAAATAGAAAGATACGCGCAAAGGTTTACTGAAGGATATACTGCATATGGAGGCTCCCACTCATGATCATGGGCTCCTGTTCTAAATAGTTTTTGAAACTTAGAAAATGGTTCAGTTCAGTTATTGAAAGAAAGATCATACGTGGGTAACTTTAATTTGCCGTTCCCAATTTCTATTAATTTGCACTTCCCAATTCTTAAATGACATTCGATTAGTTTGGAAGTTTGGGAATACTAACCATTTTTTCATCTCATGTTATATTTTCTTAGATTTTAACGAATGTTCTAGCAACCCATGTCTTAATGGTGGAACGTGTATCGACGTCATCAATGGCTTCAACTGCACATGCCCAGCTTATTTAACTGGCGATCGCTGCGAACTTGGTCTCGGTGAGTCCTTACAGTACAAATACTAAAGATTTAAATAAAAATTATTAAATGTGCGTGTTTGATACAAGTTGAGTGAAACCCAAAATCCAACAAAAGAGGCTTATAAGGTTTATTAGAGAAAGAATGGCTAAGACCAGGATCCGGAACTGGACTCTTTTACGGACCGAGTTATTTTTAGATTGATTTCCCCGAAACTAGACCTTTCCAGCTAATATAAAAAAAGTCTTGCATGAGAAATTATTGACATTGGGACTGAGAATGGTCACGTGCATCCGTCAAGACCAAATCTCAAGAACTCGTCTAAAAATCGCTTGATCTGAGAAGATGCCATGACATAAACCTAGTTTTGGAGTTGTAGTTTCCTGGTTGTTGGCTCCTTCTAGGACCTTTTCAAATATCACAGACGAAATTAGAGGATTTTTTTCACTACTGAAACTGAGAGAAGCCAAGTAATCTTCATGTCCTCTGTGGTCATGAGACAAGCAGCAACCAAAAAAAACTGAACCGAGGAAAAGGTTTTTGGGGTCTAAGTACGCTTTTGCAGATTGTGCATAATTTTTCCTATTTTTGAAAACGGTGCGTTGCAAGGAAGCACAATTGAGATATTTTAGAGTTACATTGGCTCATCTTTGGCAGGCAAGTTGACTCCCAAGAACGCTCTAAACGTTGTTCGATGTTTTAGTGGTAGTTGCAGTTTATTGCGTCCGAGGACTGGGCCCTGTCGGGGAATCGGAAAACCCGTTGTAAACCATTTCCATATCACTACCTCTCTCATACGCAAGATATCCTCGAAATTATGGAGAAACACAATTTTTCCAAACGTTTTCAACAACACCTGATTCGGGCATTGAAAAAGACTGAGAGTTGTGTGGAAACACAATTTAAACCATGTTGAAATCTCTGTGATACAAAAATACAAGCAATCGCTATTAACACGGATGCTCGGATCGACGACTGGAAAGTAATTTTCTGCGTTATACACCTTATTCCAAAAGGGCCACCATTTTAGTATTCTTTTGTTGCATGCAAAGTGAATTACCCCTTTTTGCCTCGTTCAATGTTAAATATTCTTTTGAGAACGAGTCAACAAGGGCTTATTTGCAAGCAAACAAAATAATACTAAAATGACGGCCATTTTGGAATGAGGTGTATAATGCAACAATCAAATGTGGAATGGTGTAATCAGACCTCCGGAGGAAAAGATGTTTTTCTTTTATTAATTTCATTTCAATTCGTCTTCCTAACAAATATCCTGGATGTTTCTATCTTCTCAGGCCAGGAATGCAACTCCTATATTCTGAACGAGGAAATTGACCGCAGTGTGACACAAGCAACAACGGGTTCATCACACAAATGCGACAAAACACTTGCAACCGGCTGGTACCGCTTTAACAGCACATCAGGTTTCAAAATGCCAACTACCCGCATAGCACCCAACAAGTGTAACACACATGCAACAGGCTTGCTAAACGGAACTCACCAAGCCCCCAGGAGGGCATTGTAAGCAGGACCGTGTGCTTCAACTGGAGCGGCAAATGTTGCAACTGGCAGCTGGTAATAAGTGTTAGGAACTGTGGGTTATTCTATGTGTACAACCTGACCAAAACAGACACCTGCAAACTTCGTTACTGTGTCACTAACTAAACCCGATGGCTAACATCCAAACCTTTCAGGTTTGATGCAAGACAGGCGGGTCTATTTCAGTTCTTGGAGGGGAGGGTGGGCACCTGATACTTTCTTTCATCACCGAGAATAACGACCTCTAGCCGATTGCAAAATACGCAGAATCGCAATTGCTCTGTTTTTGTAACCATTAGCAACGTTCTTTTATTCTCAATTTTCCCTGCTAAGGCACAAAAGACCAAAGATCTGTCATTCGCTTTTTGTCTTTTTTACAGCGGAATCTTAACAAAAATGCTATTGTTTTCTAATTAGTCAGCCGCGAACAAAGTACTGAATATTGAAAGTGTATTGCATAATAAGTTCTCTCTGGAAATACCAGATAGTCTCTGAGCAATGATGCTTTGAAAATTGGGATTTTACAAAGAATGTATGCTATTATTATATTAGCGCCTTTGTCACCCAAGAATTTATCAGTTTTGATGGCTAATAACTGGCTCAGTCGTTATCAAAGCTGAAAGGATTAAAAACGCCTATATTTAGAGATTTATTAGAGTTTAACAAGTTCTTTGACATTTGAAGTCAATTTGTAAATAGCACGATACGTTGGTGAAACAAAACTCAAGCAATGACGTCAGCAAAGATTCCTTTATACGGAACTGCGGTGATTTAGGGGCTTTGACTCGCTAACATTTCATCCCTTCAACATATCAACATGTCTTCCATCAAACATGTACACTCTTCACAATCCCATAATCAATCAATCAGTCAATCAATAAAAACCAATCACATTATTCGAGCTCCGTTAACAGCTAAATTTCGGTACACCACAGTTAGCCAGAAGTCGCGGCCTTGGGGTTTCCATGTCGGATAAACAAAAGATTGTGATACTGTTAGTACTGCAGTACTGTTTTAAAAGGTACAACTAATTCAATTAATTAACCACTTCTTGAATTCGAATTGGTTGACTGATTTTTAAGACATCGGAGCCACCAGGCCTGATGAAAAACGTAAGGAGTGGATAACTCCATTGGTTCCGATTGGTGGTTTTCAACCAATTCCTTGAGACCGAGGTGCCAGTGGTGTAAATGAATGCTGGTTGACAAATAAAAGAAGCAACTGAGAGATCTATTCTTGGTTTGCACTCACGTGATTAAACGCCCATGTTGGTGTACAAAACCAAATCAAAATGTCGCTCGCGTTATGCATAAAATTAGGGCCAAATTTCCAAAAGACGTTTTCGCAATAATTGTTCAGTACACCAACATGGCCCCTATTACGTCACGTGAAAACCACCGATAGAGTGTTGTCACGTGACATCATGACAATGGAACGGCAGCCATGTTGGTGTACCCAACTAATCGTCCGGGAATTGAGCTCTATTATTATGCAAACGTTTTCCTTTCTTTTTTTTTCGGTGGAAAAGTAAGGTTACTGATCACGTGAGTGAAAACACTCTTTACTGACCGACTTGTGTGTTTCAACTTGAGTAATCTTGTGGGAAAATTTCCTTAATATAGTATAGAGTTGCAAAGTTTAGGTAATTATTTACTAAGCCTCATTGCAGCATTTGAATTCAATTAAATTATTCGCTGTATCTCCCCGAGTAATTCAAGGTGAGGTTTGCTTCTGTCGCAGTTACGAAGCATTCAAAATATAGTGATCTAAAGCGTGATACAGTCGCGGCATATCCTCCTTTTACCAATTAACAGTAGAATATAAATGGCTGCCTGCCGTTCGGACGAATTTCTGGCCAAAATCAACATTTTCCTTCAACAAAACAGAATAGGGACAACGCAACGCGTTGGCACAAAATAGAGAAGAAGGGGAGGCCTATTGGCCTATTGTTTAGGATTCTGGCCCGGGTTGCTCGAAGCATGGTTAGAGATTCAGGGGGTGGCCAGATCGCCAAGTTGTGTTCTTTGGGCAATGCTCTTTCCTCTTGCATTTCCTCTCTTCACCCCGGAGTGTAAGGAGCCACCGGCAATTCCTTGCTAGGGGTGACCTTGTCATGTACTTGAATCCCATCCAGGGAGGCACAGAGATAGCCCAGGTTAATTAATGAGAAAGGGCACCGAACGGAGGATTTCATGAACCACCCGGTCGGTCGGAATTCTTTGATTGCATCTGACGTCACGGCGGCCATGTTGGTGTAAAGAACAATAGAGAAAAAAGTCTTTTGGGAATTTGATTCTATTATTATGCAAAACTTGAGCTACATTTTTCTATTGTTTTGGCACCAACATATCCGTCTTATAACATGAGTGCAATCAAAGAATATGTTGCCGGCAAAGTTTGAGGTACAATGAAGGCGAAGCATGCTAAAAATAAATTGAGTAAGAACGGTTTCAAAGTAAAAACGGAGAATGAAAAAGGCTCACACTTATATGCTCACGTTGTCTTCAAAATCTCTAATTTTGGTAATTTCACGCCGTTATGCATAGTACCGTAAAAATATGTGCTAAAATACGTTCGATTGCACATGTGCAGCACGATTATTTTTCTTCTTTAGAGCGGTTTTCAATTGAGTAGCGTAAAACAAAGAAATTACTTCGACAAATCACAGTAGGTGCAAACAGCGCAATAAACCAATCCAAATTCGTAGCAATTCCGGGTGAGTTGCTCAAAGCGAGGGAAAAATCGCGCGTGTAAGTCGCGATTAGTTTAGGTTTTCCTTCTCATTGGTTGATAACTTAAAAGATGGTGCGAGATTGTTGAAACCAATCACTAAGCGTGGCAATTGCAATCGCGTAATTACTTTAGACAGTCATCTGAAAACTACTCTAACCAATGATGTTATTGCTTTGTGACATTGCCGTTGCCGTGTACGAATGCTGGATGACGAAGAAAGCTAATGAGAGACGTTTTCTTTCTGTCTGCAAAAAATGCGGCCATGACGTAAACTGTAAAGCACCTATATCCTCAATTAACTTCGAAAACTCGAATGAGAAATTGTAAAAGCAAAGATATCATTGACGTTACTTGTTGCATTCTAATCATGTCAGTCCCACGGGATGTCTCTCGGGTATCGATCGTGATACCCATACGATTTCAGCGTTTGGACGCCATCTTGTTCTGGCACAAATAACCTCGATCTCATATGATAGTGTTACGGCTTGCTTAAGGAAAGTCAGATTCTGTTAATAATGGATGGGTCACCGTCCGGTTGCATACGCTGGGGATTCACGCTGTTTGGCTATACAGGAAGAAACTGATATTCAATAAAACTAATATTACATTACAATGCATTTATTCCTTAAATGTTTTCAATAAAATTATTGGAAACAAGATAACAGTCAAAATACTTCTAGTGTGATACCTTCATTAATGAATAAACACTAAAAAAGCGGGACCCAAAGTCCCATGAAGAGTACCTTCCAATTATTAAAAAAAAATAACTAAAATAAATTACATATTAGCTTCCATAGTTTAATACTGCGGTTAAAAAAACAGAGGACTGATAGGTGATTGATTTACAGAAGGGCGTTTCCAAATACTTTATACAACGAGATCGGGATCGTCAGGTACGGGATCAGTAGAATATGGGACAGGTGCGACGAAGAAGAAAAAGCAGCCTAATCGCCTTAGAAGTAACCATGAAAACTTGAATTAAATTGCTAGTTATTATGACACCAAGATGTTTCTTCTTTTTCAAGTGGCGTTTGCTAACGTAGCCACGATGGTAGTCAAAGCGAACCGGGTTTTTCTTCCTGTTTACTGATAAGACCTTGCACTTTGATGCGTTAAAATTAATACTGCTATGGAGATTCCAGGAATCAAGACTGTTAGCCGCTTGCTGCAGTTTTTTCTATATCTGAGTATGATGAGATACAATGTACGTCTCTTCAGCTCAGTGATATCTGCTTAGATGCCTGTCAGATTTCCATCAAGCAGAGCATTTGACAGATCGTTGATAGAGATGATGAAAAGTATTGGACAAAGCAAACTTCCCTGAGGCACTCCATAGATCACAGGGAACCAGCTGGATGAGATCCTATCTACAACTACCCTTTGCTTACCCTCCTGCGCGGATATTTATTGAACCAGGCATGCCGCTACCCGACTACCCTGTATCTCTAAGGTGGCGTGGTCCACGGAATCAAAAGCCTTGGCAAAGTCCAAGTACAAAATATCCGCTTGAATGTTGTTATCGAGGTTTTTTCCCGATGGAATGTAGAGATGACGATAACTGAGAAGTGCAGGAGCCTCAATTCTGCCCAAATTTAACCGTGTTTCGTCTTGTAACCGTCTTTCAAATACCTCGTTGATGACAAAACAGAAATCGAACACATCTCAATAATGCTTGATTACTGCTAGTTGTTGAGAAGTTAAAGCAATGGTGACGGGTACGGCAACGGCAACTTCATAAAACAAGAATAGGGACTTATCCTCGGTTTCTACTTGTGAGATAAGCTCACAAGCTCAAGCACAAGTAAGAGTTAAACTAAGTTCACACAGTGGAACAAGCCGAGGAGAATTTGGCATGCGCAAGCGTAGTAACGTCGGAGACGATCTAGTAAGATTCAAGATGGCATGCGAGTCGTCATTGCTTAACTCACGCCGGTTCCCACTTGCGACATACGCACAAGCGTGAGATTAGCACCAGCACAAAAAGAGGAAAATGTCCTTTTCTTATGCGTATGCTTGTGTTTATGCTTATTTTACGCCCATTCCCACACGATTTTTCTTGCGCATATGCTTGTGGTTGTGCTTTTATCGCACATGTGGGAACCAGGCTCGTCAACGAGAATGTCATTGGCTGAAAGTGGAAAAATAATCGTGATGCACCCTTGAGGCACGCATTTTAGCAAATATTTTTGCAGGACTCTGCACTATTGAGGTTTTGACAACAATACAAACGTTTTATTGTATATTTTTACTCTGAAACGGCTCGCTCCAGTTTATTTTTAGAATACTTGACCGCCACATTGTAGGACATGAGCGAGATGGAATAATCTCAAACGACGTAATATACAACAGTCCAAAGTTATATTTTGAGGTGACATGTTTTGCCTTTGTAGATCACCGCGCACCGGTGGCTCAGTCGGTTGAGCACCGGGCTGCCATGCAGGAGGTCATGAGTTCCACTCCTGCCGGACCAACACTCAGGGTCTTTAAATAACTGAGGAGAAAGTGCTGCCTTTGTAATTAAATCCCCAAATGCTTAGACTTTCAAGTCTTCTTGGATATAAACCGTAGGCCCCGTCTCACAAATAACTTCTATGTTCATTAGTTCCCTGTGGGACGTTAAAGAACCCACACACTATTCGAGAAGAGTA
>OX421453.1:31385069-31390069 GCA_949126865.1 Montipora capitata
GACAAGGTCGGAAATTGGTATCTTCACTGTCTTCCTCCCCAAAAATGTAAAATGACAATCTGGGGCAGAAAACATTCAAATACTGTTAAGTCAAAGGCGCGAGCTTTTCTACAGTTTTCTACCCCCACCATGCCATTTAATTTCGCAATCTTCGGTAATGCGAAAATAAGCGTTAAGGTGGGGATCATAAAGCAATTGGCTCTTTGCATGATACTGTCACATAGTACAAAATCCGCCATGCTGGATGGCAAAAGAATGCAACAGCCTCCAAAACAAAGCGATTTCAACCAGCCAAGCTTGACTTTTCTTTGTTTTGGATGTCCCAGGGCGTAGCTTGCCATCCAGCAGGGCAAATTTTATACCATGTGACAGATTAATGCAAAGGCCCATCAAGTCCTTTAAACGGCGGGTGAAAGAGTGGCCAACAATCAATACCCGGTTTGGAGCCATGCAAAGTGGTTTGCGAGAATTAACCCCTCTACAAACGAACCTAAGCAGAATACAACTTGCCTGAAAAATCTTGATAATCCAAGTTTACTCCGTGAAGGTAGAGCTAAGAGCGGAGATCGCAATCCCTAAACTAGACCTATCCTTACTCCGTCCTTATATATGATTGGCTCATTTTTCTAGCCTAATGCATCACGTGAACAGGAGGGGGGGGGGGGGGGTGTCAAAAGAGCATGCCCCCTTTTCACTTTTTGAGGCTCGATTTCTTGAACAACTGATATCTTTTAATGCTCAGCTGATGGCCGCGTACAAGTGTTGCATTCACGAAGTAACCGTAAAAATAACATTGGCCATTTTCACGCAAGAAGATCAATACATAATCTGAACAGAAAAATCGCCCTATGGTTTTGTCGACTAATGTAAATTCAAGACGACCAATTCCGCTAGTGTTGTTAATTCTCAAAAGAGAGAAAATATAGGAATGACAAACTGGGTAACTTGAGGGCATAAGGTTATGGCTTGGTTACCTTTCCTTTCACCCTAACCTAGCTTCTTTCCTCCCGCCATTTCGAAATCGCTCCCATCCCTAGTTAATTTATCGATTTATCACAGGCATCTAACGTGAATTCTGGACGGACTTGTGTTAACTTGTTCGTCTCGAGGGACAAATCGCCTTCAAAAAGTCGTCTAGAATTTTGTTCGTCTCGTTTTCACGTCAGACGCTGTGTTTGTAATCTAGAGTAAAAATAGCTATTTATCCTTGGATGAGCCCAATCTTGAAGGCAGCAGGGCCAGTTGCTTAATTGCTCAAAATTTACTCCAGTTGGTTTCTTGTCACAACTTTTGGTTTGTTTTACATTGTTTCGTTTTTAATTAACAGACAATTCTATATTCATTTTCAGGGCTTACCATGTTAGTATGTTTGTCACCAGAAGTTTCGTATCTCCTCATTGCAGTTTTGTGGATTTTATTTCCAATTGCCTATTTGGCAATCGATGATCTGAGCAACAAAATTCATGAAAAATTCCACCCAACATCGTTCATAGAGGTTCCTTATAAACGAATTGAATCTAACACCAGCGACGAACTCCCATCTAAACTCTCATGCGTCGAAATGTCATGGCTAGTGTGGAAAACACAAGCATCGTGCCTCGCCCTGTTTTCAAGCAACTTCAGCAAACACTTACTTGTGAACAGTGTAGCAACGACGTTGGCATTTACTAACACATTCCTCGCACCCAGGAATCAATATTTATTTTATATGTTAGCTTTGGGTATTGGTGACCTCTTTGGGAGATCCTACCTTGGCCTATTGTCTTTTTGTGGAATAGAAAACAATTTTAAGATCCGGGAAACATGGATTCTGGCACTCGCAAACGTTTCTTTACTTACATTTATGGTGTTTGCCTCTTGGTTTCGGCTTTTGTCCCATTTTTATACTGTTTCCGCTGTCGTTCTAGTGAACTCCTTTTTGGCTGGGGCAGTCTGTGTGAACGGTTTTCACAATGCTGGCGAAGGACTGACAGTGCTAAAGATAAGGTTTTGTCGTGGGCTGTTGATAGGGGCGTTATGGTCTGCAAATACAGCCGTTTCTCTCATTGGTTTGAATACCGAAGTTTTACTACGGCGGCAATGTCTTGCTTTCTTACCTAAGGTGGTTTGTTATACAAGATCATTGAACGAGTGGAATCCTTTGGAATATTGTGTAACACAACAAACTTGAAGATAGTGTGGGATGCAGTGTCACCCAGATGTTAGGGCGCTTACCTTAAGACCGGGACATCCCGGGTTCAAGAACCTACTCCTTGAACGTCCCTGGTTCGACATCTCAGCTGCACTAGTAAAAGGCCAAATGGTTGCTACAATCCTATTGCTATTCTTTAAAAGGCTTTGCTGTTGCTACAAAAAACCCGTTTCGGGAGTGATCAATTAATTGCTCATTTATGTATTAAATTTTGAGTGTAATTGTCAATTCTGCACACGCACCTTGAATCTTGCGTGGCAAGTTTTTCAGTAAAGTACGCGTATGCAGAACGGAAACCTGAATACCATATTGACTGCGATGGCAACAACGAATTAAATCCCGATAATCGATGGTACAGATTGCAGTGAAAATCTAATATGTTTGAAGTGCTTGTTGTCGTGGAAGGTTTCTTTCATCTTATGAGACAACACAACAACGTTTTACGATGAGTTGTTCTTACAGGATTAGGATCATTGTTTGTTGACTTTTCGTTTCTTTTGAGCAAATGGTGTTCTTATGACGAGTGTGTACAGCCGCCCGCTCCGCAAAAAAAAAAAAAAAAAAAGGGGAGGAGCGTCTGTGATTTACCGTTGATAATTGTGTTCAATACCACGTGATTTCTCCTGGAATGTGTGGAAAATGATTTGATTGGTTATTACCCATCGATCATTACATCATTGAAACAACGAGTTTTGATTGGCTTTTATTTTTATTTCTCCACATCAACGTGAGAACCACCGTGATAAATTTTACGATTAGTTTTGTGTGTACTCTGCGCAAGGTAAAAAATATCGAATAAAATCTTTTTGATGGTCAAAGAGGTTTTTCTTTTAAAGCACGAGCGGAATTGTTATCTATATATGGAGTGTAAAGTGGAAATCGATTCTACGTATATTTGTAGGAATTGTTGTCAGCGCTAAAGAAACGAAAGCGCTCCAAAATAATCTTCACGAAGTGCATATATATAGCACTATTCAAAAGATTGTCCACTCGAAAACGTCTCCCGCTATCCCTTACCAGTCAATGTAATCCCAACGCCTTGCTCGGACCAGCCTAGCCATTCTCAAGAACAATCTACAAAGCGTGTTGCCCTGGAAGATTTGAAATGTGGACATATCGAGGAAAATAACAGCTCATCGGCAACGATCTGTGCTGCTCTGAAGATCAGAGCCGTACCCGGTAGGAAGACTTGCAAATACATCCTTTCCTTTAAAGAGTGCTTCTATGCTATAAATCCAAGGTATCTTAAAACTATCGGAGACGCTCTTCAATGCACGTTTGAAATCTACCTCATTGACCACCATTTTGAGATTTTAGCTCCAAAGAAATATGAAATCAAGTGAAGCTATGATCCTCGCAGTTCTCGCAGTTATGAACGCGTTCAAACTCCGTTGAAGTCCTGAAATTTTCAGGCTTCCTTACGCAATTGCAAAAATTGCGTTCATAACTGCGAGGATCATAGCTTTACTTGATTTCGTATCCGCAGTTCATATATGATCCATTTCATATATAATTTCATCAAAGAAATATGAGCCACGCAAATTTTGGTCAGCGTAGATCACTTTATAATGTCTGCAAAATTATTCCTGAACACGATTACTAACGGTAAATCACAGACGCTCCTTTCCGAATTTTTTTTACGGAGAGTGGGAGGCTGTTCACAGGCTAAACTGGACACGGACTTTGGATTTAGGAGCGAACTTTTTTGTAGCTTTTTTGTGATCTTGTAATCGATAATTGTGAACTCTTAGACCAATTTCGTGATTTTGAGATAAGGCACCTTTTATGGAAAAGAGAACGTTTGTAACCGAGCCCGAACTCTGCTATTGAGGGGACTTAAAATCAGTCGAAGGCAGATTAATTTAAATGTTCGTTTGTATGAAGGCGAAATCCCAGAAAATCCTGACAGAGTAGAAAACCAAGGAACTCTTCGAATATATGATGGCAGTACGGTGTTGGAATGCGAAGGGTGCACCACTTTACCGACCCGTGTTCCTATATGAGATGTTATGATGATGATGACGATAAGAGACCTTTATTTCTGAAAATGCAGCTAATATTGCGCTTACTTTACTCATTAACGTCAAAATGACACTTGTGTTCAGAAATATAAGCAATGTCACTAAAAAAGTCCCCTACCGTCTTCAGTTTAGTCTTTAGTTAGCAAATAAAAACACTTAAGATTACCCCAAACCAAAATGTAAGAAGGGAGCTTCTTGCCAAGGGCAGGGATTAGCTCTACTCCCTTTTACCTTCTGCGGTCGAACGCAGGAACTCGGGAACTCAGGAACTCAAACAGCAACTAACTTGACTTGATTTTAATCTTCTCTTCAGTTCTTACAACAGTTCCTAGGAGTACGTTCTCTACCAGTGGTTGTTCAAAAAAAGCACCTTAGATCGAAAGATTCGTTTACTTATTAGCGCTCCTGGTCCAGGCAACGCATTGCGATTGGTCAAAGGATTAGAGGCTTAGACCGTGTAACCTCAACTACAAAAGGGGTGATTAACATGAACTACGAAGATGTACCTACGGCTGCACGAAACATGGTCCATGTTGATGACTTAAAAGTTTCAGTACCGCTAGGCTATGAACTAGTCCATCTAAGACCAATCGCAGTAGTTGCTTGACCAGGATCACTACCCTAAACCTCTTGGACAGAACGTGACTTCTCAACTAATATCCTTAAAGTAACAAAGACTAAACCAACCGAAATAAACAAGGGATTAACAATATTAATTAATGTACCTGGCTAATCCAAGCCCCAAACTAATAACGTCAATACGGGATTAACGGATTAGTACGGCGGAA
>OX421453.1:31407569-31415069 GCA_949126865.1 Montipora capitata
GTATCTCCTCGTTGCAGTTTTATGGATCCTATTTCCAATTGCCTATTTGGCAATGGATGATCTGAGCAACAGAATTCATGAAAAATTCCATCCGACATCGTTCACGGAGGTTCCTTATAAGCAAATTGAATCCAACACCAACGACGAACTCCCATCCAAACTCTCATGCGTCGAAATGTCATGGCTAGTGTGGGAAACACTGGTACCGTTTCTTGCACTGTTCTCGAGTAACTTCAGCAAACAGTTACTTGTGAATAGTGTAGCAACAACGTTGGCGTTTAGTAACACTTCAGTCGCACCCAGGAATCAATATATATTTTATATGTTAGCGCTGGGTACTTGTGACTTCTTAGGGAGATCCTATCTTGGCCTGTTGTCTTTGTGTGGAATAGAAAAAAAGTTTACGACCCGGAAAACATGGATTCTGGCATTCGCAAACGTTTCCCTACTTATCGTTATGGTGTTTGTCTCTTGGTTTCGGCTTTTTTCTCATTTTTATGCTGTTTATGCTGTTGTTCTGGTGAACTCGTTTTTGGCTGGGGCATGCTTTGTGAATAGTTTTCACAATGCTGGCGAAGGTCTGAGAGTGCTAAAGGTGAGGTTTTGTCGTGCGCTGTTGATAGGGGCGTTATGGTCTGCAAATACAGCCGTTTCTCTCATTGGTATAAATACTGAAGTTCTACTACGTCAGCATTGTCTCGCTTTCTTAACTGAGGTGGTTTGTTATACAAGATCATTGAACGGGTGGAATCCATCGGAATATTGTGTAACATAACAAATTTTAGACAGCTTAACATAGCAACATTTAGATGGAAGACAGCGTGGGATGCAGTGTGGCCCAGAGGTTGGGGCGTTTACCTTGAGATCGGGAATTCCCGGGCCCAAGAACCGTTCTGACACTCCTTGAATTTGATCCTGAAAGGGACTGGTTCAACATCTCATCTGCACTAGTAAATGGCCAACTGGTCTGTTACAGGCCGATTTCGATTCTTTAAAAAGTTGTGCTGTTGTTTTATTGATTTTGTTTAGGTGGCCAATTTCATTTTTTTAAATTCTAAACTCACAAGAAGATATAAGAAGAAAAAGGAGGGAGGCGCGGTGGCCTCATGGTTAGTGTGCGCGACTCCAGTTCGAGTGGTCCGGGTTCGGGCCCTGGCCGGGACATTGTGTTGTGTTCTTGGGCAAGACACTTTACCCTCACGGTGCCTCTCTCCACCAGGAACCCATGACCCGGAGCCTGCAACTCTACTGTGTTCGTGAAACGGCGTTTTAAACAGACCGATTTATTTTTAGATTGAATTTCCCGCGAATGAGACTCCCACAGGAGCCCGATGACCAATTACAAGAAATTAACCTGACGTCATAGGGTCACCCAATCGGAACTGCCTTTGTTTTTTGAGCTAATTCGCGGGAAGGGCTAATCTAAAAATAAACCTACTTGTGAAAACGCCGTTTCACAGACGCTGTATGGAAGTTGCACGCTCCAGATGGGCTCCTGTCTCCACTCAGGTGCATTAATGGGTACCTGGGAATTTAATGCCGGGGGTAACCCTGCGATGGACTGGCATCCCATCCAGGAGGGAGTAGAAATACTCCAAGTCGCTTCATGCTACAGAAACTGGGATAAGCTCCGGCCTAACCGTAATCCTAACCACTTGGCTCGTAAGCAGAGTTTACCTTTACAAGAAAAAAGATAAGCAATGAATAAAGAATAATCATTACAAAGAGACAAGCTAGAAATACAATAGTTGTGTGTAAGTCTGGGATACCTAAAATGGTACACTAATCGAGGAGGTACCCCAAATTGAAAATATGAATGATAAAGGAAATACAATTAAAAAATAATAATTATTAATTAGGTTAAAATTATTGCTTTATGGAATAAATATTAGAGAAAAAGAAAAAACAACCAATCAATCAAAACAAACAAGGAGGAAAACTAATGTAGATATCAATCATCACGCTCTTAATATGAAACCTGTGGCTCTGCTTCATTAATTTCGTTAAAAACTCGTTTGGGGAGTGATCAATCGATGGACCTCTTTAGCTTGAACCTTTCGTTTTCCCATTTCAGACCAAGGGAATTTTCCTTTTGTTTTTCATAAGTTATGCATACATATGCACGTGCATAAGACGAAATTTGGAAGAAACTGTTCCCTAGAGTGACATCATGAAGTCTGAAATGAGAAAACAAAACGTACATTGCGTATGTATGTATTGAATTTTGAGTATAATTTTAAATTCTGCGCACGCGCCTTGAATCTTGGGTGTCGAGTTTCTCAGTGAAGTACATACGCGTACGCGGAACGGAAACCTTATTACCATATTGATTGCAATGGTGGTAACGAAGTCTATGCCGATTAATCGATGTTAATGATTTAAGGTAATTCCGTAGTATTGCATTGCGCATCCCTACTGCGCACGATTTTTGCGCCATTAGCACGCGCACATGAGCACGTGCGTGTACAAAACGGAAGCGATTTCCCTCAAACTAAGCCCGATAGCGAAATAACTGCTCTTTTTCTCTCAAACGAGCACGGTGACCCCCGATATTTTTTCAAGTATTTGCCAAGAACTGTGTAATAAAGAACATATTTGAAGAAGAAAAAAATTTGATAGCAGAACACGGATTTTTTTGGAAAACAGTTCCATACTGGGCGTATTTTGGCCAAGGCGAGGACTTCAAGCTAAGCACGGAACTGTCCCTTTCCACAACCGGGCAATCAAAAAAGGCGTAAATGAAGCAATACTGCTTATGTGAATAAAAGAAGCTTTTTTTTTCAAAATAAAATTTTGTGTCTTTGAATTAAGCAAGACTTAATTCTGTATGAAGGTAATTCGAATTTTTAACGCACAATCGGTAAAAATTCCCCATTTTAAGAGCCTGCTGACGCGTAAACAGGCACGGTGACCCCATTTTTTTATTGCATTTTTTTCAATGTTCATATCATGAATGTTAATTATGCCAAGTTTCCAAAAACGTTTGATAGTAGAACAATTTCAAGGGAATCACGTTAAAGAAAACGACAAAACTTTTTAGATTACAAGACATGTTTAGACATAAACTTCTGTCATCTTCAGTTGATTAATGTACAAAGCGTTAAGTTGAATTTATAAGTAGGAAAAAGTGCTAATTATGCCAGTAACAACGGAATGTACATAAAACGTGACAATGTGAGAATTAAAAGGATAGTTTTAGATTTATGTGATGCAATTGTTGATTAAGAGAAGGTTAAAGATTGTATTAAAAATCACCCTACTCAAAGTTAATGTGTTTGTGGCCCTTGTTGTCGTGGAGGGCTTCATTTATCTTATGGGACCACACAACATCGTTTTACGACCTGTTCTCACGGTATTAGGATCATGTTTTGTTGAATTTTCCATGGTTTCTTTTGAGTAAATGGTGTTCTTACTAGGTCTGTTAAAAGGATACGATTATTGAATTTCTCTAGTCAATATATTCAAGGATACATTCTCCATGTCCATAGGTGCTTTGTAACATTTTCTAGAGACGCAGATAACAGCACTCCACTTCACTTTAAGTCCATGATAGTCCACAGTTAGCATAGCTATTGTTGGTGGGCCACTTAACAACAGGGAGTTTTAAGATGTACGACGGCGACTTCGACTAAGTCATCAACTCAAAAGTTGATCTTTGCACTTTATCTAAGTGTTTCACGGCTACTCCATCCCATCCACGCGCTACAGTGTGAAGTATCCTAAACATAAATTGAGTGCGCTTTCTAAGTAAAATAGAGAATGAAATTTTGCATTTGTATGCTCACGTTGTCCTCAAAACCTCAAATTTGGGGTAGTAGCCAAAACGCGGGGCCGGGGCCGGGGCCGGGGCCGGGGCCGGGGCCGAAGTCGGGGCCGGGGCCGGGGCCGGGGCCGGGGCCGGGGCCGGGGCCGGGGCCGGGGCCGGGGCCGGGGCCGGGGCCGGGGCCGGGGCCGGGGCCGGGGCCGGGGCCGTGATCGGGGTCGGGGTCGGGGTCGGGGTCGGGGTCGGGTCCGGGGTCGGGGTGTCCTTTTTTTTTAAAATGTCGTTTCAATTTTTGTAGTTATTCTCCCGTACTGTTATTTTTTATTTTATTTACCACAGCAAGTTTGCATGAGTTGAAAGGTGACTTTTTATTAGAAATTCAGAAATATATAAATCGAAACTGCAAACGCGCAAATTACTTTTTTCACTTTCCTCCGATCAAGAACGTTATAATTAAAGACAATCAATAGAAGAAATCAAACCATAAGATCGTGTAGATTAGAAAACACAAATTGTACTATATTCAAGAAATCAGTTGCATTCTTCTTTTAGCCTATGGCCGGCATTCCAAAACATTAATCTATTTCTGTAATATTTTCCTTTCAGTCGACTAGTTCAACGACATATCGATCGAGCAACTAGTACGAATAAAAATCTGAAAATCTACAGGATAATCAGTGGCGTGATCTTGCCTTAAAGTAGTGCCTCGTACGTAGGTGCGAATCACCTAGAGACACTGAAGACTCGCTGAGCTCCACATTTTAAAACCACATTTTAATGTTTACTTCGTAAGAAACTTCTCCGCAATACAATTAAAACGAAACAGAACATAGCCATAATTCCACTATGGTCGTCACGCAAACGTTCTCAGTTGCTTGTTTTCGCAAAATTGTTCTAAGTGTGGTTGTGCTTTTTCTCGTAAAATTGGATTCGATCCCTTGAAGTCCGAATAGAATTGGCTAGCAAGTTCCTGTGCGACTGACTTTACTACAAACCGTTTGTGGTAAATCAGACAACAACATTGACAACAACACGAACAAACAAGCAAAAAGAACGTTGCATGACTGCGTGACGATCATCGTGGAACTGTGATTCTGTTGTTTTTTTGTTTTTTTTTTAACGAAGTGAATATTACGATGGGACTCTATCTGGCAGTTAGCGTGTATTCCATAAACTCCAATTTTAGCAATTTCGGAAATTCTCTTAATTTCGAACAACAAACTTCGATTTTCGGAGAGACGAAAAAAACAAAGTACGATTTTAAGAAAAACTAAAATGCCCCTTAAGAGCTTTCATAGCTTCTGTAGGTTCCTCAGTTGCCACCATAAATGACAGTCATTCGAGAACGACGACAAAATGAAACAAAATTTTGGAAAAAGACACCCCGACCACGACCCCGACCCCGACCCCGACCCCGACCCCGACCCCGACCCCGACCCCGACCCCGACCCCGACCCCGACCCCGACCCCGACCCCGACCCCGACCCCGACCCCGACCCCGACCCCGACCCCGACCCCGACCCCGACCCCGACCCCGACCCCGACCCCGACCCCGACCCCGACCCCGACCCCGACCCCGACCCCGACCCCGACCCCGACCCCGACCCCGACCCCGACCCCGACCCCGACCCCGACCCCGACCCCGACCCCGACCCCGGCCCCGGCCCCGGCCCCGGCCCCGGCCCCGGCCCCGGCCCCGGCCCCGGCCCCGGCCCCGGCCCCGCGTTTTGGCTACTACCCAAATTTGGTGATTTCACGTCGTTTTTGTGCAGAGTTCCCGCAAAAATATGTGCTAAAATGCTTGCCTCACGCGCAGCACGATTGTTTTTATTTTTTTAACCAATGATGTGATTGTTTTGTGTCGTCTCTTAAACTCCTTAAAAATAAATGACGTAATGTACAAATGCTGGATAACGAAGAAACAAAGTATGGCGGCCATGATCTGCAGAATTCTTCATATCATACTCATAATTGCTAAACATTTCTGCAAACTGTTCCGAGCTCATTCTCGTTCATCTCCTAAACGCGGACGTATCTTACCGTGAACATTACCCTATTCTATACGTTCTTTTAACCATTCCTTGGTTTTTCTTCCTCAAACAGCTCCAGTAGCATTAAACGCTACGAGCGGTTTTTGCCATATTTTCAAACTTAACGCCAACTTGAACTTGAATGTCTCGTCAAGCAATGTCGGATAGTGTTTTGCCACTACCTGAACATTTACATCCAACAATGTTGCATGAGGCTGATCCAATTTTATTCGATAGTTTGGCCAGGGCTTTAAAGCAAAGACGACGGCTACGTAACGGAATCGTCACAAAGAATATCATTGGTTAAAAGAGGATTAAATAGTCGTGCTGCACGCGCAGCACTCATTTTAATACATTTCTTTGACGTACACGACAAAACAACCATGTGAAATTACCAAGTTTTGGGTTTGGCGACAACCTGACCATACAGCAATGAACCATTCATTTCTGTAACTTTACTTTAAAACTGTTTGTACCATTCCCGCTATCTGATAGTTCGCTCGTTCTGTACAACGTTAACAAGATGGACTACTCGCAAAATTCTTGTGATAGCGGTAAGTTATGTCTTGGAAAGTCGTTTTCGTCGAAATTGCCTTTGTCCTTACATAAACTCCCAATTAATATGCCAACCAGAGAGACAAAAGGGTTTTTGTTATTTCAATGGCTGGAACATTTGAATGTCAAAAACAATTTTTTTAAATCCTCCTTGCACTAAAACAAAGAATTTGGCGAAGCGAAACTGGATGGTGCAATATCGTGTTACCTACATGTTGATAACTTCACCATCAAGTTGCTGTAATGCAACTATAGCGAACCCCCTTAATCCGCTTATTCACAGCAGTCGACAGTTGAAAACCATTCCATCGTGATTCGGAACTCAAATATCCTTTTAATTTGTGATGCGCTGTTCTTACAACCTGTGTAATCAAGCGAGGTAATTTGAATAACATATCATAGGCATGCATGGAGAGTTAGGTAAGATTCCCACTTTATGGGTTGTTTTCACGTTACGTCATCGCCGCCATGTTCGAGGACGAAAACAAAAGACCTCTCATTCATTATCTCCTTTTGTTCGTCCACCAGCAATTTTACATTGCAGAATTGCTGTGTGTCTCTAGATATTGGTTGCAAACCGCCTATTTTGACAGCATTCAGTTTTTATCCGCCATTTCATCCCGAGTAAGACAAGGTGAGTTCATAAAACTATGCTGCTTTCTCCTGTCCCCTTTGCGATTGACTCATTGTAAAGGATTGTAACTTCACGGAGTGGCAAAACAATTTACGCTACACTCGTCAACATTTTTAAACACCATTATGCAGAAGCAACGCGCACGTTCACGCAATCAGGCAAAACTTGCGCCATCAAGGGCTCGGAGTTGATTAGCTAGCTATCTGAGTTTCTTCCATCATTTACCAATCAGAATGTTTGGTTGGTTACCTCTTTTTGCACTAAATTATCTCTGTTCTGCACGTTGTTACATGAAAACTACATTTCTTGCAGTTAATATTAAGTATAGATATATTTTATTTTGCATGTAAGTTGGTCTGCAGCAAAAAGAAGTAACGTGTTTCGTGTTCCACGATGGAAGATGTTGGAGACATATTTACAAATCCTCCGCACAGTCCTAGCGAGGAGAAGGTAAAAACGAAGACTATTTTGGCTTTCGGTACCATTGGATTCCTTGTGGATATGTTCTTCTACGTTAA
>OX421453.1:31420069-31427569 GCA_949126865.1 Montipora capitata
CATCCACCATTATTGGGTGGTGAACATAGTCAACTGAGAATCTTCACTTTTTGCAAGTTCAAGTGTTGCATTTATGAAGTAACTGTGAACTTCAATAGACCTTATTGGAGTTAAGCCTGCAGGCACATTTTCTTTTGTTTAAAAATACATGCAAAAGAGACTTAAGAGACAATTCAATACAAAATTACTACTTAGCCGCGTTCATTGTGGTAAAACGCTTAAAACTCCGATAAGGGCTATTTGGACAAAAAGCAATTTCTCTGTACCAGCCCACTCTTAAAGGTGGCATTGCTACCGACTCCACTGGGTTTTTTCGTTTGTACTTTGGTTTGTTTGTCAGAGTTTCTTTTGTTAACGGAAAACTCTCTATTAATTTTATTTTCAGGCCTTACCATGTTGCTATGTTTGTCACCAGAAGTTTCGAATCTTGTCATTGCAATTTTATGGATTTTATTTCCAATTGCCTATTTAGCAATGGATGATCTGAGCAACAGAATTCATGAAAAATTCCACCCGACATCATTCATAGAGGTTCCTTATAAACGAATTGAATCTAACACCAGCGACGAACTCCCATCCAAACTCTCATGCGTCGAAATGTCATGGCTAGTGTGGAAAACACAAGCATCGTTCCTCGCACTATTCGCTAGTAACTTCAGTAAACAGTTACTTGTGAATAGTGTAGCAACGACGTTGGCTTTTACCAACACATCCCTGGCACCCAGGAATCAATATTTATTTTATATGTTAGCGCTGGGTACTGGTGACTTCTTTGGGAGATCCTACATTGGCCTATTTTCTTTGTGTGGAATAGAAAACAAACTTAAGATCCGGAAAACATGGATTCTGGCATTCGCAAACGTTTCTCTACTTATATTTATGGTATTTGTCGCTTGGTTTCGGCTTGGTTTCGGCTATTTTTATGTTGTTTGTGCTGTTGTTCTGGCCAACTCTTTTTTGGCTGGGGCAGTCTGTATCAACAGTTTTCACAATGCTGGTGAAGGTCTGGCAGCGCCAAAGGTGAGGTTTTGTCGTGGGCTGTTGATAGGGGCGTTATGGTCTGCAAATACAACCGTTTCTCTCATTGGTATAAATACTGAAGTTTTAAATTACTACGGCGGCATTGTCTCGCTTTCTTACCAGAGGTGGTTTGTTATACAAGATCATTAAACGGGTGGTATCCATCGGAATATTGTGTAACGTAACAAAATTTTAGACAGCTTATTAACATCGCGACATTTAGATTATAGACAGTGTGGGATGCAGTGTTGCCCAGTGGTTAGGGCGTTTACCTTGAGATCGGGATATCTCGGGTTTAAGATCCGTTCTGACAACCCTTTGAATTTGATCCTGGAAGTCTCCGGTTCTAGTTTTCAGCTGCAAGTAGTTTGCTGCAAGCCCATTGGTATTCTTTAAAAAGTTATTCTCTAGTTCTGTTGTTTCATTGATTTCGTTTAGTGGCCGTGAAAAACCCCTAAGGGAAGTGATTATATGTATTGAATTTGGACAGGAACCGATGACCCAGAGCCTACAACTCCATTGTGCTCGTGTCACGGTGTTGTGACAGATCGATTTATTTTTAGATTGATTTTCCCGCGAAAAGGACTCCCAAAAGAGCCCGATGACCAATTACAAGAAACTAACCGGACGTAATAGGGTCACCGAACCGGAACTGCCTTTGTTTTTTTTTCGGAAAAGGTAGCCTAAAAGTAGATCGGTCTGTAACTGATGCCATGACATAGGACCTAGTGTGCGAGATGTAAGCTCCGGGTCATGGGTTCCTGATTTGGAGGGTAACAAGGACTATATAAGATTTTCAACTATACGCAAGCGCGTTGGATCTTGCATGTCGCGTTTTTCAGTGAAGTACGCGTACACAGAACGGAAAACTAAGAGACCATATTGATTGCGATGGTGACAAGGACGTAAATGCAGATTAAGGGCCCACTGACGTATTTTTTGGGGTGCGTTGCTAAGGATGTATGGTTAAGTAATATGAGAGAATTTGACATTATTTTAGTCAGTTTCTAACTTTTGTAAACCAATGACCCGAAATATGACGTCATCATGCCACGCGCATGGTCACGTGACCAATAAGAGAAATCTCTAAATTTGTGTACGTGCTACGCAATTTGGGTATTTAATCAGTGGTTTGATAATTTGTATTGGTTTTTGCATCCAGCCAAGCATGGTTTTCTTTTTATTTCGAAAAAAATGTTCTTTTTAAAGAGATAAACGATACTGAAATACCCATAACATTTTCAACAAAAGATGATTTGAAAAAATCAATGCTTAGCAATATTCTGTATTTGGGGGTGATACGTGCCATATTAAAAAAAAAAAAATTACTAGGACAAAGTACTCCACGATACGACACGCGGATTTCTTGTACAAATGAAGAACTTACTTTCCGTTATTTTTCCGTTTCTCTTCTAGTATTTGAATTCAAATTAGTTGTAACTACTATATTTTATTACACCTTTTTCCAGTATTACGTCAACATCCAGCTAATATGTATATGTACATGGAAGCAATCCAATGAGTAATCTCTCATTGTACCCGATTGGAAGAAGGCTTGTTTGGCCAGATGGAATACTCAGTGCATTACTAAATAATCAAGGTTACGTTGTATAGGCTCTTTATTTATTTATTTATTTATTTATTTATTTATTTATTTATTTATTTACGAAAAGAGTACTTTTCTTCAGTTTTTGCGTGACACGTGACATGTGACATGTGGTTGGTTCTGCACATGTACAAAAGTAAATGTACAATATCGCGAAATATTTGAACTCCTCTCTTGCGTTTTGTGTTCCGTAACTTCTTAAAGAGTTGGATAATAAGCCTCAATCATCACGTTAAGTGCAACCCCCCCCCCCCCCCCCCCCACCCAAAAAAAAAAAAGCTGTTATTCAATTCCCAGAGGATTATGGGACACAAACATGGTCGCCTTTTCTTTGTTTAGGGTCGCTCCTGATCTAAAAGAATACAGACGCATATCTGCGTAACCTCGGGCTTTCCTGATGTCCTGGATCGTCGGCTACATCATTATTTAACATTCAAGTTAAAGTTATGGCAATTATTGCCGTTAGTTCACTCATAAATTTGCGCTCGTAAAGTGATCTCTCGTAAAGCTCGCCGACCGACCTGTTCCGAAAACGCTCGACATCTTTTAGTGTGAGTTTACCGCGGACGGTGTGTGCATTTCTATGTGGTTTGAGCTTCTTGATGGTTTGCATCTGATGTCACGGCGGTCATGTAGGTGTACAGAACAATGCAGTAAAATGAATTTTCGGAATTTTACTTCATTATTATGCAAAACTTGTGGGGCCATCTTCTATTTTTTTGTACACCCACATGGCCGTTTCATCACGTGGATGCAAACCAAGAATTAGACATTGTTCAACCACGCCATTTTTGTTCATTACCACGTATGCACCTTCCCTTAGGAAAAAAAAAATGAATCAGCCATTACACAACCATGCTACGTATGCGCTTTGGTTAACTTCGCGAATACGCTTTAGGTTGTGAGTACAGACCGAATGCAGTGATGTCTGTACAGACGACCTAGGTCAAGATTCTCCCATACAGAATGACTAAGCTCGGTTAATAAGTTGTTTATTACATGGCAAAAAAGAACAATTTAATTCGTTTAATTTAACTGGTTTGTACTGACATTTTGCTTGCGAAGGACGATGAGTGGCCATGAGCTGAACTTAATTCTGCCATGTTTGCTCGTCCTCCTTTTTCTTTTTTTTCCTTCTCATTATGCTTTTTGGAACTTCAATACATAAACATTGGTAAAAGAAAATACTCAATATTTTTACATTTTAGTTTCCAACTTTTTCACCGCAAAACATTACCGGTCTAGATGCCGGTCTAGATGGGAAAATCGTGACCGCGGTCAATATCGATTTTTGCAAATCAAATTCGTGAATTTGGTAGTTTCCATTCCTTGTGAGACAGAGCCATATAATACCGGTAATGTGCCGTGCGAAATGCAAAAGAAGGCTCTCGCAGGTAAGTTGAGTTCAATCACATCAAAGTTACTTAATTAGTTATTCCTTTCTCGTAATCTGTTTTTTTTTTTACTCATTTATTGGACTTCTTAATTATAATTATTGCTTTATCATACGTGTGAATTACTGGAAAACCTTTTCATATTACGAATTATAGCAGATTGAAGCATTACAATGTAAGTTTTCTGGGAAATACAAAGTTATCTTTACCAATAGAGCATTTTACAGTTGTAGCTAAGTTACCTGGCCTACGAATGGAAGCGAGGCTGCCGGTGACCCTGTTTTGGTACAAACCTCCGTGCTTTTGTAATGTTAATACGGACTTATTAGAATTACAACCACACAATTTACATGATAAAAGCAGTGGGGCCTGTATCAATGCAAGGTCACCGGCAGCGTCGCAGCCATTCACAGGCTAGGTCGCTGAGCAAACAACTGTAAAATGGCCTATTAGCCGCAAAAATGAAGCAGATGAAAATTTAGGACCATGGAAAGAACGCTTAACCAGGATAATCCTGAATTATAAATCCTGTTTTCTTCAACACAACGGAATGTAACTCTGGTTCTATTTTGAAGATACTTTTGAGTTATTAAGCTTCATTAAATGGTTATCTTTTTCATATCCAACCATGTTGACTACATATTAGTTAATCTTTTGCAGCAGCTACGGTATCATGGCTACTAAAGATGTGAACTCAAGTGATCGATGGTGTACTATGGCCAAACAGAAAAAGATCATTAAAGACCCTAATTGCGGAGCACAAAAAGGCAGTGGCAGATTTTGATCAAAAATCCAAAGTTGCAAGCCATGTCCACCATTTCAGCCACAACATGAACTTTGAAAACGTCAAGGTCGTTGTTTTCGAAGCCAATTACCACGAGCGACTTTTCCTCGAAGCCTGGCACTCTACTTTGGACTCGAACGCTGGGAGCGATCATATCGTACTTCTAGAAGCCTACAAAGGCATCGCGCGAGCATGAATTGTATGGTCACGCGGCGCAAGCTTCCCGCTACGTTACTTTAATTAGGGAGCTTAAACGCGCGAGTTTTTTAAGGTTTTAAGACGCGGACGTCAACTGGAATAGAAAATTTCCCGTGCCAGGGCAGTGGCGTCTCCCAGATTTTATACTAGTTATCTCTAATGGATAAAAGATACTTGGAAATGTAAATGTAGTTGTGTGAAAACAGGTTAAAAGGGAAAACAGAACATACCCGGTTGGCGTCCACCTCTCAAAAACGCGCGTGCATAAGCTACCTAATTAAGCACGTGCGTTTTTGAGACGCGGACAGCAGCCGAAAGTGAGCTGTTTTCTCTTTTAACTTGTCTTCACACAACCACATTTACATTGCTAAGTACCTTTCCTCCATGAGAGATAATAGGTATAAAAATCTAGGAGACAGCACTGTCCTGGCACGCGAAATATTCTCTTCCGGTTGCCGTCCGCGTCTCAAAAACTGATGAAGGCTTAAGAATTAGCCGAAACGTCTGCTGAAAATCATCAAGAGTCAGTGGCGAACCTTTTTTTCCATAGAACTTATGATTTGGTTCTTGTTGTTGAAGATGACAAGTTTCATGTTCATGGTCAGATTTTTGGGTTATGGTCGCCTGTGTTCGACAAGATGTTTGTTGGAAAGTTTCGAGAGAAAAGTAAGGGTGAAATCCCACTTCCTGGAAAGAAAGCAAATGAAATTAAAGAGCTCCTCTTGATGATTTATCCATCCTTGGAAAAAAAATAAGTGTCTAGGGACAAATGTTTCTTTCTTCTGGAACTTTTCGGTGAATATCAAATTATTTCTGTGGTTTAAAAGTTTGAAGCTTTCATTGTCTCGATGGTCAGGGAAAAGACCGAGGATGACATACTGCAACTGCTTGTCTTTGGTCAAAAGGAGCATCCCTTGAGGGATCAGATAGAACCAGACAATTAACTACTGATTGCTGAAGGAATTATCAGCCATTTGCAGAAAACTTGCAAGGTTGTGAAGAAAAAGGGATTGCAAGGGCTTGTTGATTTTAGCAGATCACTGTATTCCCATGTCAAGGAAAAGGTCCATGTCCGATTTATACCTTGAAATTGGATCAAGTGATGACAAAAACAAATTTACTTTTTGTCGCATTATCGCTAAAATTAGTGCATATGCAGAAAAAGTCCAGGAAGCTCATGAGATTGCCATGAGGGTGGGTGTACAAGAATTGCATTTTGTTCCTTTAAATTATTGAAACATTCTGAATAACCTTTGGAGTAAATGGCAGTGCAAAAGGCTTTTGTCATTGAATCCTTAAGTTTTATTTCCCTTTCGATGTGAGTATCAAGCATGCCTATGTTTTTGGGTCCTTGTGCTTGTACCGAAGCAGAGAAGAAGCAAAGACAGAAAACAAAGCAATTTCAAATAAAAACTAATCCCAAGTGATCAAAATTTAACACAATGCTTTCCGGTCCCCTCATTGAAAGACTCAAGTTTATTTGTGCACTAGATTTTACTTATGAGAAATTGAAAACGAAATATGCACAGTTTCTGGTCAAACAAAATAACTTAAAAACTAAACTAATGAATATTGGATGGCCATCATTGAACTCTGTAAATGAAAGTCAGAAAAGATATTTTTTAAGGCTATACTGTGCACACTCAAGTAATGTCAAAACTGAAGAACAATTAAGTAAGCAATTTTCATACATATAAAGAAAAATAATACATTAAACATGATAGAATCTGTACTTATTTATCGGTTTTTCGATTACTGAGAAAACCTGTATTCCAGCACTTGACAAATTGATAATTTTACGTGTGTTTCACCAATCAGCTGCTGACACGTCACTCGCTTTATTTTGCGCCAATCCTCTATGCCACTCTATAGAAGCAATGAATAAATGTCTAAACGTTCTCCTTCTTTAGTTCTGGGTTGCATCTTTGTCAAGAATCCTTCCAAATGGATTCAAACAATATTCTTGCAAACTACAGTATGTGAAAATATTGAAGGGCCGCAGCCAGGATGAAACATAGTTAAAATTTAAAAAACGATCTCTGGCTAAAATGATTAAAAACTACGAGCTTTCGACTGCCCGAACTGCAGTCTTCGACGGGTAAAATGAATGATAAGAAATCGATGAGAAAAGTAAACAACAAGTCCGTGGCTGTGCGATGGGCAGTCCTGTCAGCCCCGTTGTGGCCAATCTTTGCATGGAGGAGATCGAAGAGTCCGCAATAAGTATTTCATCCGTTCGCCCCAAAATTTGGAAAAGGTACGTGGATGATAGTTTTTGCATCATTGGGAAGAACGACGTCTCAGCCTTCCATGACACATTAAATTCAATTGACTCTAACATCTCGTTTACCATCGAGACCGAATGTAACGGAAACACCTCCTTTCTCGACACTCTGGTCTCCCGAAGAAATGGAGTCATCGTTGTTAATGTTTACAGAAAGCCCACACATACAGACAGATACTTAGATTTTAATTCCCATCACAACAGGCAACACAAG
>OX421453.1:31430069-31432569 GCA_949126865.1 Montipora capitata
ATTCCCACCCTGGTCAGAGTTTTTCTCTGTCCTAGCCTGTGTACAGCCGCCCGCTCTCCGAAAAAAAAAATCGGAGAGGAGCGTCTGTGATTTACCGTTGATAATCGTGTTCCACACCACGTGATTTTTCCTGGAATGTGTGGAAAATGATTTGATTGGTTATTACCCATCGATCATTACATCATTGAAACAACGAGTTTTGATTGGCTTTTATTTTTATTTCTCCACATCAACACCGTAAGAACCACCGTGAGAGATTTTACGATGAGTTCGTGTGTACTTTGAGCACGATACAAAATACGAATAAAAATCTTTTTGATTGTCAAAGAGGTTTTTCTTTTAAAGTACGAGCGGAATTGTTATCTATGGAGTGTAAAGTGGAAATCGATTCGACGTACATTTGTAGGAATTGTTGTCAGCGCACAAGAAACGAAAGCGCTCTTCACGAGGTGAATATAGCACTATTCAAAAGATTGTCCACTAGAAAACGTCTCCCGCTATTCTTTACCAGTCAATGTAATCCCAACGCCTTGCTCGGACCAGCCTAGCCATTCTCAAGCACAATCTACAAAGCGTAATGCCCTGGAAGATTTGAGATGTGAACAGATCGAGGAAAAAAACAGCTCATCGGCAACGATCTGTGCTGCTCTAAAGATCAGAGCCGTACCCGGTTGGAAGGCTTGCAAATACATCCTTTCCTTTAAAGAGTGCTTCTATGCTATAAAGCCAAGGTATCTTAAAACTATCGGAGACGCTCTTCAATGCACGTTTGAAATCTACCTCATTGACCACCATTTTGAGAATTTAGCTCCAACGAAACATGAGCCACGCAAATTTTGGTCAGCGTAGATCACTTAATAATGTATGCAAAATTATTCCGGGACACGATTACTAACGGTAAATCACAGACGCTCCTCTCCCATTTTTTTTTTCGGAGAGCGGGCGGCTGTACACAGGCCACTGTCCTTGTGTGGGCCCATTTCCCATTAGTAGGGCTAACGCTCACATGGTCCATATCGGGTAGAGAACTAGCGCTTCATATCACACTCTAATCAGTTAAGTCTGTTAAATAACAGTTTAGCTGGAGCATGCAACCTGACCTCAGTACCATACACATCATCTGACATCATGACACCATGCATGAGAACTGCTAATTTACACCTGATTCAAAATTGAATCGAAATAACAATACTAAGACAGATTGCAACTGATGAATGGACCTTACATGGAATACTAAGCAATGAACGCGTTCCAAAAAAAAAAATCTTACAACCTAGCATGGCCACAGGACTCATGTTTCCAATTTCCTTTTCGCTTAACGTCACGAGGTCGATTTTTGTGACATTATCTTGCATTTATGACATCCATGTTGAGCCCAACAAAGGAGCTAAATCATTACTCCAGATATTTCGATTACATTTAACAGTCCTTTAAGCGTCCAACTACACACAATGACGACTACAAGTTACCCTCCACATTTCTCAGAGCCTTGGAAGTTCAGTGATGTCGTTCTTGTTCTTGAAGACCAAAGATTCCACGTTCATTGAGGTGTTCTTGCCTTTTGGTCTCCTGTCTTCGAGAGGATGCTCACTGGAGAATTCAAAGAGAAAGTTAACGCTGAAATCTCGCTTCCCGAGAAAAAAGCCAGCGAATTTTAGGAAATGTTGCAGATGATGTATCCATCCCTAGAAGAAAAGTCAATCACTCGAAGAAACTGCTACTTCCTGTTTGAACTTGCTCATGAATATCAAATAGATTTCATTGCTCAGAAGAGTGTTAATCTGATGGTGTCTATGGTCAAAAACGGGGAAGAGTACGACGTGTTGGGTATGTTGATCTACGCTCAAAAGTACGAAATAAAATCGACTTGCATCTATGAAGCACGTCGATTAACTTTACGGGGATTAAAGAAACATGAAAAGCGTGACCAAATCGAACCAGACAACTATTTGCGGATTGCTGAAGGGATTATAGAGCGCCTTGAGAAACAATGTAAAGATGTAAAGGTTACGTGCCAGAAACAACTGAAACAAGCGAGTAACAACCTTTATAGACATACCCTTCCTAAACATGACTCGTGGGCCCGTCTCGGCTCAACGAATTGGTGGTCAACGGATGCTTTTAAGTAAGCATCCGTTGAGCATGAAGTAAAAAGCGACGTCAACAAGCCCAGCGTGGGATGTGACAGTCTTTCACTTGTTGCGGAAAAATTGCTTGAAATAAATGCGAAAATAGATTCCTTGGCTTAGTTTTGTGCGTGAAAATTGCTTTTGACAACTGCGTTCAGAATTTGAAACAAGAATAGCCGGCTGCAAAACCCTTAAAGTCATGAAGCCGGTGCAACAAAACAAACAAACAAGAACAATTTTTGTTATTGTCTTTCAATTTTACATTTGAAGTCCTGCATAACCCGCAGATAGCATAGATGCGAGTTGTACGTTACATTTCATTTCACTGGTAGTATTTTAAAACCTATAGCTATAATTATTGAAATGAAGTA
>OX421453.1:31447569-31460069 GCA_949126865.1 Montipora capitata
GATATTAGAAATCTCCTCACGTCGCTTCAAATTTCGCGAGAATTTGCAGAATTGCAAGGGTTCTATGAAATTTACAAATTTTGTTTACAGTCGATACTCTTAGCTTGATTCTGATCGCCATACTTCACAAACATACTCTGAATAAAAGTGCTTTTTTAGATGTGTTCTCCCTATCCAAAACCGTCAGGCCATAAAGGATTTATAATGGTTCAAAATCGGCAAAATTCCCATACATTCACTTTGAACACGAAAAAACGGTTGAAAAGAAAATATAACTTTTTTTTTTTTTGATTGTACAAGGACGATTCCACGAAGCAGCTAATGCTGCTGATCCTACTCACTGCATCTTCCAAAAATCATCTCCAACTAACCAACGAAATAAAAATCAATTGTTGGAACGGTCTTTACTCTAAACCTGGAATTATTTTTCTCTGGATGGAATGCAGTTGTTAACTATGTTCCACAGAGATCTAGGGTTGTTTTTATGTGATTGAACTTCACCACGGATATAGTATTTCCCTGCGTTTTGAAGAATAACCTTGACTAAACTCTGAGCTTCTTTATAGGCTTGCCACTTAATTGGAGCATGGGCATCCAAGGTGGAAATAAAAAAAACGTTGAACTTTTCAAGTTTAGAGTTCACATCCTAATGAGTCAAGGTTCCGTGCTGGGTCCTTTGCTATATTCATTGTATACATTCCCATTGGGTGACATTGCAAGATATTATGGCCTGTCTGATCATTTTTTATGCGGATGATACGCAGTTATATTTTCCTTTGAAACGTCATCTGCTGAGGATTTGTCGATTTGAGAATCTACTATTGAAGACTGCGTTAGGGATATTGACTTGTGGATGCTAGCAAACAAACTGAAACTACTGCCCACGTTCTGGTTTGAACAACCTTGTCATTGCTTCTGAAACTGTAGACTGTTCAACTACTGCTAAGAATATTAAGGGTTATTTTCAACAATTCTCTGTCATGCTTCCGCATGTCACAGCTGTATGGAAGTCTTCTTTCTTTCATCTACGAAATATTTTCAAGATTCGCAAGTTTCTTTCTTTATGATACATACAAAATATTTATTCATGACTTTGTTACGTCAATCGACTACTGGAATTCGCTGCTTTATGTTCAGTCAAAACGTATTTTACAACATCTGCGGAGTGTCCTAGGTTCATTCATCTTAGCAGTAGATATGAACATGTCACTCCTTTCCTTATCCAGCTTCATTCGCTCCCTGTTGAACAGAGGATCACTTTTAAAATTGCTGTTATTACAATCAAGGCTTTTCATGGTTCTGCACCTGACTATATCACTGAGCTCATAAAGCCTTATACGCCTAGTAGAACCTTACGATCTTCGAACAAATTGTTGCTTTTTAAATCTAGATTTAATCTTAAGACCTATGGTGACCGGTCCTTTACGATGGCCGCTCCTTCTGTTTGGAATACTCTTCCGTTGGAACTCAGATCTTGTTGTTCCCTTTCTTCTTTTAAATCCAAGTTGAAGACTTTACTTTTTAAAGTTTCTTATCATGCCGTTGTGTAGCCGTTATTCAGAATCTAGTTTTTTACTGTTAGTTTATTTTTAATGTAAAGCGGCCTTTGGACTATTAATATTGGGAATTAGTGCTCTATTAATAATGTATTGTTCACATTGTTCTTGGTGGAAGTCATCATGAACAAATCAAAGATTTTACTGTTTCATTCCAAAGATTTTTCTTATTCATTCCACAGACCTAAGTGCAAAATAAGTTTTCACATTGTGCTTTGTAGCGGAAGTCGTCCTAGATTACGAATAAAAGTTTTGAAATTTTACGCAATCATTACGTTTTAGAAGGTAAAAGTGAGGAAACAGGACTTGTATGTGCATCAAAATTACAAAAGGTAGTTAAGCCAATACCTTAAAGTGCCCCTGTGATAAAAAAAATCACTTCCTTTCTTTCTTCAGATTTCAAAGTGTGTTCACACCTGACTGGAAAAATTTTGACCTTTGATTTTTTATCCTAAGGCCGTTTACTTTGAGTGTAAATTTTGGATTTCACGGTCCGCCATTTCTCAAGTTCAAAACTGACCGATTGGACCCAAGAGGGTTGGATCCAGGGAAGAGTGACGTCAAAGGCTCACTAGCTTAAAATCTCAGCGTGTGAACGCAGCTTATCATATTTGCAAAGCGCGAATTTAAAGGTCTACAAGCCTAAAGCTCCCGTGCTGCATATTAATACGCCTTGCATTCTTAAACTAGTGAGCCTTTGACTTTCAACTATCCTTTTTTTCCGCTTGACTTATCAAGTGATGTCACGTGGTTGTTTTCGTTGCATAATCTTGTATTTGTTACTTCAACCAACCTCCATATTGAGCCCACCAAGGAGCTATATCATTATTCCAGTTGTTTCGATTACATTTAACAGTCCTTTAAGCGTCCAACTACACACCAGGGCGGCTACAAGGTACCCTCCACATTCCTCAGAGCCATGGAAGTTGAGCGATGTCGTTCTTGTTGTTGAAGATCAAAGATTCTATGTTCATCGAGGCGTTCTTGCCTTTTGGTCTCCTGTGTTCGAGAGGATGCTCACTGCAGAATTCAAGGAGAAAGATAGCGGTGAAATCTCTCTTCCGGAGAAAAAAGCAAGTGAATTTGAGGAAATGTTGCAGATGATGTATCCATCCCTGGAAGAGAAGTTAATAAGCCAAAGGAATTGCTACTTCCTGTTTGAACTTGCATATGAATACCAAATAGATTCCATTGCTCATAAGAGTGTTAAACTCATGGTTTCTATGGTCAAAAACAGGACAGAGGACGACGTGTTGAGTGTGTTGATCTATGCTCAAAAGTACGCAATAAAATCTCTAATATCGACATGCATCTATGAGGCAGGGCGACTAACTTTAAAGCAATTGAAGAAACATGGAAAGCGTGGCCAAATTGAACCAGAAAACTATATGCAGATTGCTGAAGGGATTATACAACGCCTTGAGGGGCAATGTCAAGGTGCAAAGGTCACGTGCCAGGAGAAACTGCAACAAGTGAGTTTTTGCCTTTGCAACCGTCAACGTCCAAACATTGATAGCTGTAACCAGAGCATGACAATTGAACAGCACAGGAGATATCGCCCAATTGCAAAGCCACAAACGACGGCTACTAATTTAAGGGATTTGAAGAACAACTTGGGAAAGCTGAACTTGGATTCTGATACTCTTTCTTTTGTTGCCGATACATTGCTTGAAGTAAATGCAAAAATAGAGTCTCTGTCGGCGTAGTTGCAACACTCAAGCAAGTTGTAGGTAGGCTTCTGACAATTTCTTTCAGAATTTGAAAAGAGATTAACTACAAAACCCACAAAGCCATGAAACGGGTACAACAAAAACAAAGAAGTAACATCAATTTTTATTATTATCTTTCAATTTGACATTTAGGTTCCTGCCCAACCCGCGGATAGAGTAGACTGGAGTAGATAGGAAATGCAAAAAGTAGTCTGGAATGAATGGTGTATTTTTTGCCCGTCTGAAAACTAGGAAAAGATTTAGATTCCACAAAGAAATTCTTACAAAGGTCGAATCTGTTTCTATCGCATTTAAAACAACCATTGTTGTGGTGATCCGTTCGTCCCTCTACGGCGGTTTTCAAGCGGGATGGTGCTGGCAATTCTTTAAGATTTTTTGACCGACGGACGTCTGGTATGACAGAGCCTCGCGGGAAAAGTTCTTTTAGTTTAGGGTTAGATTGTAAAATAAACAAATGCTTTCTAATTATGTTACCAATATCTGTTATATTTGGATTGAATGTAATAACAAATGGAAATAGTTTATTCTCTTCTTTTCCACGAGTTCTAAGTAAATCATTTCTAGAAATGGCGGAGGGTTTGGAGAATTGATCATTAACTAATTTAGAAGGATAGCCTTGATAAAGAAGGCACCCTTTGTACTCAGCTGTTCTCTTGACAAGGAAGGTTTCATCAGAGCAATTTCTTTTCAATATAGTATATATTGCGGATGATTTATTAGCCCTTCCCATAACATGGGCATGGGCAGCGACGATGTTTTCCTTGTCTCGGTTGGGGTTAACAGCTATAATACCAAAATTTTTAGAAAAAAGTTAAGTCATTCGCTGCTGCCAAGTTTCCTTTTGGTTTGATTTTGATTTGTAATTACTGTATATAGTTGTAATTTTCTAATAGATATTTTATAATTGTATATGCATACATACACCCCGCGAGCAGAGCCTCTGTAAAACTCACCAAAGGGCGAGAAAGAGAGGCTCTACAGAAAACCAGTCAAGTCTTTTAAGTCGCCGCAGTCCAAGTTTCTGGGCTAGTCACTCCGGTCAAACCGGTTTAGGAAACGCGCGCATCATATTTTTGACAAGGCGAAGGTCAAAATTCGAGCCTTCATTACGAAAATCAGCATGGCGCCTTGGAGTGCAATCGAGACTTGGCATGAGTTTGAAACTGTCTCCAAGCAACGGCTTGCGCATACTCAATAAAAATGTAACACGATTTCTGCAGAGACCTTTCTTTCGCGTCGAGTTAAAAAAGGCTCTGCTAGCAGGTAGGCATATACATATAGATAATAATGTAATTCAGTTCTCGGACTCCAAATAATATTTTTGATAGACTACTACCACTACTACTACCACTACTACCGCCGGTACCTCAACCCCTCCATGTTTGCCAATGTGAAACTTTGTGGTGCAACCTACGTTTTTGATGGGAACATCTTTGAAATTGGACATCCATGTTATGGTTAATTGACGCCTGTCAAAACAAATTATTCTCTGACAAGTATCACGTGAATATATCGCGACCTTAAGTTTAAAGCTAATCGAGGTCAGCTTTTTTTTTTTTTTAATTGACCGGTTACGAGGTACTGGTTTCTGGTTTTCGATTGGATTGCAAGCTCAAGCCAGGTAAACTTATTGTAAGAGTAAATAACACGGGAGCTGCGCTTTTAGGCTTCGCTAAATCTAAATCTAAATATTACATTTTCCACAATAGATCAGAATAGTCATGAAGGTAACTTCGACCAAGTTCCAACAAAATGGTCCCTGTGAGAGCAGTACTAATGATCGAACGCCAAGACAAGTCAGGGACATCTAAACTTCCAGTTGCCGTCCGTTGCTGGAAAACGCTTATGCACAAATTCATCAGCGATTTAATATGCTGCGCATATTCCAGACAGGTGTAAATCTACTGTAATATATACTTGCCGTATTGACCGAGCGATAGCAAGGTCAATACAATAAGGCCAATGTTTGAGATTTTGCTGTAACGACAGAACGGTCAAGGCTATGAAGTTGTTTATTATGTGCCTAACGGAACGACCCTAAAGAAAGAAAAACTGATTTGCTTAACCATAATCGGCTCGTGGGCATTAACGCTTAGCTGCTCTTAGCCAATCACAGCGCGCTTTGTATCTGCCAGAAATATTAGCCATATAATAATGATAATTAAAGAATGCTATGACTGACTAATTGCTCGAATAAAGCGAGGTACGATCGTCTGGTTGAGTGTATTCCTGAAAAAATATTGTTTAGGATGACATTGACTGACATCTTGACGACCTGACCGGAAGCAGGAGTTCATGAAGGAGAGGCTCTATCTCTACTTACCTTGAGTCAACTCTTTCCCGAATAAATTTATTTTTCCAACGGAAAGTACCATATTTCCCTAGACTGCTCTGTTTGATGGACTTTTACACCGGTGACACCGGTGGGTGCACTGCATCTCCCAAGGGAGGCGTTCTATAAATAAATCTACTCGGGAAACGGTCGACCCCAGGCCATGTATGGTAGATAGGGTCCCTTGATGAGCTCCTGGCGAAAGTATCTTCAGAGTCAAGGGATTCAGTGTAGCGTCACTAGATGATAAAAACATTTTGTTTTTTGATGTGATTGGTTAACTAAGTCATGACTTAGTAGTGGTAATCACTGGCACGTGGTGATGGAACAATGACTTTATTCCTAGAGTGCTTTCAGCCATAGATAGAAGAAACTAAATAATCATTATAGCACTGTCGCCAAATGCCTCGTTGAGTCGAATATTCAGTTTCCATCGGCCAACAAATACATGCCGCGCGGAGATAAGATATTTCTCTTCGAGCGTTGGTAAAATATTTCACTAGTGAGCGCAGCGAATAATTCAAGGGCAAATGGTTTTTCTTAGATTTCAATCCGCTAGCCCTGCCAGCGACGCCAGGCGGCCGTTAGTGTCCCAAACGAATCGATAAAACGATGAAAAAAGCCTCGTCCTTGACGATGTTACCAAACAACAACAAACAAATACTCGTTACCAATCCACAAACAAAGAGTTGTAACCAAGACGACGTTACCAAAGAAGGCCAAACAAAGACGCCTTACCAAGCCATAAACAAAGAGTTGTAACCAAGTGAAAACGCAACGGTCGCCGGAAGATACGTGGTGTATTTTGTCATTTAGTGGTTATCTATTGCACAAAATTATCTAAACACGGTCAAACCTTCAGGGTTAGGAATAGGGTTAGCGTTAGGGTAATTGTATAATTACTGAACGTTTTATACCTTGTTTAAAAAAAAGGAAACAATAGAAAACGAAACACCAAGTGTTTACACCGGTCGCCGTGTACAGTTGGGTGTTAAAGAGGCTCTATTTCATCGTTTTATCGATTTGTTTGGGACACTATTAGCCGCCTGAGGTCGCTGGCAGGGCTTCAATTGCGCGGGTAGCGGATTGAAATCAAAGAAAAACCATTTGCCCTTGCATTAAACGATGGACTTTTAACCGTGGGACCACTTTAACCTGGAATATTTGACTGAATTTGGTAGGCTCGTTAGAATTGTGCGTTCAGCCTTGATATCTTACTTTCACCGTTGACAACCGAGGAACTGATAGTGGCTTAATTCGCGTCGAATCTGGAAAAAAAACAAACAGGATGGGAGCGACCCACAATGGCAATAAGGTTAGTTTTTTTGACAATTTTTCGTAAAGTATCTTCTAAGGTCTTTTATCGGTATTCCCGTACAAATCCTTATATTTTTGTTGACTTTCCTCACACTAAGCTTGGGCACCTGTGGGAAATACGAGCAACATTTTTCCAAGCGTGTCACGCAACATTGATGCCGTGCAAGTTGTAGAACGATGTTGATCGCCGTACCACTCCCTTTCCTAACTTGTCACGCAACAAAAATGAATGTTGCAACTTTTCGCTAACATGAATAATTCTGCCCGCTGATTGGCCGATTGGTTGTAGTTGTCTGTAGCCAGGATGGCCGTTCTACAGCGAAAGCGTGCGGCTCTATTGTTTATTAGTTAACTTCTGGAGCATGGAGTGTTTTTTTCCAAGTATATTTTTCTCCTTGCTTCTCTAATGTTTTCTCCCTTGTTTGTTTTATGAGTCAAGCTTGCTGTGTTTCTGAGGCATGGATGAGCCTGGCAATTAACTCCATTTTTTTTTTCTTTCTGACAACCACAACAGTGCAACCTCAACATCCTCCCCAACCTCTGTTTCAGAAATGGTGGACTCTTCCACACAGTCCGCCATGTTTGCCGACTGACCAGCTACGTGCCTCAAAATCATGTTGCGTAAAACATTTCATAAGTGGTGGTAATACGCGCAACAAATGAAAACAAAGTTTTGAACAAGTTTTTTTTCCAACTGTGGTATTTCCGCGCCGTAACAATTTGGATGGAGCACTGACCTACCATGCACGTTACCAAAACTGCAAATTTACGCCTGATTTTAAATTTAAAATAACAACAAAAGACAGATAACAGTTCATGCGATGCTACGCCTGCGCAAAAAAAAAGGAAAAAAAACCCGATACAACCTATGCTTCAAATTTCCTTTCCGCTTAACTGGTCACGTGATGTCAAGTGGTTCTTTCCCCGTGAGCACATCAAATGGGTAGTAGCCAAAACGCGGGGCCGGGGCCGGGGCCAAGGCCGGGGCCGGGGCCGGGGCCGGGGCCGGGATCGGGGTCGGGGTCGGGGTCGGGGTCGGGGTCGGGGTCGGGGTCGGGGTCGGGGTCGGGGTCGGGGTCGGGGTCGGGGTCGGGGTCGGGGTCGGGGTCGGGGTCGGGGTCGGGGTCGGGGTCGGGGTCGGGGTCGGGGTCGGGGTCGGGGTCGGGGTCGGGGTCGGGGTCGGGGTCGGGGTCGGGGTCGGGGTCGGGGTCGGGGTCGGGGTCGGGGTCGGGGTCGGGGTCGGGGTCGGGGTCGGGGTCGGGGTCGGGGTCGGGGTCGGGGTCGGGGTCGGGGTCGGGGTCGGGGTCGGGGTCGGGGTCGGGGTCGGGGTCGGGGTCGGGGTCGGGGTCGGGGTCGGGGTCGGGGTCGGGGTCGGGGTCGGGGTCGGGGTCGGGGTGTCTTTTTCCAAAATTTTGTTTCATTTTGTCGTCATTCTCGAATGACTGTCATTTATGGTGGCAACTGAGGAACCTACAGAAGCTATGAAAGCTCTTAAGGGGCATTTTAGTTTTTCTTAAAATCGTACTTTGTTTTTTTCGACTTTCCGAAAATCGAAGTTTGTTGTTCGAAATTAAGAGAATTTCCGAAATTGCTAAAATTGGAGTTTATGGAATACACGCTAACTGCCAGACAGAGTCCCATCGTAATATTCACTTCGTTAAAAAAAAAAAAAAAACAACAGAATCACAGTTCCACGATGATCGTCACGCAGTCATGCAACGTTCTTTTTGCTTGTTTGTTCGTGTTGTTGTCAATGTTGTTGTCTGATTTACCACAAACGGTTTGTAGTAAAGTCAGTCGCACAGGAACTTGCTAGCCAATTCTATTCGGACTTCAAGGGATCAAATCCAATTTTACGAGAAAAAGCACAACCACACTTAGAACAATTTTGCGAAAACAAGCAACTGAGAACGTTTGCGTGACGACCATAGTGGAATTATGGCTATGTTCTGTTTCGTTTTAATTGTATTGCAGAGAAGTTTCTTACGAAGTAAACATTAAAATGTGGTTTTAAAATGTGGAGCTCAGCGAGTCTTCAGTGTCTCTAGGTGATTCGCACCTACGTACGAGGCACTACTTTAAGGCAAGATCACGCCACTGATTATCCTGTAGATTTTCAGATTTTTATTCGTACTAGTTGCTCGATCGATATGTCGTTGATCGATTTCTGTTCGTATCCTTCATAATTATGTTAATGTGCGTTTCTTTTGTTTTAATTTTGAACATCGTCGAACATTTGAATTAAAATTCATTTGCATTGCTTTGAAAGATTGATAAGAGCATTCAGTAATCGTTTGACATTGGTTGATGACGCTATGACGATAATCTTTTTTTTTTTGAAAACACTATTGTTTAGTTTGTCGAAGTTACAAGTCCAGGTCTGCAAGCTTCGTGCTTCACATGTTTACCATCAGGTGTATACAAGCAGGGTTAAAGATAATGTTATATAGTTGAGCAATTATTGATTCTTCAAAGATAAATATTCATTTCCAAGAGTACGTGAGGCAAGAGAGCTAATGTTAAGTTTCTGGAATTTAGAGACTGTAACTGCGAGTAATCATTTATTATGAAGTGTGTTCGTGGGGACGAAATTTGGGTTCTGGAATATGTGAGGGAGTATATGATGTTTCCTTCCGTCTAAACATCCTAATCAGTCGAACGTGTGCATAATGCCTTAATTACTGCTTACATATAGATACTTCCGTGAATCCTGAGGAACTAAAATAGGCATTAAGAACCCTATATGAAATCCTAGTAGAGGAAAGGACTAGTTCCCACGATGTAATAAGTTGGCTGTGTAGGCAACACGTAAACAGCATATTTGCACGTTTGTTAAGCAAGAGTACTTCCAATTCGTATCAGGCGAGTAACTGATCTGCTTATCAACTTATAGTTCGACAGGTCACGTTAACTAATTGTCACACTTTCCTTAACTTCACCACACCACTATGAAAACCACGAAGTGCGCAATAGTCTTTGCGCATCTGATGTATGAGATCATTCAAAATGGCGCAGAAAATGCAGACGGTCTACGGAAAAATTCAAATAAGGTCACCTTGAACCACAGGACACTCAGGATTATGAACTGCGCTCACCATCGTCGAACGCAATTACCTTCTTAGAGAAACACGCAAATATAAGCAAGCTCATGAGCTTTCAGAGGCTTCAGCAGTGACAAGCATAAGAACAACAATTTCGGTCGTTTCGGTCGTTTCGGATCACGTGAGGACCGCTGGAAGATCGTATCCGCATTGCTTCAGTCAATTCTCAAGCTCCCGAGCTTGAGTTTATTTGCGTGTTCTCTCTTAAGAAAGGAATTACAGCTTCAAGATTTGTACCGGAGAAGAGAATGAATATATCTGAAATATATTTTTAGACGGTGTGCATTCTGCAGAGGTTATTTTTTTTCCTGTTGTTCCCGTGACTGCGCAGTCCTCGTTTACTCCTACTGACCAACGGGGCCTTGTCCTTGAAATAACCAGACATTATGACAGAAAACCATTAATAGTTTTTTCAATTATTTTCACCGGGATAGGTCCCGCTCTCTGACATTATATCCTCTTGCCATTGCTCTCTACTAAAATCACACTAAAGAAGTCGAGCGATGTTGGTATTGAGAAAACCTTGTTAACAGATTTATGCCAGAGACCAAGTCACGGGCCTCTTCGCTTTCGCAAAACAGGGACCTCTATTGCCTATTTTCATTGACTTAAGAACGTAAAACTTTCGTGGGTAATTTCTACAGGAAACCATGTCTCTCTCTCACAGATGTGGGCCGAGCAGGCCACAAACCAACTCATAAAAATGAGAAATCGTAGCTGCATAAAAGTTTTACAAGTAATTTCTTAATAGCATTTTCTTCTATTTTTATACCAAAAAGATTAGCTTTAAACTTTTAAGGTTTCGATTGAGCAAAGAAGAAAGTGAGAAATTATCTCTGCTTTGTACTCTTTTTTTTCTTTGGCCTGACACGATCCACCAGCCTCGTTTTACAACTAAATTTTCGAATTTTCATTGTGCTAACATCGCTTGCTGATTTTATAAGCTTAAGAATAGTTGTTTGACCGATATTTAGGGAAACTGCCATATTATCATTGAATGTTTTTATTGATTTACAGTGGACAAGAAAGAAAAGCTTGTCAAGCTGCATAGTAATACTTATATATAGCAATAATTAATGTTATAAAAGTATTCTTATTGAGTGTGAAAATTATTTTAATTAGAAAATGGTCTTAACGTATCACACACTTCAGCGTAAAAGTAGAAAGGCAGGCTTCTCATGAGAAGTCTGGTCTACTATCTTTTTTAGAGGGTTCCTGTATGGAACAATGAAGTGTTCCTGTATGTAATGCTTTCTGCTACTTTTTAGTTTTCTAAGTATTTCAATAAGCTAGTGCACTTCCTTCATTTAACTGAAGTTTCTTTCATGTTATTGTTGTTAATTAACTCCATTTAGGGTATAGGTACAATAAACTGTTGTTGTTGCAGTTGCAGTGTAGTGTAACCTAGTTTGACTTTCGTTATTCTTATGACTTTAAACTTGAAGTAATAAACTCTTTACTAAAAAGAAACCTTAAAACTTTCAAAAGCGAGAACAATGTTGTCGCATTCGATGTCAAATTGACCATGACAGTGCACAATGTTTTGTTTTCGCTTCGTACGGGTGCGCAAATTAGTTGCACACAATTTAATCAAAAGATTTGATTGGTTCTCTTGTCGAAAAAAGTCCGGGGGGAACTCCCATGTAAAAAGGACAGGGGTGCTCGTCGGAAATTTTGAAAGGAACCCCTAAGAGGTACCAAGAACCTGTATTGTGGGCGTGGCATGAATTTTTTTCACCCCTATGAGGTACCAAATTATGGGTTTTAATTAAACAAATTAAAGATTAGTTAATTGTCAAATGTCTCCTGTAATAATTTTATGGCTCAATACCCTAAAAGGTACCGCTAATTTAAAGCTCCCGCTGTGGACCTTTTGAGGCTGAACGTCCTAAGAGAAAGCAAAACCGCTTTTTTAACCCCTAAAAGGTACGACGAGCAACCCCGTCCTTTTTATATGGGAGAACGGCGGGAGAACGAGGAGGGCGCGCGTGAAAGAACCCCCTAATTAATGTATATACATAAGGCAGCTTCGAAATCTCTAACTGCCAAATGGCATTACAGCAGAAACGTTCACAGGAAAATTGCGCCACGCAGAAATGTTGTTTACCGCGCTATTATTTCCTAAAACTCTCACGACGGAAAGTATTGCGAAAGCAAAACACCTTCGCCCGAAAAAGGGGCAATCTTTCAACGACGTGTCTCGAGTTTGTGAAAGGAGTTTACTGGTGGAATATGTCTCAACAAAATCTTGTGCGAATTTGTTCAGACCATCGCTGAAAAAGAAATCGTTTGGTGTTGTATGGGCACTGAACGACTAACAAATGTGGCTGGAATCCATAAAAACAATTCGAAAATTCTTCACAACTTGTTTGCAACGTGTTTGTATAATTTCTATCCAAACGCTTTGAATCAGATCAAAGGATAACGTTGGCTGCGAGTTTAAGATTGTTTACAAGAGTGCTCG
>OX421453.1:31472569-31485069 GCA_949126865.1 Montipora capitata
TGTATACCACACCCGCACGGAGCCCACTAGGGACAGGATCCTTCATGCTGAACATGTTGCCGATTTTAAATGATGAGAAAACTAACTTAATATCAATATTATTACAATAACGTTTAGCAAAAAGGCGAACCTTTTTCTGCGTGATAAAAGAAAAAGGACCAATATAAGGTAATTTAAAGTAAAAGGTACGTATAGTGTCAGAGACGGAAGCCGGGGGATTACAGCCATGGCGAGTAAGTGTGAGGTAGCGATTAATAGTATTTTCAAGTAGATGGACTGGAAAAAGATTCTTATGAAGGATTTTGGTAAGCTTCGTGATGTCCTCGTGAAAATCCAACCAAGTGTTGTTGATCTTGTAGGCTCTGTCAACAAGCGTGCGAATGATTGAAGTAATGATTGTTTTAGCATCCTAGATCACGCTTCTACCACCTTCCAACTTAAGATAAAAGAAGCCATTCATATTCAATGGAAGAAACCTACACTTAATCATCAACTTTATCATGGTAATTTAAAACTTTCTTTGTAATCTTTTACATTGTCATGTTTCTTACAGCTAATTAGCATTTTGGTTCACACTATACATTCAACTCTGTACTTTGTAATTTAAACTGAAGATGACAGAAGTTTCTGTCGAAACATGTTTTTAAATTTAAAAAGGGTTGTGTTGTTTCTTAAAATATTGTTCTCCTTGAGTCGGGATTTTGGCAATTGCGCATTGCATGCCCCAGGGTGGGAAATTTCACGTGGGCGCCATCTTGGCTTCGAACTTGGAGCGTTCTCTGCTCAAGCGAAAAGACAAACATGTGGCGAGGAGGGCCCACATCAACGTTAAGATTTAATCCTTGCACGCGTTTCCATTCCCCTCTTTGGTGGAATAAATTGCTTCATAATCCATATTTGGGAGCAAAGAGGAATAAGTATACACGTGGTTTGCAGTTTCTTGCCTCCCGTAAAATTCATTATCTTTCTGGCTTGTACAGCCATTTTTTTCCCCGAAAATACGATGATGACGTCATAGCCATGATTGGAAAAACTCGATCTCCTGCCTCTACTTGACCTTTTGTTATCTAAAGACGTCCATTTAATGGGTGTGACAAACGAGTGAAAACAGCTCTCCCATTATTTTAAAAGCTTTCAACCATCTTCCAATCGTCCATTTAATCACACTTTGGTCGTTGATGGTTGATGTGATTGGTCAATTAAATGTGACTTGTAGAAATCATTAGAGCGTGGTGATGGAAAAATGACTATTTTCAGCGTACATTCAGCCATAGACAGAAGGAACAAAATAACCATTGTGGCTTGGTCGCCATTTGTTTTCTTTGAGACGAATATTCTGTTACCATCAGCCAACAAATATGCTTCAGTTTTAGAGACATGCTTTTACTGACCTCCACGTGAGCTCTAGTGTATGTTAGAGAACAGTTTGGCTGGAGCACTTGCCTACCATACACGTCACGAAAACTGCTAATTTACACCTGATTCAAAATTTGAAATAACAACAACAGACAGATTACATGAATGGACGTACATGGAATACTACGCCTACGCAATGGACTCGTTCAAAGAAAAAACGACAAAAGACATAGTGTCGTTACTCGTGGATATGAAAGTTACCACGATTGTTTAAAATTGGCAGGCTGAAGTTTTCTTTATGCATTAGTCAGTGTGATTTAGCAGCTGGATAATTGTGTAACATCACGGGGGGCTCTCATACGCAACTAGATACCCAAAATAATGCATGTGTGTGAGGTGATCCCCTTTGCTGGAATTCAACCGTGTAAAATAAGTCTACTATTTCTCCAGTAGGCATAAGATTACTCTTTAACACATCCTTTATAAGGAGCTGTGCCATGTGTTCAAAGTTCCTAGCACAGGTGAGAGGGTCTCTTGAATAAGGTCTGATTTTTGTTGCCAGGTCATATTGTTAATGTCATCAGGTTAGGCAAGTAGAGTAGGTCCATTCAGTATTATTAACACTTTTTGTGCCAGTTCTACATTCCTCCAACAAAGTTTTCGAATATTTATCACTATATTTGATACTGTTACACTTAGAGACACATGATATGAACCATATATAACTGATCACAGCAAGTGCATATATTTTCAGGCCCATGTGTTATCTTATCATGAAAAGACTGAATCACTTTTGGCATGGAATGTCGAATAGAGTCTTGAACTTGACAAATTTCAAATTGGTTTAGACTTGACCTCTGCATGGCTTTCCTTAAATGGTTCTGTGCTTTTCTGTTTAGTTCTCTGATATGTTCTGGATTGGAAGGTTTACCCTTGTGAAATGTTTGCTTTTCATATTCCCTTGCTGCTTCAATATTTTCAGATCTTTTTTGGCTTTTCGCATAGTTTTTCTTTTTTCTAAACTCTTTATTTTGTCTCTTTTGCTTGACAGACTCACTCATATTAAACTCTTTTTGCCACTGCTTTGTAGAAATTATTACTGACACTCACATCATTTTTGGCCATGGTTATAATTAATCGATAATTACCTCTGAATAATTGTTGACATTGGTGACACTGCTGATTTCATAACCTGAAATACTGTCATCATAATAATCTTACTGAACCGCTGAAACATAGTGTCTTTCAACTACATGTCCAGTGTTAATAATAGTAGTTCCCTGTTGTTTGCTTATAGGACTGATAACAGTTACTGTTGCCCACCCCTCAATGGATTCATTTATACGTATTGTAACATTTAATGCATCGGAAACTGCTGCACAATAAGTGCATCACACCATGTAATACTATGTTGCTGTGACAACACACCCACAATTGCTCTGTAATTGTTCCAATACATCTTTGACGGTTGTTTCTGATGTATTCAACTCCAGCAGCATGCACGTTCATTGTCATGTTATGGGAAGGATCATTATATAACTGGTGGACAACAGAAGAAAAGAAGCATGAACCATCTGAGGTACATTCTACTGCCTTCAATCTTTTCTGAGCTAATCAAGCCTGCAACAGTGCATAGAAGGATTTCTCAGTACTGTATGTGTACTTGTTCCATGAGCAACAGGGCCTGGGTTCGATTCAATGACTCCTAATATGAACAGCTTTTTTCTTGATAGACAATAACTATCATTTTGTTGGTTCAATTTTGTTGAATGCTTAGTAAGAGATTGATCTTGAATACACAATAGAACTGACAAGTCTTTTTTTTGCGTTTAGGAGTTCTGCGGGTAATAAGATAAAAATGACAATTATGCACCAGTCAATTGAAACCCCCAACCCCAGGTCCCGGGAAGGGTGGGAGATTATAGGGGCATTGAAGCGCTTTTGAACAACAATCTGTCCCCTGGGGGTTGCCGGTGGTGCATTTGACTAATTTTGGGTCCCGTCCCCACGTGGGGCAAGAGTAGCACTGGCATTCGAGTTCTAAAGATGGCGGAAAGCGTGAGAAAGGTAAATCTTGGTTTTCACGAGCGACGCAAGTGCAATTCAAGCACAAGCGCAAGCATAAGAGCTCTTATTTCACCGCGAAAACGGGGTTGACGCAAGCATAAGCAAAAGCACAAGCATAAGGATCAAACTTTTTCCTTTTCCTTGTGCTCGCGCTTGTGCTCGTGTTCGATCGCGTCGTTTGAAAATGAAGCGCAGCATAAGCACAAGGAAATTTGCTACGTCTTGCACAGGCTCCCAGTGACTGCCCAGTCACAAGTCAACAACGGTCGTGTTGCCAGCGTGCGGTCAAATTCAAATGGACCAATCAGAGTTGAGGTTGAAACCATCTTGCGAGTTTCCGTTGTTGACTACCCGGTCACAAGCCTCTGAGGAAAGCCGAAGAGGTGAATTTTAAGGCAAAGTTTTCGTTCTTCACGAGTCTTTCGGCCGCCGAAACACACATATTTGGAGTGAAATTTATTGGGCTTTATGGAACTGTTGTTTTTATTGCGATTCGGGACTTTTTCTGTTGAGGAGAAAACGATTTGTGGAGTGAGGTCTGGCCAGCGATGGATGGAGTCACCGGCCTTCCCATTATTTCAGCAATGGCCTTCCGGATGACTTCACTAAACGGCGTCAGAATGGCTCGAAACTCGCCAAAAGAGACAAGTTGGTCACACATTTGAGGTAGGAAACCTTTATTTCAAATGAGATAGTTATTTACACAATTTTTTTACGATCGGTGATTTTCCCATACAATTCTCTATATACACAAACTGTCGCATACACCACGTATTTTCAGCTTGGGGAGCCTGTGCGTCTGGCCAATTCCAGATTCTCCGCGTCTGAGCATTTGAACAAAATGGCGGATGCCATGGTTGTTATTTAATGATTTAATATTTCCACGTTGGTTTTCACTAGCGTAAGCTACTTATGCTTGTGCTTGCATCGCTAGTGAAAACCACGCGGGGGGGGGGGGGGGGGGAAGTGGTATAGGAAGTACCCTCTAGCGCGATATAGGTATGTGTCGCCCGATAGGGTAGGGTTTTTGAGGTGCTCAGGGTATCCCTTTTTGGTATTTTTGGTATTATGATCCTTGGTTGTTCCTTAGACAGGGTCACTAAATTGCAGTATCCACCCCAACGCGCAAAACGAAAAATATACGATTTATCAAAGGGACCTTTATAGCTTTTATGGGCCTTATAGAGGGTATCGAACCTCGATTTTCAACCCTTAAATAGGGGCAGGGTTTGAGAACCTTGATTGATTGACACACCTATCCTAAATTGTCGGAATACTTATCCCCCGTAGGTAAGAGTTGCTTTAATCTACGCATATCATTCTTTAACTTCACCATCCACTTCAAATGATAATCAATCTGAATTCTTGGGTTCCTTTAACTTGACTTGAACCAGGCAAATTTAGTATGTGTGATATGCAGCGTAATGTTAATTTCACTTTGAATGTTGCAGGTAGTTTTGTAATCAAATGGTCTTGAGCAAAAATGTGTCTTAAATAGCATTGTACCAGTAACTAAAATGCAAACTTGACAAATCCATAGTAAATGTTGCATTGTTTTAAATTTCTTACCCCAAGTATACAGGCATTTGATCTCAATTTCTGGCTCAGGGGGTGGGGGGTCTTAATGCTTTTTGGCCAGGGTCTATGTCATATCCCCCACCCTTCCCCTAGGTCTTGGTCTAGACATTCTTACTGCAATATAACATTAATTTACAAACGCAAGAGACACACTTTCTCAACTCAGACGAGCTCGGTTCTTTCTTCTTTAAAGAATTCATCATACACTTTCTAATTACCTTGTCTTTATGAAACAACCTCGACGTTTTCTTGGAAGGAATTCTGGAAGGTTCTCTGTCCAGGGGAGCATGTTTGCATTTGCGAACGAACTGAGCCCCTGCTCTATCACGGGAGATTGGTACGGATTCCTCATCAGTTTTCCTTACATAATCAATGACCGAGTCTTTCGACAATTCGTCATTATGGTCCGCCCCACAAGTACTAGTGTCTGGAAGAATGGGTTGCTTGGTTGCCTCACTGTTTTTCATGTCACTGATGTTGTTCGAGATGGATTCATATGGCTTTGATGACTCATAGCTTGCACAACTTCGTGATAGCTTTGATAAACATTGGTATACTTTGATAGCTTCGATGTCACTCTCCAAATGGAAGTCACCTTCCAAATGGAATCATGATTAATCCCTTGTGAGCTTAGGGGATCGACAGAGACTGTCTTGTCACCATGTGTCTGTCGATTCCATTTCGACATGTATTAAAGTCTACGCGTTCGTGAGTGAAAGGCGGTGCACAATTAATTGTACCAATGTGTAATTGTTCAGAATCTTTTGCTTCACCTTCGAAGAACGCTATTTCTTTAACTCTTCAGTCTCTTGCTTCTAAATGCATCGGAAGGTGCTCAAACACTTAAGTACAAAAGCCTCAAACAACAATGGCGGCGCACAACCTAGCGAACGGGAAGTCAGAGCTTACTTAACTGTGTTGTGATCATCCATCCTGATTGGCTAATTAGATCGACCTTCCGGTTACGCATGAGTGACAATTTGTATGAACATTCGTGGATACATATATTCGTGGATACATATATTTCTTTCGCGCATGGCTAGTCACGTGATGTCACGTGGCTCTTCATATTGAGCGCATCAAACGAGCAAAATCACTACTCCAGTTATTTCGATTAAATTTAACAGTCCTTCAAGCGTCCAACTACACGAAATGGCGGCTACAAGTTACCCTCCACATTTTTCAGAGCCGTGGAAGTTCAGTGACGTCGTTCTTGTTGTTGAAGCTCAAAGATTCCACGTTCATCGAGGCACTCTTGCCTTTTGGTCACCCGTCTTCGAGAGGATGCTCACTGCAGAATTCAAAGAGAAAAATAACGCTGAAATCTCTCTTCCCGAGAAAAAAGCAAGCGAATTTGAGGAAATGTTGCAGATAATGTATCCATCCCTAGAGGAAAAGGTAATCCCTCGAAGAAACTGCTACTTCCTGTTTGAACTTGCTCATGAATACCAAATAGCTTCCATTGCTGAGAAGAGTGTTAATCTCATGGTTTCTATGGTCAAAAACAGGACAGAGGACGACGTGTTGGGTATGTTAATCTACGCTCAAAAGTAGGAAATAAAATCTCTAATATCGACATGCATCTATGAGGCACGTCGATTAACTTTACAGCAATTAAAGGGACATGGAAAGCCTGACCAAATTGAACCAGACAACTATTTGCAGATTGTTGAAGGGATTATAAAACGCCTTGAGGAACATTGTAAAGAAGCAAAGGTTACTTTGCAGGGCAAGCTGCAAGAAGTGAATAGGAACCTTCATGATCATATCCTTCATAAAGGAAATTGGTTTGGAGGGGGATATCCTCCGCGAACTACGACAGAGTATTTGAGTAGGTTACAAAAGGACAGCGAAAGGATAAACGTGCAATGTGATAGTCTTTCTCCTGTTGCCGATATGTTACGTCAAATAAACGTTACCGTAGAGTCCCTGTCTTCAACCTAACGTATGAAAATTGCCTGAGCCTCTTGCACCAATTAAGCAAGTAGTACCCTCTACACAATTTAATTCAGAATTTGAAATTTAACACAAACAACTGCAAAACACTCAAAGCCATGAAAACCACTGAAACTGGTACGACAGATAAACCAACTAAAACAACTTTTCATGAGTGCTAACTTTCAATTTTACATTTAATTAAATTCCTGCGGACCCCCGGCGTAAATAGCGAAAACTACAGGCGTTTTGTACTTACATTTCATGTCACTGGTCCTGTGAATAAAGTAAATAATTAAACAAATTAAAGAGTTAAAGGCTTGAGTAAACAACTTAAATCAGAGTATGATCTCATCGGTTTGTGGAGAAACTTTTTTCGGAGCCTAAATAAAGCGTAAGGAAAATTAGGGTCAGGTTACAATTAGTTTTGGTTATTAGATATGGCTATCAATTATGACGTATTATACAAAAGTAATTATGAAAAGAACTCTGTTGGCTAGAACATGTTCATCCTTGTAGTGTAGTGGTGAAGACACAAGACTATATGCCTGGAGGGTCCGAGTTCGAGTATCGGTAAGTGCATAGGAAAGTTCTTTGTTCCCTTACTATGTTGTAATGTTGAGACTGGACTGAATGGATAAGTGGATGAATGGAGAAACCGATAAGATGATAAGAAACATTAAGAAGATGCGTTGAGATGTGTAAGACAGAGCTTGAGGAAAGGTACAGTCGTTTTGTGCTTTTTTGGGGGATTGATAGATGATTTAAACGAGGTAGAGTGCATATTCAGCCATTGTAGGTAAAGGGGTGGATCTGTTCACCAATGTAACCTACAATCCCAGTTGAAAGTTTTTGGGACACCTTTGATTTTATGCACCCCTGCCCCAAAGCAATGTTCAAACAAACTGCAGCTTTTCTGGATGTTCTCTCGGATTGACATCTACATTGAAAAGGGAGAGAGGACTGTATGATAGATGGTCTAAAAGGGAGAGTTTCACGTCTCTGCGCATGGGCAAACTGTCACGTCAGCCCAATTAATTCCATTGTTATTGAAAAAATCGAAAGCAGATGCAGGAAAAGGAAACAATACCATAGAAGTGTAATTACTCATTGGAATTACTTTTGCATTCATTTCCTTTGTGTTATGAACCTACTGCATGCCAATAGATAACTGAGTCTCGTGCGTTGTTGACTTCAAGTAGGACACTTTAGAACACCTTAAATACAGTGAACCGCTGGCCTCGTTGACTGTTTTCTGCATTTTAGATTTTGAGTTTGATAAAAGCACATGGCATGTTTGTTTTTTGTGTTTTTGACTGTTATTCGTACGGAGCCCCATAAGGGACACACATCATTTTTATTTTGCTGCCACTTTTACTGTTACTTTTAGTGCCACTTTTAGTGCTACTTTTAGTGTTACTTTTAGTGCAACTTTTAATCACCCGTATCGTGGGCTTGCCGACTCCTCGTGGAGTCAAGGAAGGAAAAACTCGTGGCGACGTTTCGAAGGTATTTGAAAGAATGTGACAGACCTGCACGGTCTCCCTTTTGTGGGTTTGTGGTTACAGATAATTCCGAAGCCTTCAATTCACAATTTTAATTTAACGAGCATGTCCTTGAGAGACTTACCCCTCTTGTATGATATTAAAGGAGGTTTCTTGAATATGTTAGCCAGCTTCTGCTGGTTTTGAATAAAACTCCAGTTGCGCGTTAGGATTTCTTGAAGATTTGACACTGCTGTGTTGTATGTTGTGACAAATAGTAGAATTTTCTCGCTGGTTTTGATTTTTTGTTTAAGTGCCGACTGTCTTCTAGAAAAATTGACCTGAGATAGAGTTCTCTAGATAAAATGCTTAGGGTAGCCTCGCTCTTCAAGGCGGGATTTGAATCGAGAGTGCCGTTTTTGAGGAGTTCGTACGGAGGAGCCTAATAGCTTCTCCTTTGATAAAACCCTTCTTGGCACCGGGCGGGTAACAAGAGATAAAATGTGTGTATTGGAAGTCGGATTGTGATATCTTCCGATATCGAGAATGAATTCTTTTTCGAATCGTTCTCCTTTATATACTGTTGTGTAATCCAGATTGCTTTAAAATCTATGCCTGCTGCAGCCCAGTCTCCCGATAATTCTTTTCAAATGTCGTACGCTAATACGTGTACCATGCACACTTACAAGAAACAAGACTATTTCTTGTGCTTTAAAGCCAAGGTTAAAGTAGGTTTGTATCACTTCGTCTCGAGCAAGAGCGTTGCCTCCGATTGCCGGTGAATAATTTGGAACCACTGCCTTTGGAACCACTGCTTTTGAAGTTGAAAAATAGCTGTCAATAGAACTGTTAAGGAAATCTTCATACTTAAATTAGTATAAAGTTGCCGTCAAAGTGAAAGTGAACCAGACCAGAACCATAGTGCAACGAAGACGATGCACGCGGTGAGCCTGCGATACATACTTGAAATTGGCACTAAAAGTGGCACTAAAAGTGGCACTAAAAGTAGCACTAAAAAAGTGGCACTAAAAGTAGCACTAAAAGTAACAGTAAAAGTGGCAGTAAAATAGAAATGATGTGTGACCCTTATGGGGCTCCGTATATTCGGTTTTGTCTCCGTGATCTAGGCACGAAAACTTGCAAGTACATCGTACATCTGTCTATTTTGCTTGCTAGTTTCTTTGTTCGCCATATTACTTCCTAATTTCAGTATATTGTATTTATTTCAGTGAATCGGCCGTTGGTTAATTGTTGGTTTAGAGCGTTGGTTAGCTAGTTTAATTGTTTGTTCCAGTTCATTCGCTCGGCGTGATGGAAGTTTGTTTGCTAATCTACATGGAATAATAATACAGTTCAACGCATATCAAAGTATTCAGTTGTCCTTGATGTCCTTGTTGTCCTTAATGTATGTAGAGACACCGGGTCTCTACTCCCGGTACATTATGATAACTGGTGCGTAGAATAAAATGTTCGACCTGTACAATAAATTCCAGGCCAAAATCAAATTTGATATTTTCTGTGTAAACCCGCAGGATCTTCCACCAAATTTTGGCCTCAGTCGTTCAGTGTATTTGCTGTAATACTCTCAGTGATTAATGAACATCATCAGGTTCAGCAAGAAAACTGTAGCGCCAAAGCTTGGACATGCGCAAAACCGTAAAACTGCCCCTTTAACCCATGTTCATTTTAGCACAAGTGTCCCAAGACCTTTGTCCAGGATTGTAGGTAAAAACGGATTCAACCTGAGACCGGATTTGACCTGTAACATTGCTACGTTATTAAATAGACTTATCTTTTCTTTTTTTTTTTTCAGTAACAATTTTCTTTTGTTCACGGATAAACTTATATGTGGCCTTTGAAATAATTATTGTCAGAGTAATCTGTGCAAAGTTAATTCTCGTTTTGTGTTTAAGATTATCGACTTCTAGAGTTCATCGCTTTTGAATTTTCATTTTTTTAGTGTAGTTTGTCCTTTGGAAAGTCACTTGCAACTTTCGTATACTAAGTAATCACTTCCGCCACTCACTCAATACGGTAGTTTCTATCTTCCTTTCGCTGATTTGTCGTTGCCAAATTTCTTGTTGATTTCTGTTCGCTTTCTTCATTATGCTTACAATGCCATGTATTTCCTTGCAATCATTGAACATTTGAAAGTAAGATTCACTTCCAGCGAAAGATTGATAACAGGATCAGTCTTGTAGCAGCAGGTGTTTTGCACATTACGTCATCGCCACCATATTGGATGACCCAGACAAGAGACTTGTCATTGACTTTTTTTTTTTCGTCATTCAGCATTTGTAAATTGCTCTATTTTTATCTGCGCCTTCAGAGATTGATTGCAAACCATCTTCAATCAACCAAACCAACCAAAACCAGCTTTTCTTGAAAAAAAAAAAAAGAAACCTGGGAAAACCGTAGTAAACATTTGACAAAGGCTAATACCAATAGAATATGACGCATTCACGCATTCATATAGTGGTTTCAAATCACTATCATGAGCTTAATTTGTCACGTTACAAGTCCAGTGTGCAGGACTCGTCCTTTACATGTTTAGCATCAGGTGTAAGCAGGGTTAAAGATAGTGTTAGATGGTTCACCAATGATTGATATCTCAAAGATTAGTATTCATTGCCAAGAGAATCGAACGAGAGGCAAGACAGCTAATCTTTGTGAATCATAATAAGTACCTGAAATTTGGAGATTGTAAGTCCCTTCATCTGAGAACACACAAATATAAACAAGCTCATAAGCTTTCGCTTTTAACTCAAAAACTTCATCAGCAACAAGGTCAATAAGGTGTTAATTTGTGAGAAACGGCTTCTTATGTTCCCTTTTTTACACGTGATCCTTTCGAACAAAAGGTAATTGGAGACCAATGGAAGATCGTATCCGCCATGTCTCCGCAGTCACTGAACTCTCAAGCTCCTGAGCTTGTTTTTATTTGCGTGTTCCCCGAAGAAAGGAATAAGATTTAAGATTTGTACCTGAGAAGACAAGGCCATAAGACTCTTTGGGGTTATCTCTAAAGGAAACCATGTCTCACTCTGACAGACGTGGCCTAAGCACGCCAGAGATTTAACTCATTAAAAGTGAGAAATCGCAGCTAGTTAGCTAAGTTTGACAGATTATATCTTAATAACATTTCCGTCTATTTTCATACCTAAAAGACTACTTTTTATACTTTGAAAGATTGAAAATAGCAGAAAGTAAAAAATCATCTCTTCCTTGTACTCTGTTACAAAATCCCCTAGCCTCATTTTACAGCTGAAATGAGGCTAGAGGATTTTGTAACAGAGTACAAGGAAGAGATGATTTTTTACTTTCTGCTGTTTTTAATCTGTGATAACATCGCTTGCTGATATCATAAGCTCAAAGATGTAAGAAAACTGTTTTGACCGGTATTTAGGCATAACTGCCATATTACCATTAAATGCCTAACTGTTTTACGGCAGACAAGAAAGTGAAGCTTGTCAAGCAAAATAAACCTGCATAGTGTTAACTGTATAATATATAGTAAAAATTAACGTAAATAAAAGTGTCCCTTATAGTGTAGATATTATTCCAGAGAAGGGGATTAAGGTATCACACACCCAGCGTACAAGTAGAAACGAAGGCTTCTTATGTGAAGTCTGATCTACTGTAGTTTTAAGCCAAATGAAAGGTTCCAGTATGGAACTATGAAGGGTTCCTGTATGTAATGTTGCCTTGTACTCTTAGCTTTCCAGGGATTTCAATGAGTTAGTGCACTTTTTTTACTAATTAAACTTACCTTTCTTTTATGTTATTGATGTAAATTAACTCCATTTAATAAGCTGTGAGTGAGGTTAACTATCAATAGAGTTATTTCATTAGAGTTGTGACTTAGGATTAGAGTTAACGACTGCCAAAATCCTGAATTCAAGATTTTGGAAGTCCAAAATCTTGAATTCCAAAATCTTGAATTCAAGAGTTTGGCAGTCCAAAATCTTGAATTCAGGATTTTGGCAATCCAAAATCGTGAATTCAGGATTTTGGAAACATAACTCTAACTCTAAGACATAACTCTATGAAAATAACTCTAAGAATAGCTGTGGCCACTGT
>OX421453.1:31487569-31512569 GCA_949126865.1 Montipora capitata
CACTAGTGAGGATTTGCCTGCTCCAGTCTGTCCAATTACTCCAACCCAGGACCTTCCCTTGATGCAGAATTCCAAATTCTTCAAAACTTGTGGTCCGCTTTTATAATACGTCATAGTGACGTTATAAAATATCACATGCCCATCACGTGGCCATTGCGTGGGCGAAAGTGACTTTGTTTTGTATCCTGGTTCAGACTCTAAGCTTGTGTAGGTAATTACTCGCTCCACTGAGGTCATTAAATTTTCCACCTTCGAGAATTGCCGAACTGCGTACTGCACCTGCTCTAAAGTCTCCGTGGAGTACAATAAGGAGAGTCCAGTAATCGCTGAAAAGCAAACAAGGCCATTATGGAACTTTACCACTGGGATAATCCTTGTTTACAATAATAAACGTTATGAAGGTTTGCGAATTTTCATGCACTGAAATAGGGCATGTGCTCTCCCATGGTGCAAAAACTTGATAAAAATACAATAGGCAAACCAGTATGAAGTGGGAGATAAATATTAACCGAGAAATATGAAAATAAAGAGAAGATTTATTGGATGATGATTCGGGAATATTCGGAAAACCCCGAATGCTTCTTTGTAGGAGTCGAACCCACGACCTTCCGACTACTAGATGCATCCGGCGAACTAATCGGAAGGTAGAAGGTTCGACTTCTTCAAGGGAGTACTGGGATTTTTTTCTGTATTTCAAGCTGTGATGTATGCCAAATGAACGTATTACTTTGATTCAGACATCCTGAACTCGGGTGAATCCAAACGATTTGTCTGGCCATGTCGTCGTAAGATCTATCCGTCCTACTTTCTTTCGCTTAGTGACTCAGAATAAAATGATATTTTTGACTGATCAATTCTCCTTTTTCTTTGGATTTCAAAACTATTTGAACTAAACACTAAGTGACCCAAGCTTTATGCCTTGATTTCAAAGAGACAGCTGTTGATTTTAACTGGAATTTTCCTATTGAATGGCCTGCCATTACTAACTTTAAAATCCTGAGAGGGCTGGATCGAGGAGAAAATTAAGTCAAAAACTCACTAGTTTAAAGACAGTGCTTACTAATTCAAAGGTATTTTTGCCCAGATTTATGATTACGCAGGAAAGGTAGATCTTTACAAGTGTTATTGAAGTCCAAAAAGAAAATTGGGGGTAACCACGCATTTTTCGAAGATCATTCATGAACAATATTTGTAAAAAGCTCTAAAATACAAAGCATTGTATGGCGTTTTTTCTCAAATTGAAGCTTAACTATCTCTAAAAAAAAGCAGGTTTAGCCCCAAATTTCTTTTTGGATACCAATAGTACTTACGAAGATCTACTTTCTCTGTATAGTTTTAAACTGCGCGAAAATATCCCTGTATCAGTAAGCATCACCGATAGAAAACCAATCTCGTACCCAGAGTCCTCGGGCTTCTTGGTCAGCGGGTGAGCGCCCTGAAAGACTCTGGCATTATTGACTCCATTTTCCCAGAAAACGTGGGTTCCGGTCTTATTGCGCATGCTCGAGTTTAAACGGAAACAGTAAAGAGAAAACCGTAAACAGTAGAAATGACTGGTTGAAAGTGTTCGAGAGACAAAAAATTTAGCCTTACACATCATCAAACAAACTGGAGAAATAATCATTGGCTTGCTGTAAGAGCGAGTGAAGATGAAACCTCTGACGCTTTCGGTAAGTCTATTTTTAGTTTTTCAACGCGCATTCCATCGTTCAGAATACCATCGTGCAAGCAACACGATCAACAAATTTTTGTGGTAATGACATCAGTGTCCTCTTCTACTAGAATTTGATGTTTCCGTAATTCTGAATGGCTTCCACAAGACCTTATTCCACGGATCTCCCCTCAAAGAGACTAATGTAATGTTTTCCCACGGTACTTTTGCAACAGCAACAGTAATCACTTTTTAGCAGCGTGGGAAAATTCCCGTGTGTATAAGACATAATTCAAACCTCGTCGTTTTATTATTTTTGTGATTTATATATTTTTGAGGTAGAAAAAACAAACAGCACTGAAACTTGTTTTAGATTTTGAATCTCCCTCCAAGTTCTGGGGCTTCCGAATTACTGACCGACTTCCTGTCGGAATGTCATTGTTACGCAAGCGGCCAATCAAAATTATAGTTCAAGTCCATTATCCCAGAGTCTTTCCGGGCGCTCACCCGCTGACCAAAAAGCCCGAGGACTCTGGGTACAAGATTGATAGGAAACCCGAGTATCTGGAGATGCGCAGAACGTATGGGCAATAATAGTAGGCACTGTCCTTAATATTACAATGCGTGTGAGCACGGCTGAATTAATATGCAGCACGGGAGTTTCGGGCTTTCAAACATGAAAACTAGTGTTTTGCATAGAAAATTAACTGCATTTACACGTTAAAATTTTAAGCTAGTGAGTAAATGACGTCACTTACCCCAGATCCAACCCTGTGAGTTTCCAACGTCAGTAATGGCGGAACATGAAATCCAAAACTTACACTCAAAATAAACTGCCTTTGTATAGAAATCAAAGCTCAAAGTTTTGACAGGCACGTGTTAAAGAAACACAATTTCAAAATCTGAAGGAAGAAAAGGAAATGGTTTTTGATCACTGAGTAGCATTTTAATGCATTGACTGACCTGGGTCTATTGAGAATCCAACCGAAGCGAGACCCACACATGTTATAAAGGGAACGCAAAGGAGATCAACACGAGGACCAAACCAACGCTTGCTTTCAAACACCATGTAAAGTGCTTGGTTGTGTAAGTATTGGTGCCTGAAATGAATGATTGACGTCACAAGCGCATTTCTTCAAGATCATTTACGGCTGCATCCATTCCTATCATCGATGCGTCTGAGACGAGGGGGAATGAATTGTTTTGAACAATGGCTCTGAAACTGACTCATTAAACATCTCAAAAGGTTGAATCATGATTCACTAAAATTTAGATAGCAAAATGTTCTTTCAAATACTTTTATATTCAATGTTGCTCAATAATCGCCACGACCAACAGGTAGCATGGGCTGTATCTTGCTGAGTGGCAAGATTTGTACTCGTTCACTTTTTACAAATGACATTTAGACAGCTAGTATTGCAGGGTTAAGAGCAGCATTTACCCTTTATATATAAAGAATTGCTGAGCTAACATATGTGCTCTAAAGCACTTGGAGATCTTGCCACTTTGGAGGGAGGAAGAGTTACGGGCAGCGAACGAAAGAAAGGAAAGAAAATGAAAACCCAGCGCCAACACTTTGTCATTCCTTTTTTCGCTGGATAGTTAGAATTTAAGAACAATTTCACTACAGACACTGAAACATGGAACAAAAAATTAGACTCGAACAATAAATACAAGGTGGAAAGAATTTCTAGTCACACCGCCCACCAGATGTCTGTCCATCCAGTGTGTGCTTAGCATTTGATTGAGTATAATTTCATAGTATTAGTTTCATGGAACCGATAGATTGGATTTATGAAACAAAAAGGGGATTTATCGAGTTTTAATGCGATTTTAAGATATGTTTTTTATCGCTTACTTGTAAAACTGTTCAATAAAATTGTCCTCCATTCCTCTCGTACGAATTGTGCCCAAACCAGTTATGGTCTCTGAAAAATGAGGAAGACTGGACTCCGACAAATCGACTCTAACCTTTTCACCTCTCGAGACGTCTTAAGATAAAATCTTCCAAAGAGGACAAACACCACTATGGTAGGAAAGAAGAGGAATAACAACCAAGGATTTGCAAAAGCTGGTAAGAAGATAGCTGAAATGACAAGAAGCATGTCTTGAATACACAAGGTGAAGGTCTGGGGAAGCTGTTCGTCTATACTTCCAATGTCCCTTGAAAAGTGTTCTAATATTCTTCCAGTTGGATTTGTGTCAAGAAAAGAAAGTTGGGAGTGTAACATGGCCTCCACCATACAATCGCGCAAGCGTTGTGAAGATCTAAGTGATACAATGAAAAAGAGGAACACACGAACAGTTGTAATAACGAGCGATGCTGCAGTCGAACTGGCGTAAATGACCATGTTATTCGTCTTTTGTTGCTGTTCCAAAGTTTCCTTTGATAAATAAGACAGTCATAAATCCGGGAAGATTAAAGCAGCTGAAACAAAAAAACAACATTTTCTTTGAATGATGTCTAGTTGCAGGGTAATCCTGGATTTTTTTTTCTTTTTGCATAAGTGGAATGTACCTTATCATGCATATATAAGGAAGTGGCAACGCCTAAGGAAATTGAAAGTCAATCGAAAACAGTGAAGTTCTCCTTTCGATTATGAATAACTGCTGCACCGTCCTCTCAAAAGATTAATTTTAATTCTGCTCGGATTCCCCTTCCCACCGATTAAAAAAGCAAATTTAAAGATAATATGATAACTTACGTTGAGTGAAAAAAAAAACAAGGCAATTAACATAACAAGAAGAAATGGATGTACTCCACTTGTGAAAGCCGAAGAGACACGTTTCCAATCGCACGATCCTCGGCGGGAATCACCATTCCTCTTGGCCTGTAAACAGCTGACTGACCATCAAGCGGATCTGACGGGGCCTGATATCCGTCGAGGGGAGCATCTGAGATAACAGCATTCTTAGGTTGAGCGAGAAAAAAACAAGACAATTGCCTTCCTCTAGCTGCGGTCTTCTCTTTTCTTGAACACGACCATTGACTAAAGTTATAATTTCATCTGCTTCTTTGCAATATCTGGAATGATGAGACACATAATTAAAGCCGAATCTTGTCACCAAGCAGGTCACTTCTCAAATATATGGTCACCAACTTTTTGATCAACAGCGCCAAGTGGGTAATCAAAGACGAAAACATCAGCACAGGGGGGCTGTTCCACAAAGATGCTATTGAACTGCTATAAAGCTTTTTTCAATTAAGTGAAGTGCGATCTTCCGGTTGAGTGTTTAGGATGACATCGACTGACGTTTCGACAAACCGAGTGGAGGTCATTTTCAGAGTCAAGTGATTCGTGTAACGTGAGTAGATGATTCAAGTCCTGACTTGAAGTTATCATTAGTCCGTGGTGATGGAACAATGACTTTATTCTCGGAGTCCAGAAGTCATGGAAGAAACTCAGAGCCAGTAACCGTTGTAGCTCTGACGCCGAATTTTTCGTTGAGACGAATATTCTATTACCATAAGTCAACAAACATGCTTCAGTTTTAAAGACATGCTTCGACTGACTCACGTCATCTCAAGTGTATGTTAAATGAACGTTTGGCTGGAGCTTACTGACCTAGTACCAAAAATGATACACTCCACGATAGCTCCTAATTTATACCTGACTCAAAGTCTGAAATATCAACAAAAGACATATTACAATGGAATGGCCCGTACATGGAATACTACGAAATGGAGGCGTTCAAACAAAACAAAACAAAAACCAACAAAAGGAAATTCGATGCAATCGTACATACCCTTGATTTGTCACGTGATGCCCCGTGGTTCTTCAACTAATGTCGATGCTATCGATCGAGCACATCAAAGAAGCCAAATCGTTTCTCCAGCCGAGGGCCTCCAGTTATTTCAACAACGTTTAACAGTCCTTTAAGCGTCAAACTACACACAATGGCGGCTACAAGTTACCCTCCACATTTCTCAGAGCCATGGAAGTGGAGCGATGTCGTTCTTGTTGTTGAAGATCAAAGATTCCACGTTCATCGAAGCACTCTTGCATTTTGGTCTCCTGTCTTCGAGAGAATGCTCACTGTAGAATTCAAAGAGAAAGATAACGCCGAAATCTTTCTTCCCGGGAAAAAAGCAAGCGAATGTGAGGAAATGTTGCAGATGATGTATCCATCCTTAGAAGAGAAGTCAATCACCCAAAGAAATTGCTACTTCCTGTTTGAACTTGCTCATGAATACCAAATAGATGCCATTGCTCAGAAGTGTATTAATCTAATGGTATCCATGGTCAAAAGCAGGGCAGAGAGCGACGTATTGGGTATGCTGGTCTACGCACAAACGTATCAAATTAAATCGCTCATATCAACATGCATTTTTGAGGCTCGGCGATTAAGTTTAAATGAATTAAAACAGCATGGAAAGCGTGACCAAATTGAACCAGATAGCCATTTGCGGATTGCTGAAGGGATTATAGAACGTCTTGAGAAACAATGTAAGGAACTAAATGAGACTTGCCAAAATCTTAAGAAACAATGCGGGGAAATGAAGGTCACGTGCCGGGACAAACTCCAACAAGTGAGTAAAAACCTTTATAGTCATTCCTGTAGTAAAGGAAATAGTGCATTCCTCGGAACGTATCCTCAAAACACGCCTGAGTATTTACGTTGTGTGGCGAGGGACAACACAAGAAGCAACGTGCAGTGTAATGGGATTTCTTCTGTTGCCAATATGTTACTTTAAGTAAATGTAAAAATGGAGTCATTGCTTTCAACCTAGCTTGTGAAAATTGCCGGAGTTGCAGCACTCAAGTAAGTAGTGCGCTTTTGACAGTTTTCTTCAGAATGTGAGACAAGGAAAATTGCAAAACCCTCGAAGTCATAAAAACGACTGAAACTGGTACGACGAATAAACAAACGGAAGCAACTTTTACTATAATAGTAGTTCATTATTTCTAGAGCAAAGGGAGAAAATACTTAAATAACAAAAAAGAAACAAAAACAAGAGTAGTTAGTTATACAATAAAGAAATTGTCGTCAAAAAGGTTGCCATTATTCATCGTGGTGAAGTACAATAATAATAAAGTATTCTCGTTTGCCTCACGATGTGGTCACTTGTGATGTAGATCGCAACGTTTCGACTGCATACTGCTAGTCGTCATCAGGCAATAACGAAATTGCGTACTACCCCATTGGTACGAATTTATCATCGTTTTTCAGTTAGAATTTTCGGTACATGGTTACTCTTGTGTGTCGCTTTCAAAATTATTATTTTGCAAATATTTTCTGCATAAAAAAAGTTCATTCTCCTTTTATATTTAGGATAGTCAAGCGTTCAGGTTTAGGATTGCCAACTTTCAGAGTTCAGCCTTTTTTTAAATGTTCATTTGTAGTTTGTATGTTGGAAAGCCATTCAACATTCTGAAGTGTGATTTAACTCATCCTTTTGCTGCTTTGTCGCTTCTAAATTTCGCCTTCTTCATAATGTTAACATGCATTTCCTTTGATGTTATTAGGCAATGGTTAAATATTTGAAATTCATTTGCTTTGAAAAATGGAGGAGAGCATCAGTCCAGGCAAGAGTGAATTAGATAAGAGTGTTCTTATGGCATGGGTGGACTCCCCAGTTAAGTCATAAATGAGTTTATTTTTAGAACTTCCCGTTCCCATAATAATTAGTTATCATGTCCCTGACAAAACATGGCAAAAGCAGACACTGGTGACATGGCTTCTCCTGATTACCTTAAGTGGTGGCCCTTTGTTTGTGTTCGCACGTAGAATGAATCCAAAAATAAATCCATTTGTGACTGTGCTGGGGCAAGACCAAGAGTTGATACAGAAACACTCTTATCTAATTTACGCTTGGTCCAGTTAGTTTGTATATTGCGTCATCGCCACCATTTTGGATAAGCAAAGAAGACTAACTTCTATTGTTCGTCATCCAGAGTTTGTACATTTCGTTATTGTTGTATCTGCATTTCTAGAGATTGGTTGCAAACCACCTATAATCATCCAAACCAGCGAAAACCAGCTTTCGCGAATCTTGCAAAAGAAGCTGGTAAAGCATTTGTCAGCGGTTGATCCCCAATAAAAGATGACATATTCATATAATGGTACTAATTCAATACTGCTTAATTTGTCAAGTTACAAGTCCGGTGTGCTGGCTTCATGCTTCACATGTTTAGCATCACGCGAAAGCAGGGTTAAAGATAATATGTAATTTTTTTCAAAGACGACCAAAATTGCACAAGGCTGTAGGGCGAGTGCAATTTGTAGTCTTGGAAAAAAATTTACGAGTGCTTATTTGTTCCAAATTGCAGGAGAAAAATCATGTGATTACTTAATAATATACATGAAATAATTCGAGATTGTTAAGCAGAAGAAAAGCAGGCGTGTCACGCAATGAGGGAAATATTGCGCCATAAATTGCGGCATCCAGGGCGCGCGCTTGATTTGAAAACAAAAGATTTGATTGGTTCTGATCAAACCCTATTGTTTATTAGCCAATCATAATCCAGAATTTCGATGTGTAATTTGCACTGGTATTACACTTTTTTGCACTGTGTTACACTTGAACTGCACTGCTCTCAGCCAATCGGAATCGAGTAATAACTCGTTTTGAATAAAGTAGACAATTCTGTCCCAGTGCCCATCGTGCCCTTCTATTTTGTCTCATTGTGGGATTTTATATCCTTGTATGATTCAGTAATGTGAAACATATAATGAAGCCTAACGACTCTCTCTCTCTCTCTCTGCCAGTTGAGCTATCAACCCATCTGGAAGCTGGTCATTATGTGAGTTCATATTGAGCCCGTAAAGGATATAGATATGACGAAAGTTCATATATGAAAGCCATATTTATTAGTTAACATTACGTACAGCTGTCACCAATAACACGCGACCTATGGCATTCAAAAGAGTCGGGTAAAGTTGCGTTTTGGTGGATGTCAATCAAATAAAAAGCCGTTAAAATTATTTTTAATTCTGACCTCATTTCAACGCAGCAGAACCAAGAATTGAAAGTTTTATCTGCTGACAGCTGGTAATTTTTATTAAAGTTGATTTCCAGGCCAGTTTATGAGAGCTGCTACACTACTGAAAAGAAAGGGTGTATTGTATGTTATTTTTAAATGAAAAATTTCAAATTGTTGCACGTGATAATTTGCAAAATCAGCGAGGCGTGTAAGTCAGCAAATTAGCATTTATAGTGAAATTTATTTTTTTTAAATTTAAAAACATCGTTTTCTTTTTGCATGATTTTCCTCGGAACTTAATTTAAACAACTTTAGAATTCTCTCAACTAAGTAAAATTCTCAGTTTCTCGCCTAGTTGCCTTGCAAATTGACGTCCACCGAAACGCAACTTTATCAGACTCTTTAAGGCGACAGGTCGCGTGTTATTGGTAACCGCTGATAGCAGCAACGAAGAAAAGCCTCGCTCTCTGCAGTTCAAATGTATATGGCATAATTAATATATTAACTTTCGTCGTAAAAATAACTCCTAACAATGTAAGGACGTGTAATGCACTTGCGTCAGGAAAAATCAAAATTGGGGATGCGCGGGAATTGTAAAAGTGGCTTAAATAGCCAGTTGTGTGCAAACCGACACAACAACTCCCAATGAAAGGAGAGCCTGAAAGTTTACTCTTAAATGGCACTTGAGCCTATGACCTCTACAAAACCAGTGTAGTGCTCTAGTAATTGAGGTATCAAGGTAATAGACCATATTCGTATTCTCACTATTGAACTGGAACTAGCGTGCAAATGGAGGCTTATGCGGGGGAACCTTTTCAAACTCAAATACTTTTCAATATATTCCCCCGTATTAGCCTCCATTGCAAGCTAGTTCCAGTCCAATACTGAGAATACGATTATGGTCTATTGGGAGCTGGCCATTTTGTGAGTTCAAGGTAAACCCATTGAGAATGTGCATATGAAGAGACTTTACACAAGAAAGACATACCTGAACTGCCGATAGAGATATTTGGTACCGTAGCGACGGTGCTATGTCTAACTGAAGAAATTTCTCTGTAGCACATTCTTTGTTCTTTCTTTTTCTCGATTTGGATAGAAACCATTCACCTCGCACCTTTACAAGTTTTTTTTTTTTTAAATTTAACATAACCATTTTGAGTTTCCAGCTAAACAAGGTACGCAGATTTAAGCACTTTTAAAAGTTCATCGGTTCCACCCCCACCAAAAAACAAGGGTATGGCGCATTTTTAGTTTCAAAATTCAAACAGTCATGTATTCGGCAATTCAAACATTCAATTTCTCTATTCAAACCTCAACAATTCAAACAATCATTTCGGTAATTCAAACCTTCAATTCAATTGAATATTGAATTGTCGAATTGAAAGTTTGAATGGCATGCATGTTTGAATTGTGAAGGTTTGACTTGAAGAACTGGAGGTTGCAATTACCGAAATGAGCGTTTGAATTTCCAAACTGAAGGTTGGAATTGCCGAATTGAATGTTTGAATTGCCGAACTGAAGGTTTGAATTTCCAAACTGAAGGTTGGAATTGCCGAACTGAGGGTTTGAATTTCCAAACTGAAGGTTTGAATTGCATGCTTGAATTTTGACACTACAAACACGCCATAATTTACAGGTATAGCCAAGAGAGATCTTGAACCAGATATCTCCAGATCTGAAGGCAATAAAGGACGGTGCCTACTATTGTTATTGCGCATAAGTTCTGCGCATCTCGAGATACTCGGGTTCTCTATCGGTGACGCTTATTAATACGGGGATAGTTTTGCGCAGTTTAAAACCATCCGCAGAAAGTAGATCTTAGTACGTACTCTTGAAATCCAAAAAGAAAATTGGGGATAACCATGCATTTCTTAGAGATAATTAAGCTTCAATTTGAGAAAGAACGCCAAACATTGCTTTGCATTTTAAAGCTTTTTACACATATTCATGAAATATCTTTAAAAATATGCGTGGTTACACACAATTTACTTTTTGGATTTCTACAACACTTGTTAAAATCTGCATTTCCTGCATAATCATACACTCGGGCAAAAATATATTTGAATTCGAAGGCACTGTCCCTAAGCGCACTAACCAAAGGACCCAATCTTCTTTTGCTATATAAGTTTCTTCAGTCTTTAGCCTTGATTAAGTATAGCAGCTCAGTTAAGATGTGGACACATTCTTCATTAAAGTTCTAATGCTTTTCGAGAACAAAATCTTTTTTCTTTTTCCTTAACTGTTCTCATCTACAGTATGTAGTAAGACAGTTTTCTGGTATTTAAAAGCAAGTCGTAAACGTGCACCAACTATGCGACTAGATTTTACCTCATTTCAATTTGACACAACAAGGACAATTGTAACATTGATTACAGAATAATAACACACGGTGGGCAGATAGGTCGCATCTATTATCTTGAAAGACAAATTACCCTTATGCAAAAAAGTTTGCGTGGATATTTCTCTTACTGCACTTGTGAGATATTCCATCCCTTTAACTCTCCAATAGAAATGTTGACTGTGTAGTACTACAGCATAATTTCAAATCACAATGTACACAGTTACCCAACTGTCCTCTTCAGCTCAAAAGGTTATCCTTTCATTTGCCTTCCTGGCTAAAATATTCCTGTCTTCTTCATCAAATGCGACTGGAGAATGAACATCACAAATTCGATTTAGTTCATGGAACTTACCCTACTTTTAGCAACAGTAATTTAGGTTTACAAAAGAAAGAAGGACAGTCGAGCCATGCGTCAAGCTCCCTCGGGGTGGGTATCATTCATTCATTATTTGCTCGAAAAAACTTCGCAATTGTTTGCTTAATTCCCCCATCCTCTCCTACATTTTGAATACTGAGAAAAAAAAATCCTTGGGCACGACTTTACAAGATTTTCCAATAACTATGCGTACCCAGGATACTTAAAAACCTTCAAGCCTTCATTGATTCACCAGCACTGGCGTCAACTAGTGACTGATGTGGGAGACGAGTTGAAAAAAGAGTAGAGGAATTCTGATACTTTCCCGTCCAATGACTCGTCGTGCTTATTAATTTGACGAAACAAGTTTTTTTTGACCCTTATAGTTAAAATTGTAATAACAATTCTTTAGTGAACAAGAAAAACTATGCTCTTCTAAACGGAATCCACCACATGAAAGAATCCGACATACGCGAGTGTCCATCTTTTGATAAAGGCCTGTTTGGATCCTTTCTGTGCTTGGGACTTTTCGCCATTACCAGAAATCGGCGACATTTTGCGCCCGCGAAGTATTTGGCACGCGGTTTCAAATTATCAAGATGGCGGCATAAAGAAAGCAGTACATAGAAAAAACAAGGACTGAAATAACACACTATCAAGGGATCTGAATCAATTTAATTTCTTTTTTGAGGTTGTCAATACAAGGGAGAATGAAAAAGGGGAAACTAGAGTCTGGGCTCCTGTTCGAATGACGATTTTAGACAGAAGAAACAACTTCGTTTCATGGGTGTGACTTGGCAGAGTAAAAATAATATTCAAAAATCAGGGCCCACAGTACACTTAGCCAGCGATATTCTGTATAATAATAATCATATATGAAGTACCCATCTGTAAGGATGGCGATCAAAACAAACTGGAGACAGAAACCCTACTTTTCACAAGGACTAATAAGCGCAGTGGTGCGTTTTGTACCGCTTTTATCGCAGAAATGGATGTATTTTTACCTCTTTTATCACAATTTGGGCGGCAATTTGGGGAATGGATAAAGGCTAATTTTTATCACGTTTTAAAGTTTGAACATCGATCGACGATTAGAGAGGTCGGCACCAAGGATTCACATCAACGAAATGCTCTAAAATGTGGAGGGAAGGTAGGCACCTCTGAGCTTTTTTGAAAGAATTAGAGAGCTCAAGGAACTGTAACAGCCGTTCGTAAAATGTGTTGTTGGCGGCACGTTGGCGAACTTTCGAGACACCAAAACTACCGTAAATAATGATATGGTACGTACACTTTACATTTAGAGGTCGGCAAATGTCGTGTATGCCACTTTAGATCTGAAATTTCCACTTCTTCAATTTTCTCCATACATATCTCTATAACGATCGGCAGCCATTCTTAGAGAGTGGAAGGTCTGGGTCGAGTCTGGGCGTCCGCCATTTTGTCTTAAATTTCTGATAATGTTCTCACTTGAATCAGTTCGCCTTTTCTTCACCGCCTGAGATACTGGCGACTCTATAATGAATTACACAAAACGTGTTAATCATCCAACCAGTGTTGCCCTACAGGACTATAATGCATGTAGCTTCCATTCACAGATAAGAATGGAAGCATGGAAGAACTAAGTAGTGGTACAATGTTTTAACAATATAGTTATCACAAATGATTATTTTTCTTTTGAGGGGTGGAAAGTGCTTACAACGACAGTAACCATGTTTTGTAAAACTGTTGTCTTTTCTGCTCAAGGAGAAAAAAAATGTTTACTATGTAATTCTCTGTTTTCGAATTCTACAATAAAGTCGCTTTGTTGTTGTGGAAACCACATAAAGGAAAGCACTATGAAGATCTAGCAATCACCTGTTGGCCTCTTACCTCTGAAGAGTGTCATGCTCAACATAGTGGTATCTTTTGTGCTGTTGGGAATTCAATTATCTTTCACGGTGTTTAACATCTCTTCCTCGGTAACAAAATGGGGGGAGCAGTCATTTCTAAATTTAGCTTTCATGCTACAATCACTCTGTCCATGAGGGGTGATTATAGAGACATATGATTTAATCCTCAACAAATAAGAACAAGAAAATGTCTATAATCACCTGAATATTATACTAAAGTTCAGTAAAATTAGTTCTGCTCTTACCTTCTGCTTTTCGCTTGCGCATCTTTTTTGGTCCTTTTCCTTTCTTGGACAGCTTTTTGGTCTCTGTTGTTCCTAACGTTCGAATATTTTTTTGGCTTTTTTGTGGGACTTGATCACTGCCAGAACTCACAGCTTCTTCCTCGGCTGCTACAGTTGGTTTTGGTGACTTTCTGCAAACAATTTTAAGACGAAACCGTATTAACTATTAACAAATTGCATTAGTGTTTCTCCCATTTATGTCTCAAGCCTTGAGATGATCATCACAGTTGTGAGGGGTATTTTAGCATCAGCGAAATGGGGATATAGTCCTCAAGGACTACCAAGTCCAGAAAGTTAAAAACGTCTAGTTGTGAAATGCACTTTCAATACTCAGTGCTGTTTGTAAGCTGATTGATTCAAATGATGGGCATGCGCTAATGAGGTAGAAATGGAAAAAAAAATACTCTTCTTTGCTAAAAAATGCTAATAAGCCAGTGCACAGAAAGAGCCCAGTTTAAGGCACCCTTTGTAATGAAAGTAACTTTAAAGGATTAGCCCATTTCCGAGTTGCTGCATGCCTCAGTTTCAAAGCGAGTCCTGGTGCACAACTAGTCAAATGGTAATGAGTTGCACATTCTCATTCAAATCAAACTTATTTCCCTTACAACAGTTGAGCACCAAGACTCAGTTCGAAACCGAGACAAACAGCAACTCGGAAATGGCCCATTACAACTGACCTTTTCCTTTGAACAATTCCAACGTTAGATTTTGTAAGCAACCGCGTCCAGTTCTTTTGCACGTGACTGAACAAACATCGGTCCAGGCCTCCGGCTCCAAGATTGTCCCCAGGTGGCAATTCAGCACGGTTTCGTCTATTTCTTCCTTACCAAACTGAAGTAGTCTCCTGTTTTTAACAATACTTTCCAAAGCTTCATCGGTTCGTACCAACCCTGAAAAGGTACATTTTCTGCCAATGTGAGATGTCTGTATTAGAGATATCAGATATCGAGATGCGAAGAACTTATGCGCGATAACAATAGTAGGCGCCGTCCCTAAGAACATTCTCGACATAGCTTTCTAGGTAAATGTCATACTGAAACCCTTTCATACTTGATTTTTCCAATGGCTCCTAAAACTTCGTTATTTTAGGAGCTCGTTATTTGCTTTTATAGAAGGGGTTTCCAACCTGAGACCTTAAAAAGTATGACCCTTTCACATACCTATAGTCGTTAGAGCGCCTTTCAGAAACATCCCAACTCTTAGTTCAACTTTCGATCAGTGGCTATTTTTATGTTACTCTTACGTCTTATTCAATTCCAAAAGATCAACTAATTGTGGGTAACAAGTACTTTTAAGTTCCTTAATTGTGATATGATGTTGTTGTCGTACGTTAGTATCAATAACTGAATTACCATTCTAGTTGTCCTTAGCTTCAAGTGACCCGCCAGAAAACCGTTTAAGGTGATTCACTGGTTTTGTATTGCGCCAATAAAACTGCGGATAATTTCTTGCGTCATTGGCTCACGCATTAGCTCCCCTGCAAACTTAATTCGTCAAACGAGTGAGTTGGCCCTCACATATTATTACATATTTTTGCTGAGAACAGTATCTTCGTGGAGTAGCAAAAATATCAGCAAAAAATTATGGCTAGTTTTTTGACAATTTCATGAAACTGAACGGAAGGAGACATTACGAGTCGAACTGAGCCATTACTTAAGTTAAATCTAATTTGGAGTGTTAAGTACTCGCAAAGGCATTCAAATATGTTTTTCGGGTTTCAACGTGAATTAACCATAGAATGACACCAGGCTCTGAGTTATATCAGGGACTGCATTTTTTAAATCGAGCTAAATTTGTCTCGCATTCGGGAATGCGCGGCAATTGTCAAAGTGGCTCTTCTAGCCGTATTCGTCAGCGCTGTACCAGGTGACGCGCGGTGACCCTCTCCCCCCCTTTTTTTATCACTTTTTTAACATCTCCTTGACATGTTACAAACGTGTGCCAAGTTTTATCGGAAATCTATGACAAGCTGTATTTCTAAGGAATTACCTTAAGTCAGCTAATATATATAACATCCATTATCTGTTTAAGTTCTCATAATGAAAATTATCGTTGACAGAGACTGCTTAAGGTCTCATTATAGGTTAGACAATAAGTAATTTCAGAAAATCCTTTTTTGCAGGAATATAAACATTATGACTTAAGAGTATTGATCTGCAAAAGATTTAAGGCCATCCAATTTTCAAAAAAGCCCCGAAAAAGCACATTTACAGGCTCGCAGGCCATGAAAACTCTAATTGGAGTTTTTTCGGCTGTAACATATCACCTAGGAGTCGACCTTTCAAGGAGCTTCAGCTCAAATTTTCATGACTATTTTCACGCAGGTCGATGTACAAAACGGTGTTCGGTTTTTTTAATTGTTTGGCGTGTTGTGATTTTATACCATACTTTGTCTAAATTCCCGGTCAAAAACACTACTTTCAACTTGCTGACACCGTCTAGTTGAAAATTTATGTAAAATCGATTGCTTCGAAAAATTTCAGAATAGTTTATAATCCCTTGTATCCTAAACCTCGAGAATAGGACTACCTGTGTGGTTTGAGAACCTAACATAGAAAAAACAACGTTCAAACAAAAGAGTTCTTTTTGGGATTCTCATAGCATAAATAGAGCAATTTTCAATTGAATAGAATGTCGAAAGCAATTCACCTTTATCACTCGGCGGCCAGTTTGGAGTCCGTGGGGAATAAAGGCTTTGTCTTTGTATTGTCTTTGCCCGTCCAGCCTCACATTGAATGAGAGGTTCGACGGGCAAAATCTTTTGTTTGGACATTGAGTGATATGGGTCTATTAGCTAATTGCTTTGGTTATACATTACTTCACTCAGTGATTGCTTCAAAGTTCTCGCGCCACTTTTTCAACCAATAAGAAGTGAAACCAAAACCAATTGTGGCTCGCGCTTGCACATTTTCTCGCGCTTTGTGTTGGCTACGTGTAATTACTTTGAGCTCTGATTGGTTTACTGGATTGCCTCCGTCCTTTTGATTGGCCAAAGTAACTACTTTGGTTTTGGTTTACAACAATCATTTGAAAACCGCTCTACTGGTGGAACAAAAGGGAGTTAAAAAACTGACTCTTCGACCCTATGACGAGAAATTAACACACAAAGAGTGCATTCAACATACCCAGTGGGGTATTGAGACAGACGCAGTTGAGATCCCTCCAGTAACTCCTTACAGTAGCCATGGTTGTAAACAAGTGAGTACGCATTTCAAACGATTTTTCTTGTGGTGGACAAACAGTGTGATAGGCAGGAATAGAAGTTCTGGTGTCCAATAATTTCACACCCTTGCTTAAAAATATCTTCGCCTACAAAACAAGAAGACATTAAAGTGCTACTATGACCAAAGAATCAATTCTTCTCATTCTTTGTTTTTCAAATCTATGTTTACTTAACTTAACACTAAGGTCGTATTCTACTGAGATCAACCGTTTCAATCGCAACCGGTTTAGGTTGAAGCGGTTGAGGTTTCCCAATAGAACACCTTTTCAATCGTTTTCTTTTGAAACGCTGTAATTCCTGGGAATAGTCATTACCAGATCTCTCCACGTTGACAAGTTGAAGGAAACAACATGGCTGGAGCCCGCGTAAACGACAGCAGTCACTGCCCATGACTTCCCAACCGTTTCAACCTAGTTTGATGCCGGTTGAAAAAGTTGACCGCCCAAACCAACAGAAAGCATTTTTTCCCAATAGGACACGAAAAAATCCAACCAATCTAAAACTATTGATTCCAATAGAAAACGGCCCAAGAGACCCAAGTTTGAAACCTTGATTTCAAAAAGACACCAGTTTATTTTAACTGGAATTTTTCTATTTGATGGTCTACCATTACCAATTTTAAAATATTGAGAGAGCTGGATCGAGGAGAGGCTCACTGGTTTAAGAATGCAATGCGTGTGTACGCGATGCATTCGAGCTTTCAGACTTGTATTTTGCATATATAATAAGCTGCAGTTACACGCTGAAATTTTAAGCTAGCGAGTACATGACGTCACTTTTTCCAGGATCCAAAACTTTTGAGGTCCAATTGGTCATTTCTGAGCATGAGTAATGGCGTACCGTGCAATCCAAACTTACACTCAAAGTAAAGAGCCTTTGGATAAAAAATTTCACCAGTCGAGTTTTAAGCAAACAAACTCTCGAAGTCTAAAGGAAAAAAAGAGGTGATTTTTTTATCACAGTTGCTCTATAAGTCATGCGTCGAAAAGGGTTCATTATCCTTCTTTTATACTCATTAGCATTAAGTTATGGGAAGGTCACTCCAGACGAGCAAGAGGGAGTTTAAGGTGATTCCTTAGTATTGCATTGCGCATCCCTACTGCGCACGATTTTCGCGTCAATAGCGCGCGCACGCGAGCATGTGCACGTACAAAACGTAAGAGATTTCCCTCAAACTAAAATAAATGCTCCTTTTCTCTCAAACGAGCACGGTGACCCCCAATTTTTTTTTCAGGTATTTGCTACGAACAGTCTAATAAAGAACACAATTATTTGAAGAGGAAAAAAAGTTTGATAGTAGAACATGAATTTTTTTGGAAAACAGTTCCGTACTGAGTGTATTTTGGCCAAGGCGAGGACTTAGGCTAACTACGGAACTGTCCCAAGAAGTGCACTATTCCCACAACCAGGCAATAAAAAACAGTGTAAATGAAGCAATACTGCTTATGTGAATAAAAGAAGCTTTATTTTCAAAATAAAATTTTGTGTCTTTCAAGTAACCAAGACTGATTCTGTATGAAGGTGATTCGAATTTTTAACGCGCAACCAGTAAAAATACCCCATATTTTTAAGAGCCTGCTGACGCGTAAACAAGCACGGTGACCCCATTTTTTTATTGCATTTTTTTGTGTTCATATCATGAATGTTAATTATGCCAAGTTTCCAAAAAAGTTTGATAGTAAAACAATTTCAAGGGAATTACCCTTTTAGTTAAGATCTACGACACGACGGCAACGAAAACGTCACAAATTATGCATATTTAATGAGCAAAAACAATACCTTTGCACGCTCTGCACGTGCATTTTTCATTTTTGTACATTTCTTTTACTTTTTCTGCAAATCTACGACGTGAAATTACCGATTCTCAAGTTTTTCAGAAAACGTGAACACAAGGCATCGAATTTGAATTGTCTGTCGTAGCTTCAACAGCGCACCTCCTAATTCAGTTCCTGGAAAGTTACACTGGTTTTTAGAAGTTAGACAAGCCGACATAATGACGGAAAAGATTAATTAACCTGAAGTTGCAATTTTAAATGACGTTTTCGTTAACGTCGCGTCGCAGATCGTAAACTCCATAAGCTCGCTGGAGAAGACACGGTGGTGCCAAAAGAGAAAGCAGGAAGGGTGGGAGGGTAGGGGGACTCCAACCAAAGTTCGTCAAACTGACAACCTTAAATAAATTAACGCACACTAATATCGCATGTCCGAAGTCTAATGAATATCAATGAGATATAACTAGAGGAATGAAACATCATTATGACAAACAGAATTTCATTAGCAAAACAAATATGTCAAGCACACATAGAGCACTCTCGCCCACCTTGTTAAGCCGAAAACTCCCGTGCTGCATATTAATTCTGCGGCGTACACAAGCATTGCATTCTTAAACTAGTGAGCCTTTGACGTCATTTTGTCTTCGATCCACCTCTCTCAAGAACTTAAAGTGAGTAATGGCGGACCATTAAATAGAAAAATGCCAGTTAAAATAAACAGGTGTCTTTTTGAACTCAAAGCTTAAGACTGTGGTCACTTAGTATTTAGTTACTATAGTTTTGAAATCCAAAGAAGAATAAAAATTGATTTTTTTGGTCACATGAGCACTTTAAGCTCACCGGTTTACTTACGTCTCTGAGAATATGTGGAAGTGGAAGTAGTGGTGTGACGCTTGCATATTCATCAATGCCTTCAATCTTCAGAAAAAGAAATAAAAGCTATGTAAGCAATGAAAAAAGGAATATATAACAGTCAAAACAAAATTCCTTAAGTTTGCATCTTAAGAATTTCCTTTCTATGGCGCCACAATGATGGGAGCCCCAGGTGAGAGCTATCCCCACTTAATTAAAGAGTGAGAACGACTCCACAATTTCTGTAGAACCTCAGTCAATAATTCTTCGAACTACACTCCATTTCTCAAAAACGTCTTAAAAATGAAAAAATAATACAGGGCGTTCAATGAGTGATAAGACAAATTTAAAGTGGCTATCCCCGCAACGAACTTTTCTACTTTATTTATTTTATGAAATGGTCCCAAATACGTTTTCAGAACCTTTTTATTGAAATTTCACTTTTTAATAGGCTTTAAAAGACGGGAAAAGTGGTCACACTTTGATTAATAACCGAGCAATGAAGGGGAAGGGGTTCGATACCGGGTTGATGTCAGAGACTGCTTTGCATTAAGATAGATGTACCTCTTTAATAACAGCGATGCAAAGTAATTTGTGACATCAACCCGGTATGGAAACCATTCGCCTTTATTTTTCGGTTATCGATTAAAGTTTGACCACTTTTCTCCCCATTGATTTATGTCCAAAAATGGCAACAATTCGCCCAATTCGCTTAACTTTGGCCAATGGCGGAAATGGCGAAAACGGCAATATTTTCAGAGTGACCCTTTTCAGAGTGGCAATGTCCAAACAAACACCCTTGTTTGTGGCGACATTAAACTTAGGAGAGATTATCAGTGACAGGTGACAGCATTTTAATTGGAAACATTGCACTTAATTGACACTAACCTTTTCATTATCAATATGCCATCTACATTTCCACTATTTCATGGGCCCACTTTCCACCTCAAGTCTTCTAAAGGACCCTTTTGTCGAGTCATTCAAATTGTCTTCCCCATGTTTGCGAATCTTCCATTTCGAATTTTCCTTCCATCTCATTTGAATTATTGTTAAGACTTAAAGGGCCGTTTTAGTCAAACTTCAAAACGCTAAAAGACGTGCTTGCATCAATGAAAACGGAAAAATAATGCTGTAGTTTTGTTGCCAATGACCACTGAAGTGCACTGCTTGCAGTTAAGTATTAGATTTTCACCCATTTTTGACCTAAAAACAGCAAATTTGGCATGACAGTGTCCCTTTAAAGCCCACTGTAAACGGTGAGGAAAGAGCTGAGCAAACTGCCTCGCGGGGTGGTTTGCTCAGTAATTTCCTCACGCGTGCGGGGAAATTTGCCTCCCCAGGCCGTGAGGATAAAATGAAACGTTTGTGATATTTTTGTCCCCATGAGGCACATTCCTCACTGTGTGCGGCCACCGTGAGAATTGAGCTGAGCTTGGTCAATCAAATATCCAATGAAATAATACATGGCATTCTAACGCGACTTCAGTGGCATTGGAATTTCTTCCTCCGACGCCATCTCGCCATTTTCAACCACTGAAGTGACGTGAGAATGCCATGTATTTTTATTTAATGCTTGATTGACCAAGCTCAGCTCGATTCTCATGATGGCTGCCCACAGTGACGAATTTGCCTCATGAAGCCAAAAATATCAAACACGTTTGATTTTATCCTCACGACCTAGGAAGGCAAATTTCTTACCACGGTTTCCCCGTACATCGTGTGCGGTGGGCTTGAGCGATTCTTCGCCACATTAGCTAAGATCGCCAGTTTCAAAAAGGTCCCCTTGCCATCTCATTTCAATTCTTGTTAAGACTTCCGTGATTCTTCCCCATATTCGCAACTTTTGCCAAAGTTACCAAAATTGCCCGTCTGAAAGGGGCCCCTTGGTCACCTCATATTAAGAACATTCTCCAAACTTTGGCGATTCTGCGCCATATTTGTGATTTTCGCAAACGTGTGTATTTCTGGACATATCTCCATTTTTACCATCTTCCAGAGCGTTTAGAGAGGTGAACTTTCAATAAAAAGGTTCCAAAAACTACACAATGTATTTGGGATTATTTCGGAGAATACATTAAGTGGAACGTTTGTTGAAGTGATAGGCACTTAACAGAAATTTCACAAAATTTTATTTGTGACCAAAAAACAAAACAAAACAAAACAAAACAAGGTCACTTGAAGCTGGCAAAAAGATGAGCCGAACCAAGGAGAATTTGACTTTGCTTGCATATTTGTAGCTTCACCACTCAATTTCTCACTCAAAAACGGTACTGCCAGATACACAGGCTGTTGGACATCATAAATTACACCTTAAATTTTCAAAGAAATCTGTGCACTTCTCCTGGAGCCATACGCATCCTCTGCTTACCTCTCCAGCAATATCTATTGACCTGCAGAGAATTGTCACAGGCATCACTTGTAAGACATCAGAGAAACGAAACCAGCCAAGAAGAGGTGTACCATCTTCATTGCAAACTTTTGCTAAAGGCTTTAAGAACTTAATCCAGTTATCACTGTGATCTAAGCTTTCTTCCATGTCACTGTACATTTGACATTCAAAATCTTCACCTGATGTCTCCTGCTGACATATATCACCATATACCAGCACCCATAACAGCTCGTGTATGGCTTCCACTCTGTAAAATCTTGGAAGTAAGGAGTATTTATGGACTGGAGCCTAAAAAACAAAATCAAACATTGTAGAGTTTTAGTCACAGATGAGCATAGAGTAGTTTTCATGTGTGTGTAGTAAAACAAATACCAAAGTAATTATTTTGACCAATCACAGCAGGTGCAAACAGAGCAATGAACCAATCCAAATTTGTAGCAATTCCATGTAACTTCCTCAAAGCGCGGGAAAAATCGCATATAAAAATCGCAATTGGTTTTGGTTTTCCTTCTTATTGGTTGATAAACTGGCGCAAGATTTTTAAACCAATCACCTCAAGCGTAGAAATTGCAATGTGTGGTTCCAGAAAATATCCATACCCCACCACGGAAGATCATTGGAAATTCCGAGGGAGAGGGGGGGTTAAAGAGCAGTAATTTCCAAGGGGTAGGGGGGTTTCATGGGAAAGTACTTTTCCAAAGGGTCACGAACCACATACAAAACATTGAAAGCAACATACGAGCGATCTGAAGCACAAAAACACACTATCGGATGATGTTTTGAAACAAAAGTCAGTTTTGAGATAAAGTTAATACTATTAGCTTCAATGTTTCCGTTTTTCTTTGAGTTACTTTGTAGCTAGCGCTACAATCTTCCGAAGCTAAGAACAATGTGTCTTTCATTTGGGACTGATTCAAAACATTTAAAATGGCAGTCTCAACTGGAGTCTCATCCCCAGACTTCCAGCTTTGTCTCTTTTTCGTCCAACCAACACTTCCGTTTGTCTCTTCTTCGTCCAACCAACACTTCCGTTCACTTGAGTATCGCTTTTTGCTACCTTCACGTGCAGTAAACACATTTTTGATAGGATTCATGTTTTACTGGGGGTAGTAACTCATTGAAAATGCGATAAGATGCAAGTTCCCACCATCTCAACGCTTGCGTGCAACGACATTTTCTTTTTTGTGGATGGCATTTAGACCACGGACAGGAACCGGGAGTCAAGTTTTCTCTTCTTTGAGTAAACGTAATTGCGGCCTTGGGAAACGATTGTTGAGGTTCAGTTCGTTATGTCAAACTGGAAATTCTAAAATTTGAGCAAATTCTCAAATTCCAGCTTTTAGACGATATAAAAAAAAAAGAAGTAAGGCCAAAGCTTATTTAATTTGAACACACATACCCTCTCTTTCACATCGGAAGATGCCTTTTTGACTGAAGTCTCTGAAGAAACAACATTATCCTTTTCCTGCTGGCCTTTTTTTTGAGCTTCAGTTTTCTTTTTCTCTTTTTCTGCTGCTGCTGCTTCTCGCTCGAGTTTCTTCTTTTCTTTTTCTTCTGCACACTGCTTAGCCTTCTCTTGTCTCTGTTTGATAACGAATAATAATTTGCTCTAACCAACTGAACTATGAAGCCAGTTGGTTAGAGCGTCGCACCGGTATCGCGAGGTCGCGGGTTCAAACCCCATTGAAGTCGTGAATTTTTCAGGCTTCTTTACGCAAATGCAAAAATTGCGTTCATAACTGCATGGATCATAGCTTCACTTGATTTCATATCCGCAGTTCATATATGATCCATTTCATAATCATTTAATCGTTCATTCATTCCTCACAGGACCATTAGAACCCACAAATGACCAGCTCCCAACATCAGTAGCTTCATAGCTCAGTTGGTTAGAGCGTCGCACCGGAATTGCGAGGTCACGGGTTCAAAGCCCGTAGAAGTCCTGAATTTTTCAGGCTTCTTTAAGCAATTGCAAAAATTGCGCTCATAACTTTTGTAAGGGCATTTTTCCGTTCAGCCCTTTATTTCCTTGATGTACATGTACTGCGATTTTTTCCATTGCTATTAAATTTGCATTTGGTTCTATTGTTATTGAGTTCTTGTTTCTAATTTGCACTCAGAAAACTATTTCAATGAAAATTCTCGTCTTATGTGTAATAAACAGCTCACGACATAGAGAGTGCTTCGTACGGGGTTGCATTCCTCGCTCGCGAGGGTTTTTGACATAAACAACTCGTGAATAAAACCCCGTACGCCGCACTTTCTATAACGTAAACTATATATTTCATTCATTATGAAATTCATAAATACTTCATGACGTTGGTCACCAACTGAATGGCAGCGCTTGGGTATAAAGTATACGACTATAAATCCCTAGAGCTAATTCTGTGTCTACAGTACGACCACTGTGTAATTTAGAGAGATTATACTTTTTTGTAGTATTAATTAATTAACTCCTTAGCACCTGAGCCGTAATAATAACAAAGTCTTCCTTTGTTGATACAGCTAGGCCTCAGCTACATGAGGTTAATATAAGTTGTTCATTATAATTATGGCCTTATTGATCATTTAACCTGAAGTTATTTATTTTATTTACCATTACAGCCCACCCTTCTTTCGTGAAGATTAATGGCTGGGGTCAACGGGGTAGCAATAAAATGAATAAAATACAGAAAAACCTAATAACGGGGAAAAAAAACAACTAATATACAGGACTGTGAGTGATTAGTGAGACGGTATGTTTGAATGAGTTAAGGTCATCAGTATCAAAAAGTAGACTGTGGTAAACTGTTCCATTGAGTGATGGTTCTGGGGTAGAAGGATAAGCGGTGAGACGAGGTACTGGTAGAGAGGGGGATGAAGCTATTATTGTGGGAATGCCGGGATCTACGTGTCATGGGTCGGAGGTATTTGGAGGCGTTAATTTGAACATGTCCACTGTGGATGTTATACAAGAGAGAAAGTCTTGCATCCGCTCTCCTTTGTTCTAGTGACCTCTAGCCAAGGTCCTGGTCCTTGAGAAACTAGAGGTATTGTGATGCCTCTTTAGAGTGCACCTAGCGGCCCGCCTTTGTACCATTTCGATCTTGTGGGCGCTGTTATTTTCTACACCTGGTCTAGGGTCCCAAATTGTGGCACCGTATTCGATTTGAGGGCGTACAAACCCATGTACGCCTTCTCACGCAAACCACTTGAAGTAACTTTCAAATTACGCTTCAGGAACCCGAGAGAGCGATTGGCTTTGGCTGTTGTTACATCTATGTGTTTATTCCACTTAAGATCTTTTTAAATGAGGATACAGATTGGGGCGCTTATCAG
>OX421453.1:31522569-31550069 GCA_949126865.1 Montipora capitata
GTGGTTAGACAGGACTGGAGGCAAATTGTTGGGGTTTGAGTGCACCTACATGTACATTTTGTTAACCAGATCCTGAGAGGATGGGGGAGAGGGGGAATGGATCAACGTATTTTGCTGCGACTTACCAAGCAACTTTAGTTTTTGCTACGTCTTGCACTAACTTCTTCCTTTTCATGTCATTGACAATGTTTCTTAACTCTCTGATGGGAAGCTTGACTACTCTCTGGAATAACTGAGGAAAAGAAGAGAAAGATAATCATGTCACTAAAAACTCAATAGTAACAGTACAGGTGACTTCCTGCTGAGATCAGATGTACACCAAACTTCCAAACATTGGCAGGATAGGTACATGACTTTGTATAGTATACTACTTAAAGAAAAGCCCGCATTAGGTGAGGAGTCAAAAACCTTAAAACGCTGTCTATGAGGCCTTGGGCCGGATAGCAAAGGAGTGAAACGGGGAGGGGACAAAGTTTGGTCTGAGACCGTGACACAAGCTAAGTGTCGGACTCCTCTGGTATATGAGCAGGAGAGCGGACACGAACAGGGGCATCAGACGGAACAGTGGACAGCTGTGGCAATGCCGGAGGGGGTAACTCTGGAGGTACAGGTGGAGGCTTGCCATCATTGTCACAAAAGGCAGGAGGACCAGGACGCATGGTTAGACATAATAACAGAGGGAGGCAAGATGTAGCACTCCAACAATTTGACTTTGTAGGAAGTGGCTCTGAGTTGTTTACCACTGAACTTCTTCACAAAGCATCAAGGGCAGTTAATGGAAACAATAATACAATACAATACAATACAATACAATACATACTTAATTGACCGCTCCACATAGGGGCTTTTCAGGGCCAATGAAACACAACGAAACAACGGAAGAGAACAACAACAACAACTGTTAAGAATCCCAACCGGCTGGAGGCAAACTAGTTGGCTATTTACATGTGCAGCTGAGAAGTTGAACCAGGGACTACCAAGGTCAAATTCAACGATGGTCAGAGCGGGTCTTCAACCCAGGATCTCCGGATCTCAAGGCAAGCGCCCTAACCACTGAGCCACACTGCCTCCTAAATAGAACAATTTGTGCACAAGACTTGTCTTTGTCCAGGACGAGGTAGACAATATCTACTATTTGGAGGGGAAGCACGTCAGAGACAAAACCACAGGCCTCTTTTGACGTCTTGCTATAGGCATGGTTACTGGAATGACGTTTGTATAAATTTTGTCAAGTACGAGGTGGTAGTCAGAGGTTAATTACGTTGTGTCCACAATTCGCAAGATGATAGGTCAACTTGGGTTACAGGTCATCCACTGATTCTTATCAAATAAGCTCTTCTTCATTCTCGGTGACAGGGAACCTTGTGGTCCTTAACACGACAACCTCTAGTGTGATGTTCAGAGGGTCAAGAGAGTCATTGTTGCACAGAGAAGAAAAGTCAGCCACAGGATCTACGAGTATAACTGCTCTTTGAACCTCGAGTGGATGCAAACCAACAATTAATTGTGTGAGTGCGTCTCGGAGGGATTCATGTTTCTCGAAGGACTAAGATTAGATGATGGTTTCACCAGATCATGTCAGTGGCGAAGGAGACACCTACAGCCTCAGGAGGATCATTGGAAGATTGTGAGACCACGGAGGTCAGAAACGAGTTTTAGGGAAGTACAGGTGTGGTAGGCGGATGTCACATGGGAAATAAGTACCATCTGGAACCGATGGCAAGATGGATGGTTCAGCTTGATGTGAAGGGCAGTGAGGAGGCCATCCAGGATGGATCGGCAGATGATGATTGTTTCAACAGCTGGAACAAACAAATGGTTGAAAGTGTTTGACCCCAAGAACTCCATCACGAGCGATGGTGACAGAGCTAAGGCAGCGCTTAACGTCATGAATAATAGTGAGCTTCTTGGAAGGTCACGTTCCTTGTTTGAGGTGGACATGGTCTCTGGAAATGTCAGGACAGTCACTTTGAATCTGTAAGCAGGCTGATCTGGTGGTGAAAGGGAGGTTGAACTTGCTGTTGATGATATCCTGGATTGAGATGCTATGCACACCAGAATCTTCCATTTCATGGATAAAGGTGAAGATCTGGGAGTTGGGCTCACTGCAGTTGGGTGAGTTATGGCTGATGAAGTCAGAAGGTAAGTTTGCCTTCGAAACCAAGTGTTAAAGGGAGACTTGTTAATGGCTGACATTTGCTAGAAAGAAAGTCACTCGAGAGCTAGCAGAGAATTTCCCTTGGCATGTACATGTAAAGCTTGTTAATGGCTTGAACACAGGGTTTTTTATCAGTTATTAAAGATAGTTGTGGGGTGCTGCGACTGGATGATAAAGGGAAGAAGTGTTTGACAGCAGCAGCGATACAAAGGGCTTCAATTTCACAGGGAAGCTAGGTGAATTGATGATGTTGCAATTTCGCAGAGTGGTTGTCAGGCGAGACATAGAAGGTTGCACTGAGGCCTCTTTTGGTAACGGATCCATCAGTAACAATCCAAAGAATGTCTGAAGGGTGAGGGAGAACGATGGCCACAGTACTTTACAGAGGACTGAGACAGGGGAATGTCATAGAATGCATGGGTGAGGTCGCTTTTCATCATGAAGCACCAGGGAGTGATGGTGCACAGGGTTGTGTCTACATCTGGTATTTTAGTGAATTGCAAAATGCGTTGAGGTCGGGTGATTGCTCAACAATGACACAGCGGGAAACGATACAAGCTGAGGGATGTGGTGGCTGGTCATCTTCAACCAGGAAAAGATGGCACATCATCGGTGTAGTCAGACTCCTCGTCATCAAGGGTAGACATGAGGCATGATCGACACAGGTAGGTACAGTCCTTGAGGTTAGATTGGGAGTCCATGGTTGGGATGACAGCTTGTAGTAGGGGTGAGGTGGTAACTACCTGGATCTCATAGCAGAGGTGTAGGCAACTTTGGTGTCATCGGCTGTACAGATTTCTTGGAGGAGAGAATCAAGCACCAGTGACCAGATTTCTGATTTTAGAAAAGCTGGTGTCTATGATCTTAGTTCAGTGTTGTAATGCTGATTAAAAAGAGCGGGTGGGTTAGTATGTATTAGTCTTAACCAAGACAAAACTATCATGTTTTGGAGAGTGGGTGTCAGCACCTCATCAACAGGAATGGTTGCACCATGGTGAGCTGCAGTGTATGGTACTGTTGGCAAAATAATGGTAGATTATCTTCGATGAAGGACATCAACTGCTGGAAGAGGTCTTCAGGACATTTACTGAATGTTTTATGTTAGATTCTAAAAACAGGTCACCAGTGGACTGCAAGCCATAATGGGTTCTTATTGCTTGCCAAATCGAGTAAAACGACGTCAAATTCTTCACAATGGTATTGTGTGAAATGACAGGGCAAAAGGTAGCAATAATTTTGACCTAGCATGAGTTCGAGGTTAACACTTTTCTGACAACCATTACATCAGCGGGTAGTAGGGATCTCTTGCCTTTAGTACATCAACTCAACAACCCATGCAACAGTGTTCAATTTACATCCGTACGAACTTCGTAAGGAGGGGTGACTGTCAATCAAATTCACACATCCTGATTGGTGTATAAGTTTTAAAAAAACTTTGTTAGCTGTCCACGGTAAGGCACGTCGGACTGTAAATGAAATATATTTTGCGGAAAATTTCATGTTACTTTGGTTTTAGTAATTAATTATTAGTAAACTAGAACTGCTGTCAGTCATGAAAATAAAGATTAAACACAATATATGCTGGTCCATGGTCTTTCTGTGGATGTGACGCAGCATGCTCATTGGTGCTTCATCGAATGATGTTCCCTACCACAGTTTAATTTCTTATAGGGACATATTAAGCTACCCAGTACACAGATCTACTAACTAAAGATTAATATTACCTTCATAGTGCAACCCTTGGATCCTGCACGATACATGGCATCATACACTTGGGTCACGAGTGGTCTCTCTGCAACAAGGTTTACGTGATATTCTGCAATGAACCATTATACAAGTCATGTAATTAAATCTAGAAAAAAACAAATATATATAATATTACTTGATAAAGGGGCTAGCATTGTCAGAGTTGTGACCTATCCACTGAGTAGAACAATACATGTAGGTTGAAGTCCTCCACTTCAAAGTTATGCCGCCGACTACTACGAAAGTACTATTCGTCTCATACATTGTTTCAGTAACAAAAGCTTAGCCTTTCTAAAGCAACATTCAAAGGACTTTCTAACCAAAAATAAGGGGAGTAGGTGTAATTAAGTTACATATTAAACACAACCGAGAAATAAACCATCTGCCACTTATGAATTCAAAGTGGTCCACTGTTAGTCTCTTACATGTAAATAAAGGGGGTTAGTTTCTGAAGAAACTGTGGTGCTGCGTGTGGGGAAGTACACGAACAGTTTTTGGTTTTATCAACAGAGTTGATGATGTAAATTGACCACCCTACAGGGATTATAGAAACTGACGTTTCGAGCGTTAGCCCTTCGTCAGAGCGAAAGATTCTACCAGTCTTGGGATCATTTTCGAGTAATTTGATTAAAGTTGGTCACGCAGTCAAAAGTGTCGTTCTTAATAACTTTAAATTACTCCAAAATGATCCCGAGACTGCATGGTAGAATCTTTTCGCGACGTCCACTTATTTCATTCAAACCCATAAAAAACATACTTAGGCAACTTTTTAGTTAGAAGTGCACTCAAAACTAATGAGCAACCCAGAACTTTAAAATGCTTGGGCTCACATTGCAAAAACTTGTCTTTTCACTCTTAACACTAGCAAAATATCAGGACTTACGCTATCTGTTAAGATCACCGAACATTTCACATGTACCTCCGCAAATGTCATTTATTGCATAATCTCTACGTTATGCAATAAATTATACATTCAATTTGGTGAGACAACTAGGTGACCGATTCCGCGAACACCTTTGTGATGTTGAGAAGAATGACAAGGATGCATCTAAGCCAGTCGCTCGTTATTTTAATCTCCATAACCACTCCAAACAATACATGTCTATCTGCGGCCTTTCGGTACATCAAGGTATGACAGAAAGCCGCAAGAATCTGGAGCCAAAATTCGTCTTCCAAATCGGCACCCTTAATCCTTCATTTCGAGGGGGGCAGGGGTGGCACAGTGGTGAGAGAAGGGGTAGTTTCTAAAGAAACTGTGGTGCTGCGTCGGTGGGGAAGTAGTATACAAAAATTTGGTTTTATCAACGGAGTTGATAATGTAAATTGGCCACCGTATAGAGATTCTAAAAGCTGACGTTTCGAGCGTTAGCCCTTCGTCAGAGCGACGAGAGCACTCGCCTCCCACCAATGTGGCCCGCATTCGATTCCCGGTCCTGGCATCATATGTGGGTTGAGTTTGTTGTTGGTTCTCCCTTTGCTCCGAGAGGTTTTTCTCCAGGTACTCCGGTTTTCCCCTCTCCTCAAAAACCAACACTGCCAAATTCCAATTCGATCCGGAATGTACGTACACATGTTGAACGAGCTCCTGAGCGATCTTACAGTGTTCCGTGGGTAAACAATTCCATTTCCATTTCCATTTAACTACATGTAATGTGTTCCTATTTTTTATGTTCCCATGTTACCACCACTAGCATACAGCTGTAGCTCCTACTCCTCTATAAAAACTACACACACCCCATAATTCCTATATTCCCTCTGACGAAGGGCTAACGTTCGAATAAAGACGAAACGACAGCTTTTCCATATAATCCCTGTAGGCTGGTCAATTTACATTATCAATTGTGTTGATAAAACCAAATTTTTCGTCTCTTACATGTAGTTTGAGGATTTTAAAGTGCTTATCATCTCAACAAACTTTGCCACTTTGTTTATTTTCCAAAATTGTCCCAAATATAATTTATTGAGTTGTTTTAATGGCAGCTTTTCATTGTAATTCACTTTTTGACCGGAAAAGTGGTTGTACATGTACTTGTAAATACTATTAGCCAACCGGTTTGCCACCAGCCAGTTGGGATTCTCAACAGTTTTTGTAGTTGTTCTGTTCTGTTGTGTTGTTTATTGTGTTTAATTGGCCCTGAAAAGCCCCTATAGGGAGTGGTCACTTAATTAGTACGTACATTGTATTGTGTCAGTAGCAAATCTTTGACCACACTTCCCTAACCCTCTCTAACGCCTATAATCTTACAACTTTTACTAGCCTCCCGCAAGCACAATCTGAATATCTCTTTCTCGCAGCCTATCTTAATGGCCTTCCCCTTTCTCTTTTCACATTAATCTTTCCTTGATGGATAATCTTCAAGATGAAGCAAGTTCGGTCTTGAAGTTAACTGTTGCTACAGTACCTGTAGATTTTTTTCCTTTTCAGAAGGACATGCAACATCGTGAACTTCAAAACTAAATGGAATTTTTCGGAACTTTATAAAGAGGTTAGTACGTAACAGTACTTGTAAAAGGACTCCCAAGAAGATAGATGCATATCGTACCACTCGCTTTTGAATCTCAGAGAGAGGCAATTCCTGGTTTGGAGCTTCCATTAACAGCCTGGTTAGACTGGTTGCTAGCACATCATATCTATGGAGTTCTTGTACATGAAATCTTTTCAACCTTATAACATTGGTGATGTAATTTTTGCCTCCTTCATACCGAATAAATGCTGCTTTGCTTGAATTGGTTGTGGTTATTATCACTGGCTGAAAAACAAAGTGATCCTTCAATAGAGAATAATTCTTCAGGGGTCATTTCCACAAAAAAAATTAATTAATAATCCTCAAAACTTGTGACAAAAGTCTTGTCTTGGCACCAACCCCTTCAAGCAATTTCTAAAAGTTACAAGTAACTGCTCATTTAAAAGGAACCTCCACTTCAACAAAACAATAACTCTAAATCACGGGAAAACACTGTTACAGTCAAGTCAGTCGTAAATATTTTCAAAGGAAGTGCTTATAAATGTATCCTAAATCATGCATTTCGTCCAAAATCAAAATAATCTCCTGAGACTTTAGGAGAGGGAAATTATTTGATTTTGGACAAAACAGAAGTGAAATTATTCCCTAATTTCACGAGTATACCAATTGATATTAAAGCTATTAAAATCATGGATGACAAATTACGTTCATAAGACGTGGGTTTTTTTTCAAACTTGGATGCCATTTTGGCACTATAGGAAAAATTGCCGTGGCAACATTGTAATTTCACATGTGAAATTTTAAATTAGCCCTGAAATTTCACGCCAAAATTAAAGTGTAATTTGTCACCCGTGTTATTATAATTGCAACAAATTAACTATAGGAAAAAGAATTTTTGTGTCAACTGACAGTCAGACTTTGTGGTGGCTGTCAGCCATCTTGATTGACAAAACTAAAAAGGTGAAACCTTATTTTTTATAAAGATGGCTGACAGTGATCTAAACTTTGAAGTCAAGTTTCAAATTAAATGATTCAGAAGTGCAACCCAACAAATGCATGAAGTCTTTTTCTTTTTTGTGCTTTGTAAGACAAGACTGGTGTCCTTTTGAAATCTGCGAGAGGTGGAAAAAAAACCTCAAGGAAGCATTGAAACCATCACTGAACACTTCAATAATTTAACCTTCCTAATCATTCTGGCCAACATATGGGGATCAGCTGCCTTTCGTTGAACCAGGGTGCACAGAAAGCCAAAAAAATGCAAAACAAACTGCAGGATATAATCAGCATAAATTATGGTTTTGCCGGCATTTTACATGTAGTTCCTTTGTTAAATTACAGCACCAGAGGACATACCAAACAATGAATAGCAACTAAAATGAGGTAACGTTAACCAAAACTCTAAGAGGACTGACATTGGTCTTGCTGTGCTCATTCTACTGAGGAGGAAGAAAGTCAGGATATCAGCTATTCGAATGGTACATGTACAACCATTTCTATAATACAACTCATTTACTGTGAGATTGTAATAGTAATGGGATACACAGCTAATGATTGAAACACAAAAGAGCATGGTGCCCAGTCAAAGCAGTTCAAATTCTACAGTAAGCGGAATGCTGTTAACTGTGAGAGGAAATCTTCAAAGCTGCCCTCTGCAAGTCAGAGTAAGGTGGAGAGCATGAAAAAAGACCCAAGTTGTGGTGATCAGAGGGGTCAAACGTGAGGGTTGTCCAATACTCACAAATAGACTCCATTGGTGTTAGTGGTGATAAGATTGGTCTCCATTGGTACCAATGGTACGATATTGGTACCACTAGGAAATGATGTCATTCCAGTTGTTCAGGGCAGGGCAATTCCGATGGTCCATTCGATACCAGTGGTACGATTGGTGTATATTGGACATGACTGTCAAACGTCTGTGTGGCGCGCACTCGCACTATAAGGACTTGGCAAGCCTCATCCACATTGAGGAAGTGGACCAGTTAACAGTCCTCAAGAACTTGTCAACAACATAGATGAGGCATTTCTTGCTCTGTAGGAACCACCAATTGCAGCCCCTGGACATTAGCTCCCTGAGGGCAAAGACTCTGAGCTCCTCGACAACCGAAAGTGCACATTCTTAAGCTGTTGACGAAACTCAACTCCTCCAAAAAGTGTGGGCCTCTTGAGATAACCAAATGGCTACTCTCAGTAAAAATTCTTCGCCTACTCTGTCAGCAGGATGATCAACGCATCTCTCCAAAAACAGCGACTTCCTTGCATCTGGAAACTCGCAGACATTTCTTGACTTCCCAAAAGAAAGCAAGTACAGCTGTAGATGACTTAAAGAAGGATCTGAGCCCATTAATCTCACTCACCGGCTGCTTGTAAAAGGTTGCAGAGGACTGCCTTGTGTTTTTTCTATGTGAAACCAGCTGTCCTCAAGGTCTTGGTCACCCTAATCACTATGGTGCAATCCCCTTCCAATAGTCTTAAGAGTTCCACTGTTAAGACTGTACTTTTCGATTAACAAAAAATAATTATTATAATTAGCTCTGCCAACCAGTGAATAATTGATTTTTTTGTGTGACCATATCTAGAGGATTGAATTTACATGTAATAGCTGTCGAGGCTTTTTATCCCAGCAAATGGGGTTCTGAATCCTCTCAGACTGGTGTTCCCCAGGGAACAAAGTTAAGGCGTCAGCTTTTCCTCATTTTAATTAATGATCTAAACAGTGGTGAAAACTCTCAATTATAGAACTAATATGTAGATGATACAATGACATAGGAAGTGGTCAGAGTAATGCTCAGAAAGTACACGTAGCCCAAGGACCTTTGGTCAAAGGACAAAAGATTGCAGTTACAGTGTAAATAGCAAAAAGTGCATTAGGAATTTAAAAGTATCATTCACTAAACACCAACCAGTGTTCCAACCAGGAATCCTAGACGGGAAGGAACTAGAAGAGGTTATATACAATGTTGTCAAAGTGCAAACTCCTACATGTACATGTAGGCATAACTTTTACAAGTACATGTAATCTCTCTTGGAACGGGCACAACAGTGAAGTTGTATTAAAAAGAAGCATATAAACGCTTGTATTTCCTTGTGCAGCTTAAACGGGCCGTAGCCCACTCCCAGAGATCTACAAGCAATTACAAAAAGAGCCACTCACACACTCACTGTTCATAACCATACAATGCATGTTATTCAAGTCAGCGTGTCCCCAGCCCCCCTTCCCCCCAAGCAAAGATATTTCCATCTCCACTTGGCATTCAAACTAAAGGGTATCAACATTAAAAAAGGGGAGAGGGGAGGGAGGGGCCTTGGGACTTTTCTTATGAACTGGAAGAGGCAAAGGTAAGCAATCTGACCCCACCAACACGTCGGCCGACTGTGGGTCGACTTTTTCAGATCTCACAGCCTCTCCAGGGTGCTTTGGTACATCACTTCGTTGACAATTCTCAGCTCCGCTATGCCAAGGAAGTCTCTAGCCGTGCTGCGTGCTGTGCCTGCAAGTCTGTAGGCGTTGCTCAGGTGACAACGGGTAGAGCACCACCTGAATGCTGGAATTAAGCTTGGAGGCTTAGGGAAGACTGTGGAAATAGACAAATTGAAGTTTGGTGACAAGAAAAAGTACAAGGGAGGGAGAGTATCGGAAGGTTCGTTGGTATTTGGCATGGTGGAGTGAGGATTGCAGAAGGTGCTGCTCTTCCGTGTTCTCAACCGAACTAGAGAGACCCTAGTTCATTGTCTCATCACTACACATACAGAATCCGACCTGGAACTGTCATCTACTCAGATCGATTCACTCCGTACATACCACTCAACCAGATAGGATACATCCATCTATCAGTAAATCATTCCAAGAACTTTGTTGACCTGGACAGTGGTGCAAACACCAATACTATCGAAGGCATGTGGGCTTTGGTCAAGAAGAATTTGAAGTGGATGTGTGATACCCTGTATGAATACATAGTTTACCCAGCTACTTGGATGAGTTCATCTGGTTCCAGAATTTCGGAAAAGACCGAGCATTCGAGCAGTTGCTGATAGACATCGCTGTACAGTTTCCACTGCAGTAAAATTGCAATTAAAAATATTAAAAAGTCAATGATCAATAAAAAGTTTAAACTTCTGAACCTTTTTCTAATGAAAAAAAAAAATAAACATGTCAGTGAGATAAATATGTCAGCCGACTTGCAAATTAACTCCCCCCTTTGGTAATCGACCCTTGCCAAAACATCAAGAAGACGTACAATCTTGGACAAAACTTGTTGGGAAATCTCACGCTCTAATTTGTCTGTACGTGTGATAAGAATTAAATTCTTCCTACTTTGCCCCCTCCCCCCATTCTAATGTTGGTTAAAAAAACGGCCAAAGGCTTGCGCATTATTTTGCATCATATTATCACCATTGGTAAGGGGGAGAGGGGGTAAGGACTAATATACTTTTGAGTGCATGCCAAATGATGCTCAAGCTAGAATTTTTCCCAAGAGTTTTGTCCAAGATTGTAGGTACTAGTGTTTCATTTTTAAATGGCCACTATTTGGCTATCATGTTTTTGGCGTTCCTTAAGAAGTTGTTCTTGCTTCCAACTGAAAGAAATAACAAAATTTGAAACAGATTTCGACCAACGCGTCTGTAGTGTGTCGACCAATGCATCAGTAGTGTGTTGGCCGATGCCTCGGTAGTGTGTTGGCCGACGTGCCAGTACTGTCGGCCAACACGGCGGTATTGTGTTGGTGGTGTGTCGACCAACAAGTTGGCCGACGTATTGGCAGACGCGTCGGTGGGATCGGATTCTTTACGTTTACCCTGGAAGAGTAACTGTTGTTTTAGGAAGAAGAAGAGAATTTTCAATTCAGTGTCTCAGCCTTTTTGCAACTTCTTGTAGTTGTCTTCTTTCTGTACCACATGCGTGTATTTTGGACTTGTGTATGCAGTAACAGTTTTTATTACTCTTTGCCAGCTAGCCTAACATGTGCCTAAAATGATGGGAATTATTTTTCCTGGCTAAAGTTACATTGTATGGCTAGAAGATTGTGGAGACCTGCATTCCCGCTCTAAGTTTCCATTGTGTGGAAGTACATGTGTTACAAGGATTGGAATTTTCTGGAAAGTTCGCAAAGGTCAATATCATACAATATGTGTTGTTTCAATAATTTTCAAGAACTGTGACTCATCAGTTTCAAATAGTTTGTGACTCGTCAGTTTAAAAATAGAGTTTATTGTAATAGCTGTAAATAGTTACTTTTGGAAACTTCTAGACTCTCTTCCGATAGCTATATAAGTGGCTCTCTAGTCAGTCAGTCAGTCGGTTGTTGTTGTTGTGATTCAGGACTTCATTCCCTCTCTGTGATATCCAAGTGATATTGTGTCAGTGACAAGTGACAAGTGATAAGGGATTTCCGCGTTCCTGTGTGATTCTAGCATTCTGCTGTCAAGTTTACAGTTGCTTTGCGTGGAGCGTGATACTGTGAAACTGAAGTCTTCAGGAGACTTTGTCAAAGAGAAGGACAGTACTTTGCCTGTGGTCAGATAAGCGTAGAGAAGTATTACATAAGTTAATTGTACTGAAAGTAGTTGCTAGCTCGAGTTAAGTTGTCTCCCGTTGTTTGCAGTTAAATAAATTGTGTTCGTGGAAATAACGAGGTTATTATCTTTCTGCCGGTAATTACCGTATTTACCCGTGTATAAGTCGACCTTTTATGACCTCAAAAGAAGCTCCAAAAATCGCCCTCGACTTATACATGGGTCAAAGATTTCGAGCCAAGTTCCAGCTAAATAATTTATTCAAAATTAACATCATAATGTGGTCTTTGGGCATAACGAACGCAGTGGACGAAAGACTTCAAAATGAATGTAAAAGCAATTCCAGTTGAAATGAAAAAGGATTTGTTTTACTTTAAATGTTGAAGATACTCACAAGCAAGTAGTTACAGTAACACAACGTATTTAGCAACGTTATTAAATCGGTACTTAGCAAAGACAACAAGCTAAATTAATAAGCTGCTGCTTGACACTAAATTCAACCTAATCAAATAATAATTTATCATGAACATGTGCAGGCCCATCTGTTACGAAAAACAGCATTGCGTGACTAGCGTTACTTTCTAGAAGCTTCGCGATTGTTCGTAGTTTGTTTATTTTTAGAATTGTACGTAAGCGTTTCTCAATTGGTGTGTTTTGTAATCTTTCTAAAATTAGATTGATTACTATTTTAGAAAGTTCTAGAAGCTTATTGTGAGAGTATATAAGTAGGCGAGTCCTAGCGAAGTTTTTTCTAACTAGTTTTTCACAAGCGAAGAGAGTTGGCGTTAGCCGTGTTTAGTCAAGTGTGACAGAAGCAGTGTTTATTCAAGTTGGCGGAGGCCGTGTAAGTTTATTGAATACGTGTTGTTCAGAGTTTTACTTCGTGGAAACTACGTTCACTTTGGAATAAATCTTCTTGCTGTTGTTCCGACAACCCTGCGTTCAGTTTAGTTTGTAAACTAACTTTCCTCAAAACATTCGAACTCGTAACATTGGGGGCCTGTCCGGGAGAGGAATTTGTTTGTTTGTCGACTACAGAAACCAGGAAAGGACAATTCGAGAAGGAGTTACAGCTAAAGTAAGGAGAACTGTACAAGAGAGTATATTGTGTTTTTGCTGTGAAATACTGCTATGGAAATGGAAAAGCTTTTGCAGATGGGGAAAGAATTCGGGTTGGAAGGAGTAAACCTTCTCGAGTTTGTGAGGGAAGAGGAAGAAAAAGAAGAAAAACGCAGACAATTGGAGGAAGAAAAAGAAGAAAAACGCAGAAAATTGGAGGAAGAAAGAGAAGAGAAACGCAGACAATTTGAAGAAGAACGAAGAAGGGAACAGGAAGAAAGAGAAGAAAAAAAGAGGCAATTAGAAGAAGAAAGAGAAGAGAGACGTCGAATGCTTGAGGAGGATAAAAGAAAGGAAGAGGAAGAGAAGGAGGAAAGGCGCAGAAGAGAAGACGAAGAGAGAGAAAGTAGGCGACAAGAACGCGAACTAAGAAAATTGGAGATGGAAGCCGAGCTGTTGAAACAAAAAGAGGCTATTGAAGCGGCAAAAAGAGAACACGAGTTGGAGATTGCACGTGTGGCTGTGGAGAATACTGACGGGCGTCCTGAAGTGAGAGAGGATAGGGCCAAGGCACCCAAGCTTCCCTCATTTGTTGATGGCAAGGACGACTTGGATGCTTACTTACAAAGATTTGAAAGATTTGCAGCCACAGCTAAATGGGAGAAGACAGGATGGGCTTCGAAACTTAGTGCTCTTTTGTCTGGACGCGCACTAGAAGTTTATTCGCAGGTTATCTGAGGAAGCAGCCCAAGATTATGACCGAGTAAAGATAGCTTTGATGAAGAGATATGACCTTACGGAGGATGGATATCGCCGTAAATTTAGAGCATCAAAGCCGGAAATGGAGGAGAGCCCAGAACAGTTTATAGTGCGACTGGAGAGATACTTGTTGCGGTGGTTGGAATTGTCGCATACTGAACGTTCTTTTGAAAGCCTGAAAGATCTAATTGTAGAAGAACAGTTTATTGACTCTTGTCCTAAAGAGTTAGCTATTCCCCTTCGTGAAAGAGCCCCGGAAACGCTCGACCAGATAGCGAAAATCGCCGATCAATACTTGGAAGCTCATGGAAAGCACTTGTTTAGCTCTGCGACCAAGAAGCCGGTAGTACAGCCCAAGGCGGAAGAAACAAAGAACGTACAGAGTGATACAACAGCCCTCCAGTGTTACAAGTGTAATGCCCGTGGACAAAAAGCAATTAATTGCCCAGCTCTAGCAAGAAAGTGTTTTCTATGTGGCAAGCAAGGTCATGAAGCGAGGAACTGTCGATCAGGTGGACGAACGTCACGAGGCCAAGGTAAAGATGGTAACCCTGTGCAACGTGGTCAAGTTAGTGCTGGCTGTTTGGTTAAGTCACCAGATCTTAACGCCACCCCCGAGGAAGTCAAGTCGTGTATCCAAAATGATCAGCTTCTGTTAGCCTGTGGCAAGAAAGTTCCGTTGCTAAGTAATGCCTGTGTTGAACCCTTAACTGGAGTAAGAAGTAAGATGCCAGTTGTAAAAGGCAGAGTTGGAGAGAAGAGTGTTGACGTTTTGAGAGATACCGGTTGCAGTGGAGTTGTAGTCAAGAAGGACCTTGTCAGCGAGGATCAGTTCACCGGAGATTTTAACGTCATGCTGCTTATTGACAACACAGCGAGGAAGGTTCCAATAGCAAGAATTTATGTTGATACGCCTTATCTTAAGGGTCATGTAGAAGCGCAGTGCCTTTTAGATCCTATCTACGACCTAATTATTGGTAATGTATGTGATGGATGCACAGAATCCAAATCTCAGTTGGCAAGAGGCTTGTGCAGTAACTACCCGAAGCCAAGCTAAGAAAAAGGATGAACGCACGACTTTGAAGGTGCCTAGTACCCGTGAAAACCCTATTGTGGATAGAGAGAAACTCAAGCAGATGCAGCGTGAAGATGAGAGTCTGCGGAAGTACTGGGAACGAGACGGTGTGTTAGTGAAGGGTCAGGCAGAGATTTCCTTTGAAGAAAAATCTGGAGTACTGTACCGCTTATACAAGCATCCTTACGTGAACGGTGGTAAACCGCTTAAACAAGTTATGGTACCTGAGAAGTTGAGACGCCCTATAATGGAAGTAGCTCACGGATCGATCATGGGCGGTCACATGGGCATCAAGAAAACAACAGACAAGATCCAGAGTGCGTTTTATTGGCTTGGAATTCAAGGTGACGTCACCCGATTTTGCAAGTCCTGTGATGTGTGTCAGAAGACCGTAAGTAAGGGATCAGTACCAAAGGTACCGCTAGAGAAGATGCCACTGATTGATAAACCTTTTAAGAGAGTAGCAAGAGAGTGAAGAAGGGCACAGATATATATTGACACTGGTAGATTTTTCGACTCGCTACCCTGAGGCTGTGCCACTCAAGAACATTGACACAGAGACTGTAGCAGAGGCATAAGTAGACATCTTCAGCCGTCTAGGAGTACCAGAAGAAATCTTGAGTGATCTGGGTACGCAGTTTGTTTTTTACTGTATGAGAGAAGTCACCCGATTACTAAGCATTAAACAGCTTACAACAACACCCTATCACCCAATGTATAATGGTTTGACGGAGAAGTTCAACGGAACGATGAAGTCTATGCTGAAGAGACTGTGTAGTGAGCAGCCAAGACAGTGGCATCGCTACATAAACCCGCTGTTGTTTGCTTATCGTGAAGTTCCCCAAGAGTCCACTGGTTTTTCACAATTTGAGCTGTTATATGGAAGAGCTGTGAGAGGACCAATGGCCATACTCAAACAGCTGTGGACGAAAGAAGTTGACGAGCCTGAAGAACAGTTACCAGTATGTTTTTGAATTACGAGAGAAGTAAGAAGATACCCTTAAACTCGTCCATAGTGAACTGGAGAAAGCCCAGCAGAAAGGAAAGCACTATTACGACCGCAAGTCTAAAGTTAGGAAGTTCCAGTCAGGTGAGAAAGTGCTTATACTGCTACCTACCCACCATAACAAGCTACTTATGCAGTGGAAGGGTCCCTTTGAAGTTAGTTCAGTGGTAGGTCTCAATGACTACAAAGTGAAAGTGAAAGGCAAGGAGAAAGTTTACCACGCTAACCTTCTTAAAAAGTACTTTGAGCGAGAGGAGACTACAGCCGAAGGAGAAGTAGCTGGTGGAATAGGCGCTTCGTGTGTAGACGATGCTGTCGACTGTGCAGCTAAAGCTGATGAAGCAGAGGGAGAAAACGTTGATTTCTTAGAGCTTGGTGGATATGTAGCCAAGGAATCAATCGAAGATGTTAAAACCGGACCAAATCTGACGGATGACCAACGGAATGAATTCATGGATTTGGCTAAACAGTTCACGGATTTGTTTACTGAAGCACCAGGTGCTACAGATCTCGTTCAGCATCATATTAAACTCATTTCAGACGAGCCGGTTAGATCAAGACCTTACCCAGTACCTTACAGCATCAGAGAGTCGCTGAGAAGAGATATTGCCAACATGATCAAAATGGGAGTTATTAGAGAGTCCAGTTCTTCGTATGCGTCACCTGTGGTAGTAGTAAAGAAAAAGGACAACACAAACCCCGTGTGCGTTGATTATCGGAAATTAAATAAACTAACTGTATTTGATCCCAAGCCTATGCCAACTGCTGAACACTTGTTTCAGAAGCTTAGTGGAGACAAGTTCTACTCAAAAATTGACCTTAGCAAGGGATATTGGCAGATAACAATACCAGAGGAGGACATACAGAAAACGGCGTTCGTAACACCTGACGGGTCGTACGAGTTCTTGAAGATGCCGTTTGGAATGATCAACTCGGCAGCAACACTGTAGCGTGCAATGAAGAAGTTGCGAGAAGATGTAGCCAATGTTGATTTCTACTGGGATGATATATTGGTTCACACCCGTACGTGGGAAGAACATATTAGAGCCCTAAGAGAGCAATTTTCGTGCCTTGTACAAGCGGGGTTCACTATTAGACCTACTAAGTGCCTATTCGGTGTAAACAGTGTGGATTTCCTAGGCCATCGTCTGGAGCAAGGAATGATTGGTCTACATCATGATAATGTAGAGAAAATTAAAGATGCCCCAAGGCCAAGCAAAAAGAAACAGGTGCAATCATTTATGGGTCTAGCAGGATACTATAGAGATTTTATCCCCAACTTTGCAGCGATCGCAGTGCCCTTATCTGATCTCACACGGAAAGGCCAACCTAATAAAGTTGAGTGGGGTGAAGCACAAGAGAAAGCCTACCGAACGATCAAGTCTTACCTAACAAGTGAGCCTATTCTACGACTCTCCGATCCAGCTAAAACTTATTTCTTAAGGACGGACGCCTCCAACAGTGGAATCGGTGCAGTGTTAATGCAGAAACATGATGAGAAGTTGTTTCCCGTTTGCTACGCAAGCAAGAAATTGACAGGTGCAGAAAGGAACTACTCCACAGTTGAGAAGGAATGTCTAGCGATTGTATGGAGTATCAACAGATTTCATCTTTATTTGTACGGAGTCTCTTTTGTTCTTCAGACGCACCATGAACCCTTAAAGTATATGAACAATGCTAAGTTTGCCAACAGACGTCTTATGCGTTGGGCTATGTTTTTGCAGAGTTATTCATTCAAAGTTGAAGCCATTAAGGGCTCAGAGAACGTTGGAGCAGATTACTTGAGTCGTGCTGAGGATTAAGTTTATTGACATTGAACTGCCCCTTATTTAGCAATTTTTCTTGTTTAGGATAAATTTAGGAAATTTCTTCTAGAAGGGGGTTATGTTACGAAAAATAGCATTGCGTGACTAGCGTTACTTTCTAGAAGCTTCGCGAGAGTTCGTAGTTTGTTTATTTTTAGGTTTGTACGTAAGCGTTTCTAAATCGGTGTGTTTTGTAATCTTTCTAAAATTAGATTAATTACTATTTTAGAAAGTTCTACAAGCTTATTGTGAGAGTATATAAGTAGGCGAGTCCTAGCGAAGTTTTTTCTAACTAGTTTTTCACAAGCGAAGAGAGTTGGCGTTAGCCGTGTTTAGTCAAGTGTGACAGAAGCAGTGTTTATTCAAGTTGGCGGAGGCCGTGTAAGTTTATTGAATACGTGTTGTTCAGAGTTTTCCTTCGTGGAAACTACATTCACTTCGGAATAAATCTTCTTGTTGTTGTTCCGACAACCCTGCGTTCAGTTTAGTTTGTAAACTAACTTTCCTCAAAACATTCGAACTCGTAACACCATCCAAATGAAACACAAATATGTTTAATGTTGTTACTCATGTTGCTACCAAACTAACCTGCAAGGTGATTAAGCCTAGCAAGCGTAGACCTTTTAGATAATGGAAAAGTGATTTGGCTTCCATCTTCAAAAAGTTCGAACTGATAGCTCTCTGCATGCATCCATTGTATCTTGCTTGTCCAACATGCTCCAAAAAGCAGTACTGCATGTCAATAACTGTCATGTTAGGATCACAGTGTGGTCCAAGAAGAGCTTTCTCTCGCAGTTCTTGTGAAGCAACCATCACAAGACAATCCCCCCACCTGTTAAAAAAAGCAAAGATAAAGGCTAGCTAAGATTTCTGTTAGAAGTATAAAATCCTTGAAATTTTCTTATACAGTTAACGGCTACTTGTTAATGGGGGACAGTTCATTAGTCAATCCACATACTTGTACTCTGAAGCATAACTTTCAAATTGTTGACAGACATTGAAAAAGCAACCAATGAAGTGAATCAAAATCAACCAATCACAACCAAGGATGTGACCTAATCACCCTTAATCTTCTACGCTATGACTGATGGGAGCCAAAAAATCAAAACTTAATTTGATTCATTTGAAATTTCAATTTATGAAAAGGTGCCACAGCATACAATGAAAGTCAATGATTTATAGTTATTTATAGTACACTGTAATCACATGAAAGAACTTACAAGTAAACATCATGAACTGTATCAGTGACTGTTAGATATGATTTAACAACTATAATTACAATTATTTCTGTTCTCTTATCACCTCTGTGATGTTTTTACGCTCATGGTAGCTCGAACACGAGCCTCTAACACCTAAGTCTTGATCACAGATAAGTTTGAACTCATTACTGTCTCTAAGGGGACCTACATACTAAAATCAAAATAGTATAAGTACAGTAGGTATCAGCAGAGGATTACAATGTAATGCGAGCTTGTAACGAGTTATTAACTTTCAGCAAGAATGATTTGCTTTACACTAATATTACTACATATAACCAACTTTAAATAAAATTTAATGCAGTGCCTTAAAAATACACGTTGAGCATCGGACTACTGTGCGGGACACAATCAAAACTATGGCCGGACTAACACTCAGGGTCTTGAATAACTGACGAAAAAGTGCTGCATTTGTAATGACGCCAGTCTGCAAATGGTTAAGATTCTCTAGCCTTCTCGGATATTAGGACAAAAAAAACGTGGGCCCCATCCCAGAGGGCTTCAATCTTCATAACCCAGTGGGACGTAAGAGAACCCACACGTCACTACAAAATGTTACTATTCACAAAGAGTAGGGCACTGATTTGGCAGTGTTGTATATACATATATCTGGGTTGCAGGGAAGGACAAGGTAGATATATTATCACTCTTCTAGCGATCTAAAATCACAAGAATGGTTGAAATCCTTTACAACAAAAATTAGAGAGAAAATACCTGATCATGCGGGTTCTTTGGTCTAATTTCTATGGCTTCCGTATCATTACATTTTTTTGCAAACACATGAGAAAATGGTTCCTCCAGAACAAAAAATTCCACTTCTGACATGTCAACAATAGCTTTCCATAGAAACTGCTTTGCTGCAGCATCAAGCTTCCGAGGAAATGGCGGCTTTCTTACTTCTAGATGTTTCCATAACTGCTCAATTGGGCAACCTGTGAATGATACACGTAGATACACCATGATGAAAGAAAACCTCACTAAAAGATGTACATACACTGTAATGTTCTGGTTCAAATAAAGTTTTTCCTAATGGTTTAAAATTTTTCAAACCAGTACGTTAGACTACTTGCTTCAAATTATCAAACAGGAGGAGGATTAAATGTTGTCATACCAACTATTACATCACACTTACGAAAACTCAAATAAATGTACGTAAAAAATATCTATATTACAATAAAAATATTTAAAGTACGGATCATACGTTTAGGAACATAAATTTTAATATGTAATTATATTCATTTCTCAATCTGTCTGCCTAGATTAGCAACTTGCTACAGTATTTGCGGGTACAGCGACTCTTTTCTAACAGCTAGAGTACATGTACAGTAGTTTCAATTGAAATAAACTCTAACTTGAAACTTTGAAACCAGTTCAATTTTGATTTTTCGTTGTCTGATACATGATGGGAAACAAAGGAAAATAAAAATTTACCTACTGTAGTTTAAAACTTTTTGAACCATATACAAATAAAATGGTTACACACTGTAAGTACACTACAGTAACTGTTAAAAGTTGATTTTAATGACAGATTTCTAAGGTCACAGGGATGGCACAGTGGTCAGAGCTCTCACCTCTGACCAATGTGGCCCGCGTTCAAGTCCAAAACTACAGTATGTCACATGTGAAGGGTTTTTCTCCAGCTCCTCCAGTTTTCCCTTTATTAAAAAACCTTGATCTGCTATTTGATATATATAAGAGTTGATTTGATTTCTGTACAGTGTCCCCAATGGACATCAGGCCTTCTGATGGGGTGATATGAAAAAATGCAAATTAGGCAAAATTTGCAGGGCAGATTATGTGATTAGAAAGGCCAATTTAATATGCGATAAATACTGTAAATTATACTATTTTTTTTCTGAGCAATTTTAAGCTTGTTTTATACGGTTTCAGGATAGGAAAAACACTTTTTTGCTGCCCTAAAGACATTTTGAACACAAGGGAAAAGTAATTATGCATCTTGATCGACATTAGTTGGGATCAATAAAAAAATAAATGAGGTCTTCTGCACTATCGGTGCACCACGTTAAAAGTTGAAAGGACACAGCTAACATGCCAAATGAATGACCAATAATTACTGATATTCCTGCAAGCTACAACTTCCTTCTTACGCTTTGTTTTTATGTGCAGTATTATACACATATTTCTGAACAGATTGGCTAATCTGAACAAAGGGCGTGTTTGTGTTAAACCAATAGGCAACTCTTTAAGAATGAGACTCGTACCAGGCGCCCGACATGCAAAATAACGCCTTGAATTTCTAATGCTTACAAAATCGAAGGTGACAAAGGTTTTTTTTGCCTTTTTCCAAGGTAAATCATGTTTAAAATGGCATATTTATGCAGGAATTCCTAAGAAACTTGTTGATTTATGTTTTATTCTATGAATGTCATGCGTTCTTTTGTGAATCATGCGATTTTTCGTGAATCATGGATTTTTCCTGAATTGTGTGATCGGATGCGATTTGAGGTCGATTGTGTGAAATCACACCATCACATAATATCAGAAGGCCTGACGTATACAAAACATGGACCCCTTCATGGACCCCATGGACTGCCTCTCATTTTGCAAAGTTACAAGCAGAAAATTATTTAGATGAAAGAGGGAAGTGATCCTCACATTTACCTAATTATAGACACATGAGAACCCATGACCTCTGCGATGCTGGTGCAATGCTCTACAAACTGAGCTTTGAAGCCACTCAGTTGGGAGCAGGTCAATTTGTTGGGCTCATTTGTTCCTGTGAAGGACTCGACAAAATGAATTGAACTTCTATTTAAAAAGCAGGTTATAGACGAATAATTTCTTTGGAGCCACCAAATACTGTACATGTAGGTGGTATAACTTTCTATAACAGGCAATAGCCCTTTTCACTGTTGGTTTTACAATGTAATCTAATGTGGATGCAAGGCAATTTCGGGTTAAAACTACAAAATGGCCCGAAATTGCCTCACATACATGCTAGATTACATTGTAATACAAATGAGAAAAACTAACGGCCGTGAAAAGGGCTACAGTGTGTATGGCTTAAATCAGTAGCCCATAAATAGGAGCCAACAACAGCCCTATATTCCTGTCACCGCATTTTCACAGACCACAATTTATTTTTGGATTCTATTTCCCGAGCCCGATGACCAGTTACAAGAAACTAACTTGACGTCATAGCATCACCGAACCAGAATAATATTGTCTTTTTCTTTTTGCAGAAAAGGTAATCTAAAAATAGATTGTACAGTGTACATACATGGGCTCCTGGTCTGTAAAAATACCCTGACAAAGGCTTACATGTACAGTACTGGCCACAGGAATAGCAGCATCTACACTCGCGTAAAATGTGTGTAAGATGGCGGCTTTACGCGCAAACTACGCGGGTGTTACGCAATCTGCGTGTAATTTGACATGAGTAAAATTGCTATGTCCATTACATTTAGCAATGTACATGAATCTGACAATGAAAGTCTTAATCACAGAGCAGGTATTTGTTTGAAAAATTCAGCCTTGCCTGTGTGTTCTTGGAATAAAGTTTTGTGTCTTCAGATTGCTGCCGTTATCTATCAATAAATCCTATCACTCTCATTTCAAACCACGCTAAGAGAAATTTCCTTTATCCAGTTTCCCCTATTTAATCAATTAAAAATCAAAAGTTATAACTGTCTTTTACATGAAACTCTGCGTGTAAAATTTTACACGCACTGTGAAGAATTTGCGTGTAATTATTTACACATAGTTTCGTGTATTTTTTTACTCGCGCGTAACACACGCGTAATTTGCGTGTAAATTACGCGCAATATGGCGGACTTATGCGCATGATACGCGCGTGTAATGCTGCTATTCCTGCGGCCAGTACTGTACTGTAGTACAGGTGTATGGGAGTTGTTCACTCACTTTTTTAGTCATCGGCTCCTGCTTAAATTGTCCAGGTACACTGTAAGTGTGAGGATCATTTTTCGGCTTGTAAGACATATTGAATTTACAAAATGAGGGGTGGTCCACAGAGGTAGTCCATGGACCGGGTCCACATGGGTGGTCCATGGACCTGGCATGTTTTCTATACGTCCATCTCCAATAAGTTCCCCAATGCTAATTTAAGATACAAGCCAAGACCTGCAAAAGCAGGTCTCAACTACTGCAAACAGGTCTGCAAACTACCAAACAACATATTTTATGTAACCTGTCAACTTACGTAACATACACAATGACTGTAACGTACCATTACAATCACTTTGACTGGTAATGCACAATGAATCAACCGTTTTTTCAGGGATTCCACAAAAGCAAAGCCAATAACGATGATATTTTAGGGTGCAAGAGCAATAAGAAACAATTTAAGCTTTAAAAATACTGATTTACACAGTGCAGTAACAGGATGCATACACACATAGGTGATTTTCTGACCTTATATCATCCCCGCAATGTTGGCCTTGGTGGACGAAAACAAATTGTACTGTATTGGCTCCTTTTCTTCGTCCACCAGAAATTGTACATTACCTACTTGTCATCAGGGATTGGTTGCAAATCGTTTATACTACAGCTCTTGCATTATGTGATTGACGTACAGCTGTAAGCTTACATGAAACAACGTACGCGACTCGTCAGGTCTAGTGTAAATCCTGACTACCTGTTCAGAAACTGCAGATTTGCAGTCACCAGTGCAATGGCAGAAAATCAAACAACTGTGATTTTTCCTTGTCCTCTCTGTAGGCAGGCCTTTACCACTAAACATCAAGTAAGTCAGGCCAGTGCACTGACTTGAGGAAGTTTTGCGTTTCAAGCTAGGGGTGATGTTTCAAATAGCCAGCGTGTCAGCGCTTGCATCAAAAAAAAAGTTCGGTTCTTAGTTATTACTTACCGTCTAAGCCATCTAAGGCGATTTCGTCCATGCAAGACAAGAAAGCCTCCGTGGTGTGTACAGTGCACCTAATCAAGCGGTATTTTGAACAAAACAGACAAAACTCCAATCTTTTGATTAAGTAACCAAGCCTCTCTTACGATAGTGATGACTGTATTTAAGATTACACGAAATGTTTCAAATAACTGGTTGGTCATTCTTTCAAAGCTCATTTCAAGAGCCCATCTTATTCAAAGGATTAACCCAATAACACTGTTTCACGACACGGAAGTGTTTTTACCATGTGAAACACCAATTTTTGTTTAAGGTGGCTCCCTAGAGTATTTGCGAATACCCTTACTACAGGGCACCAGTTACGAAAGGAAACCTAGTTAATTTCTCTTAAAGTTTTCCCCGTAGAGATTAACCAGTATGGGTACCGATATAATAAGGCTTGTTTTTTCAGTGTCAATTTTTGGATTATGACCGTTACCATGGCAACATCACATCTAATGACAGGCAGATATATTCTTATTTTTGGCCTAAATGTCTTAATATTTATGCTTTCCTTCAGTGATTTTTTTTCAATCTTCGCCACATTATGGAAATGATATTGCCTGACATTTTGAAGTGGTAAAAAGTTAAAGTAGTTCAGACGGTTTTGCTAATATTCTTTAATTTGTTATTTTTCTAAATATATTCGATTAGCTCTGACATAAAAAAATTTGGTTTTATCAACGGAGTTGATAATGTAAATTGGCCACCGTACAGAGATTCTAAAAGCTGACGTTTCGAGCGTTAGCCCTTCGTCAGAGCGAATCCAGGATTCAAATTTTTGTATACTACTTCCCCACCGACGCAGCACCACAGTTTCTTTAGAAACTACCCCTTCATAGCTCTGACATAGTTTAACAAATTTTTGGTATTTGATAACAACTGTATGTGGTTAAAACTGAGCCAATTTTCAAAAAAATTACCGAAGGGAACGCAAGAAAATTAGCAGTTAATTTTACAAATCTGGTCACGCTGACGTCACAAAAATCAGAAAAACACGCGGGATACTAGTGCCCAGCTTGCGCGTTGCCCTAAAACTCAAGGGGGCCTCCTTAAAGGCACTGTCACGGTTGCGCATGCGCCAAGTTTTTAAATCGAAACTTGAAAAATTCAGCCTGAACTTTTCAAGTTCTTGCGGTGGTGTTCTGAATAATTTACCAGTGAGTTGTGGGCCGGTGTTTTTGATTAGGACTTCTAAGAAGGGTGGAACATGGTCCGTTTCCAGCTCCAGTTTAAAGTGTATATTAGAGTGTTGTGTGTTATTGCAAATAAAGAAAAGGGTAGCATCTTACTCAGAATGGAAAAAACAAAATATGTCATCCACATAGCAGTGATAGACTATTCCAGCCAGCTGTTTGTTCTCCTGGTGTCATAGGAGCCCTTAGCTACGCCATCCACCCGGGCCGTAGAAAGTACCCTTGAAAGGGAAGTGAGTTTTTTAATTTGCAAACTCAAAAAGCCTTTTTAGCTCATTTTTTTCTAAGTTTGAACCCAGGATTGCCTTCCATAATGTATTTAACCGCAAAGTAATACATTCATCTAAACGGATGGTGTTCAGTAAAAAGGTTTTCAACATCGAAACAAACCATAAAATTACCATGAAATGATAATTCGTTAATTTCCTTCACAAAGTGAAGGAGTCCGTAGTATAAAATATAAATATAAAATAAAAATAATCACTGTTTACCCTTGGATTTCAGAATAGCCAGTAGCTAATATCTCCGATCATTGAATGTATACAATTGCTAAGAATCCCAAGTGGCGGAAGGCAAACAAGTTGGCATTTTACAAGTGCGCCAGGAAATTGAACCAGGGACTACCTGAAACAATTTCACTGTGTCACAGTGGTCAGAACGCGTTCTTGAACCCGGGATCTTAATGCACGGGCGCTAACCACTCGGCCAGCCTATGTGGATGACACACTGATCTTGTAGTAGTAGTTCTTTTTGTATTTTAAGGGAATAGCCTGTAGCATTCTCACGTGCAGTGATGCATGATGGTACAGTAGGTACACGTGCGGACGGTGCCACGCACTAACTGTCCTTAAGTTACCACAATCATAATTGAACATCTCCCTTCCCCTCAGCAATATTCAGCCTACCATTTAGGTAAACTAGTTGTAAAGCCGAGTAAGTGCTGTGGTTCATATGTAACCGACATGTAATAGAAGATTCTCTGAAAATAGAATTTGAAATGTTATGTAGTGGTATATGACGGTAAAATAGGTATTTGTAGACTTAGGGCTTCGATGTATTGCGAAAATGAACACTGAAGTGTCTATCCTTCTCTTTAATGGTCAATGAACATGATGGACATCTGACAATCAAAGCGAATAAACGGTTCGAAAAACAAACAAGGGTCGCGTCATCCAATGATAGCTATGATAAGTTGCCCTTATCCATTTTAGAGCACCAAGTAATCGTTAACTTTCAAGCTATTGCATTGTAAAATACCTGCTAGAGTTTAACACTGAAATGGCTGTATTCATTGAAAAAGGTTTGTTACACTGCGGTGCTGTATTCCATGAAAAAACTTCAAGTGCGTCAAAAGCAAACCGAAAATGGGGCAATGAGTAACCCTTGGTTTTGGGGCCATACGAACGCGCTTACGTCCACCCCTCCATGTATGCCAATGTGAAACTCTGTGGTGCAACCCAATATTCACCTCGACTCCGGCAAATAATTGTTAAATATTTTTGACCGTTTTTCAAACAGCCTTGAATCATTATTAACCAAATTACAAAATATATCTACGAGTACAGAAAATGTGTTCGTGCGAAAATCAAGGGACGGAAATCGGCCATTGGGCAGTAGCTCGGATCACATCCGGGACTGACTGAAAGACAAAGAGCAACAGATTTCAATGAATAAATCGTGTTCTTATAAGTGTATCTCAATATTTATTTTTGTCCTCTGGAAAACCACAATTTAAAGTTCAATGTTTGATGTAAAATCTGTGCAATTAAATTGTATTTTTCATTTAGGGGGCATTACGGAGCATATGAAGCTGCAAAATTAGTGATACACTTTGTAGCATCATTAAAAATCAGAAACAAAAGACATAAAATCGCTCTAAACTCTTTCTGTTCCTTTTTTTCCGGAGGAAAAAAAACAGAACAAAAACAAAAATTAGACGTATCTAGAAACAGAACTAAAATCTCAACACGGCTTCTTCATTTTCTAGAGTTTCCTTAAGTTGGTAAAGTCCCGTTTACACGAGCAATTTTTATGTGAAAAAATATGTGCGACAATTATTGTTTGCTCGTGTGGACGAGGAAATTTGGCCAATTTTTACGTGACAACTGTACTTGCTGAAAAGCTGGCGTGTTAGCTTTTATGTGACAAATAAAAGTTGTCAAATGCGACAATTGCTCGTCTAGACGACTCGTCACATAAAATGTGGCAAATTCCTGCCTATTAGTGCGAGCGCCATTGGAGAACGACCAGGCAACCTCGCCCTGTTTCTCTTTATCTCTCCAAAGGCATTGCTGACCCAGTTAACTGTGAATTGTCAACTAGTATTTGTTGTGCTATCTACACGATCAAATATATTTGCCCCATAAAATTGTCCCAGTCAGTTTTTTTCCATTCCTCCGTACCGGTGGTTCAGTTGGTTGCGCACCATGGCCAGGGCCCGGTTGTTCAAAAGACGATTAACGCTAATTCCGGATTAAAAATTAACCAAGCAGTTTATTTTTCTACTCCCAAATGCCGTTCAACGCTGATATTCGGCAAAACTTTAGAAGAATTTAATCTTGAAAAACAAAAATAAGCAAAAGAAA
>OX421453.1:31557569-31560069 GCA_949126865.1 Montipora capitata
ACAGCAGTAAATACATGGGCAGTGGCGGTATTCAGATATGGAATCAGATGATGGCAGTCATACTGTAACAATACAAGAAGGCACATCAACAAGAAGTGGCCGCAGAGTAGGACACTGGTCCACAAGATATGCTGATTTCGTTCAGTGAACAGGAACTCCTTATAGAGGGGGTGGGTCAAGAATTAACTAATGGGCTTAAAGGGGTGGGTCACGTTTTTTCTTTCATGCGAAAGAAAAATTCCCCCCCCCCCCCCCCCCACACACACACACATAAATAATGACCGGTCCCTTATGTGCCGTACAGGAACAGGCCTTCAGGACAAACAAGAGATTATGAAGGTAAGAGAAGTAATCCCTCATACTGGCCCTATTCCCATCGTAATCCCTGTTAAGTTATTTTTAGATCTCCTGCGAGATCCGGTATTCCCACGAGGGTCAACTGATAGCCAATCACATGTCCTCATTTTTACCAATGTTGACAGCTGAGCGAATTCCCACGCAATGATCGCGTCGTTCACGATTTACCATCAAACAAAAATGGCGGAGGATGGTGAGACAAACGCGTATATACATTTTGTGGACGAACGTGACTTGTTGACTACAGAGTTAAGCGATTACAATGACTTATGTTTTGAAACCTGTACCTTGGAAGGAACGAGTTATGTAACCGACAGGATTTTGTACAGAATGGCAAATGGAAGACTATAGTCGATAAGTACGATCTCTCTGACTTTAATAAACGCATTCTCGGTTTCCTTTGCGGGATTAAAATATGATGACTTAATTCGGAGTTATATGGTGATAAAGTAGACAGATAGAGCTCTACAACAGTACCAAACATGAAAGGAAAACTTGAATCAAGCGTCCGATAAAAATTTTTGAACCCGTGTTATCGGAGTCAAGTGAATTTGCAAAGCACGTATGTTTAATATAGCTGTCTCCTTAAAAAAATATTTAACACGGTTTCGTATATGGCACATCATTGAAAACTAGACAATTAAGCGATTTCAGTTATAGATGTTTGAAACCTGTATCTTGAAAGGATCGAGTTTTATAAGCGACAGAATTTTGTAAACATTGGCAATTCGCAGACTACAGTCAACAAGTAATATATCGCTTACTTGGTTAACGCGTTCCTGATTTTCTTCGCGGGATTAAAATCTGACGACTTAATTCTTAGATATTCATAAATTAGACAGATATCAGACATGAAAGGAAACTTGAACAGACAGTGCGATAAAAATGTATGAACAAATGGTATCGCATGGAAGTCAATTTGCAAAGCACGCATGTTAAATATACCTGCATCTTTCAAAATTATTAAACTCGGTTTCGTACATTGGGCAGTGTTGAAATTGGTGTCACTGTAAACAACACAGTTAAGCGATTTGAATTATATATCTTTGCATTTTGTATCTTGAAAGTAACGAGTTTTATAGGCGACAGAGTTTTGTACACAATGAAATATCGCGGACTACAGTCACCAAGTAACATATTCCTGACTTGGTCAACGCGTTCTCGATTTTCTTAGCGGACTTAAACTATGGTGACTTAATTCTATGACATTCATAAATTAGACAGCTAACGCTTTCAAACAGTACCACACGTGACAGGAAAATTTTAATTGACCGCACGATAAAAATTTTTAAAACCGTAAGATCGGATTGAAGTCAATTTGCAACGCACGCGTAAAATATAGCTCCCTCTTACAAATTATTTAACACGGTTTCCTACATTAGACAAACGCAAAATTGGTATCACAGTGAATTATTCCCATGATATATGATTGCAAACTGTATCTTGACGGGGACGAGTTTTGTAAGCGACAGAATTTTGTAGACGATGAGAAAGTGCGCGCTAAAATGGACAAGTAACGCAATGCAACCAAGGTAAACATATCTGCGTCTGACAAAATTATTTAACACGGTTTGATAGATTGGAAATTCTTCAAATTGGTATCACTGTAAACTAGACAGTTAAGCAATTCCAAGGATGTACGTTTCAAACCTGTATCTTGCAGACAATGAATTTTATCAGGCCATGAAACTCAATTTTGAAAACGGAGAGTGGCATCGTACAGAATTTGCTGCACTTTCCCTCCTCCACGAAACTTCCACGTAACGCGCGCGGTAACATTATCCGCGGGAAAATTGATATCATCTAAAAATAACCTAAGAGGGATTACGATGGGAATAGGGCCAGTATGAGGGATTACTTCTCTTACCTTTATAATCTCTTGGGACAAACTATGTAAAGCACGACATCAATAAGACCAGTGAAAGCCCCCTGTGTAGGTTATGTGGAAAAAAAATGCGAAAGCGTGCAACACTTAGTATGTGGATGTGAGAAAATGGCTCAGGAAGAATATAAGAGACGACATGAAAATGTAGCAAAGAAAGTCCATTGGGATTTTTGTGAGAAGAATGGGTTGGAGCGTACGGAAAAATGGTATGAACATGTCCCAGAAGGAGTACTAGAAAATGAAGAAGTCAAAGTTTTG
>OX421453.1:31562569-31575069 GCA_949126865.1 Montipora capitata
ATTAAGAAATGCCACACAAAGCTCGACTGCCTAATCTACGATATGCTGTTCATTAGGAAATTGCAACCTAAACTTAATACACAGTTAGATTCCGTCTATGCAACAGTTTTTACATGACAATAGATTATTTTGCTCTTTTAGTTTTAGTTTCAATTTTTAGTATGACAACAGACTATTTTTATACTTTTAGCTTTAATCTTAACTTTTGAAATGTTTTCACACTTTTCTTATGTATATGTATTTGACTAGCTCAGTTGTTTATTAGCTTGATAATGAAAACATGGAGTCTTCGATACGTCGCCGTGTTTTATCGCTGATTTTTACTCTTAAATGTTTTACCAAACCTTTTTGTCTTTCGAAATAAATAATAGTCTCAAATAATTGTCTTTAATCCTCAAAAGATAAAATGCATATCTTAAGTTGCAAATTTCTACGTTTGATAAAACTAATCTATAAAAAGTGAACTGTGACTATGAAAGCTTCGCGGCCAAATTAGCAAAATGCCAACGTGCGAAAAAGCTGGTTTACACTAAATTAATTTCCATAAAAAGCACGCACCCAACCCATAACCAACAGAAATGGCTGAAAGACTGCCACCAGAATGATGTTGATTCAATTAACTGGCGGGATGCCTACCAACTAGCCTCTAAATACACTAAAAGTACGAAAATTCTTGAATTCCAGTACAAATTTTTGCATAGACGAATAGCAACAAATGACTTCCTAACAAGAATTGGAGTAAGGGACAACCCAAACTGTTCCTTTTGTAATAGGGAACAGGAGAAGCTACTTCATCTCTTTTGGGCTTGTCCTAACGTGGCCTCTTTTTGGCATGATTTAACCGTAAGGCTAACTTTGCTCCACATTACTCCTGAACATTACACAATAGACCCACTCGTCGCTCTCGGTTTAAAGCCAGATTCTTCCAAGAACCATCAGCAAATCAATTTTTCCTGCCTTCTAGCCAGAAATTATATCTGGATGAGCAAAAGAAAAGAAACCGCACCAAAAGTAGAAGGCTTCCTACAATACTTGAAATCAATTTACAGTATAGAGACCAATGCACAAAGCGCTGTTTCCAAAAAGTGGAAATCTTTTCAACACATTATTTTGGTAAGCCGTGTCTTTTAGTCATCAGTGTCTCTTGATCCACTGAATTTTCTGCCTGTTTTTTGACTTTTGGTACATATGCTCCGCAATCACTGCCTTTCAAGTAATAAAAACACAAAGTGCTTTGTATATATTAGCACCCTATTATAACTAGAAGTTAGTGTAGTAGTGTAAGTATTGTATTGTATTGTATTGTATTGTAAGTAGAGTGCGTATTTGTAAAAATGGAAAAAAATAAAAATAAAAATAAAAAAATAAAAAGATCATATTTAAAAATTTAGCGATTAAAGAAATAATTCTTAAAGCGTTCAGTGTGTACTTTAGAGAGCTCCCTTGTCCGTCTCCGTAGATCACAATTGCAGGTCTTAACGCGTGGCATAATAAGCGATAGCGGATGGTTGATAGTGCTTGAAGACCTTTTAAAAATACTTGCTTTTCTAAAATAAAATGTACATGTTAAGTTTCTTTGTAAAAAATCATCTGTTTAAGCTACGATCTAATAAGCTTTGTATTGGAGCAACGTCAGGCTTGGATGCTGCAAAGACCAATAAGGCATATGTAAAATTAATTATTATTTAACAATTAGACCCGTAGCCCGCAAGGGCTACGGGTCTATAGCCCACGAGGAGAAGCCGAATGGGCTATTGACACCTGGCCTTTGAGGGCGAAGGGTCAATTGTCTTAGTATCACCCAACTAGTCGGACAGACAAGGCAATAATAAAGTTAGCATGCCCACGGACCCCTTAGGACGCTTCGGCCACTAACTTCTTCTCCCCAAACGGTACATCCTAGATAGACCCCTTAAAGGTTGTGAGACGGGGCCGCCGAGAAGACTTGGAAGTCAAACAACCATTTGCGAGTGTCATTACAAAGCTTTTAGAATAATTCTATATTAGTATCACCTAATTAGTGGACTAATGCAAATCCTGCATTTTGATTGGCAACGCTACTACAGGACTATTAGTAATAGTCCTCGAGTAGCGAAAAGCTTTCTTTCGTTTTATTCCCAAATAAATATGTCAACTTGCATTTGCCCCCCCCCCCCCCCCCCCCCCCCTGTGATATTTTAAGAATGAATATGCGCTGAGATGCAATGTGGTGCATTTTGAGACACAATTTTAAAGAAATGTTACAGTGGTATTTTATTTATTCTTTTTTTTTTACGTTCTGACAATGTTACATTTAGCTCCGATATTTGCCAACAACCCATAAACAGAATGTACAGCACGATCACCGAGCCTGCCTTAAGGTCAGCAGTTTGTAATTCTCCGTGTTTCTTGTCATTTTGTGTCCTTAGACAGGGAATGCTTACTTCATGGGCAGTGACCCTGTCGCGTCTGGATAATTTTTCCGATATATTTACCTATATACTGTAATGATTAACAATATATTTTTTTTTTGGCGGGGGGGGGGGGGGGGGGGAAGAACCCAGACAATGCTCGTGAAGAGGGTTGGGTTGGTGGGTGAGATTAAATATGGACTTACAGCAAATGCCAGAGGCGGCTTTACAAGCTGACGTCCGATCTCACCCCAAAGAAAGAATCCTAAACCTCGTTAAATCCTAAACCATAACCATAACTATCAATTTATAGTTTCATTTTCATAGACTCTGTTATTGGACAGCAGCTGCAAACCCAGTTTTTGGTTTGCTCTTTGGAGACAATGACTACGTATGTCGTCCCTATCTCATCACAACATACCTAAACCCATCCTCTGCCCAACGGGAAGCCTTCAATAGATCCCACATAAAGACCCATGTGGCTATCGAGCAAATATTTGCATGGGTGGTGGAAGACGAGATTCCATCTGCTCCATTCTGAAATTAGAATGACATCAGAGAAAGCATGCATTTTGATAGGAACGTATGCATTCCTTCACAACATGGCCATCCTCAGGAATGAGCCAATGGATAGCCTTGATGACACAGAAGATCGACCAGAGCTTACACAATATTGTGGCCCTAAAGATGGAAAAGCTGTAAGGGACTATATTTAAGATAGGTTTTTCTAATGTACTTGTACTTGCTGCCTAAGTTGCAAAGGACATTTCTAAATTCCAATTCGATCGGATGCTGGATCTCCCTTAAAACCACTTTCGGGTGAGTGGAGCTTCCTGGGTAAATATCGCTTTTTATTAATTATTATTATAATATTTCAATTACAGATAAATTTAAATTCAAAAATACAACTGAACAAAATGGGAGCTAACATTTGCGTGAAGTGCATAACCTTTTATAAACTTAACGTTTTTTATCTTACAACATACAACATACATAATCAATCAATTTAGTTAGTTCCCAGTCCGTTCAATTGTATTTTTGAATTTAAATTATATTTCAACTGATAGGATTTTTTACAAACCCTACAATCACCAAATCTTGCACGTAAGAAAGGTATGATAGTATGACTTTGTGAATAATGTATTTCAGTTTCCTCAACATAACTTATGCATTGCCTCTGCAACATGTTTTTAAATTCCTCTGTAAGTTGATTTGTTTGGCACTCTTCTTCGCTCAGTTCACAGCAATTAAATACTGAGAGCAATGTGAAAATAAAATAAGTATTGTCTGTACAGTCTCAAAGAGAGGTTAAAAATAGCACTTAAAGGGACACAGTCAGCTTTGAGACCGCGCTGGCCTGGACACTAATTTTGTTACTTTTGAAAAGAGGTTACCTCAACCCGAAATCAAAATTACGCGTCGTAGACATAGACAAAATCTGCGTCAATCGTGCCTTTTGGTTCATTTGATCTTCGATATTTTACTCAAAACCTGTTTTTGAATATTATGTTAGCCATCTTTTAAACGTATTTTCTGGTCTTTGGCTAAAACGGATTGAATCAAGTATCCAATGGAACATGAGAGAAGAGGAGGGAAACGTGAAGGCGCCGGGCGGAAAAAATCACCTGCATTAACGAAAATAACGAGGCAGATCAATCAGAAACACTGGAGAGTCAACCACCATTCCATATATTTGGAAAATCGGGTTTTCTCAAGCTGGAGAAAGATTCGTGCGGATGGATCCTTTCGCAACGATTCGGTCTTCGCTTCATGGCTGCTCGGTTTGGAGCTCAGACGAAGGCAAGAAAATGAGTGAGTAAGAGTACCAGCTCGTTCTGTATTTTAGACGGATGTGTGGTATTTATACTGGACAGAAATGTTTGAACATTTTTTCACTTTTTGTAGATTGAATGCGATGGAAGAGACTCGCACACCAGCCAAAAGAGCGAGACATTCCGAAGATCAAGAAGGTACGTGCAAACGTATGAGCGCGACTTCTCACCTGAGATTATTCATGTTTATTTCTTATGATTTGCATACCTCACGACCTCACGCGCGTTTTTTTTTTTTTTTTGTAATGTTAATGCCAGGTCCATTAACTTCAACTCCGTTGGGAAAAGGCAGAGATATTCGTGATATTTCTTTCATAAGTACTGGCAGTCGTGAAGAGTAAGTGAAAATTGCATGCTCTAAATTTTGTAACATCTGTGAACTACCCAGTTGTATTCAACATATAATATACCCCAAATCCCTGGTTATTGTGAGGGGCACGCCAGTTCAGCAATCTGGATTTTATGGAATTTTTATGCCGTGAAAGTCAAGTATTGGCTAAATGCAATCAAAATAAACATAATTTCCATAAAACACTTTTTTGTGGCACGTAGCAACAATGAGTATTCACTATTATAATAATAATTATTATTACCTTGTGTCTGTAATGAATTTTACTAAATGTTTGTGGTTCATCGTGTGTTACAGGTCACACTCATTTATTGATGTTACTGGTGTTGCTTCCAAAAGTCCGCTTGCTGTAAACGAATCTTGCAAGATAGTTGATGACACTGTAATCATTGACCATGAAAGTGACAATGATCATGACATCAGTGACAGTGAGAGTTCAACCACATCGTCAGAACTAAGTTGCGATAGGTACATGGTGAACAAGTAACGTAAAAAATTGTACAGTAAATGGCATTCATCAGCAGTTACTTTAACACTGACTGGAGGAACAGTGAGCCAGATTAATCTATTTTCCACTGGCTAATTTGAGAAGAACACAACGAATTTTACCAAGTATCAAATTTTTTTGGCAACAGATTGATAATTTGTTTGTATGTCCAACCAAGTGACCATTTTGGCTGAACAAAATAGCTAGGTCAGATGTGTAGTTGTGGGAAAATTATTGCTATTATCGTTGTTTATTTCATTTTTTTTTTTTGGGGGGGGGGGGGGGGGGTGGGGAGTTAAAAAATCTTCTCCTTCCCTGCTCGGTAAAGGCGTCATTCAGGATTAGTTAGTTTTTGGAAAGTAAGTCTTGTTTTTGATTTTGGGAAATGTTTTTTTGTAATGATGGAGGCACTTGAATATTGTAAATAGCTAACATGACATTGTTGTTGTTTTTTTTTTTTTAATGTTATCTCAAGTGATGTCGAAGATGCCTTGAACCTACTCAATGAAGACCTGACTATGGCAGAGGATGACAGTGGTGATAGTGAATTTGAACCACTGTAAGTATAATTCTACAAGATAGATAGGAGAAAAACAAAGAAATAGTTAAAGAGACAAGAATAATTATTACAGATATTCAATTGCATTCATACATGTAACAATATTCTTGAATATGTATAATAAAATTGCCAAACAATATACTGTTTTCTTTATTAGAAGATTGTCTCATTGTGGATTATGTAGCTGTTGGCTTTAATACTGTGCTTGTTGCGTTCTTAGTGGAGACGACAAAGGCTCTGAGAGTGAAGTTGATGAGTTGGATGAGACAACTGTGTTGGAGTTCACAGAAGTGTCAGCCGTGCCTCTGGAGGGTGGAAGTTTGTCAGTCCAGCAGCTGTCAACATCACATGTTGGACAGTCAGATAAATCAACTACAGATTCTCTATCAGTGTGGACCCAGACGGCTTTTGAGCAGATAAGCCAACCATTCGTCTCAAAGCACCAGCCTGAGTATGGTCCTCATAAACGCTTTTCAAGAAAAGACGAACAATTTCATTATAAAGAAGAACTTGGCCATGTCAAAGGAACCAAAGTAATCTGCTCGTTGGATTTGCTACTGCAGCAGCTTGCAGGGCCATGCAAGTATCCAGGATGCATTCATGTGGCAACTGTTGAATACTCTCTGTGTGGCACTTGTGCAGTAATTCGTTGGAAGTGTCCATCAGGGCACAAGGGACGGTTTTGTACTTCAGGAGATGCAAATGGCATGTTGTCCAATAACCTTCAAACAGCAGCTGCAGTTCTCACGTCAGGAAACAATTTTTCAAAAATTGAAAAATTTGCAAAGCACCTAGGACTCAAATTCATTTCAGCTTCAACTTTTCAGAGAGTCCAGAAACTGTATTGTGCCCCTGTCATTGATGAATGGTGGGAAAATATGAGAGAGGAATTGTGGGCGCAATTTGCCACTGAGGACCTTACTGTTTGTGGTGATGGCCAGTGTGACTCTCCTGGGTTTTCAGCCAAAAATCTCTGCTACTACGTAATGGAGATGATCACTGGTTATGTTATTGAAATTGAAGTTCTGGACAAAAGACATGTTGGGTTGAAATCAAGTGTAATGGAAAAGAAGGCCTTGAACCACTGTCTACAAAGACTTCATAGGGTCTTGAATGTTATTGAAGTTTGCACGGATGCATCATCCTCTATCAAGAAGCTTATGAGTAAGTTCAAAATTGTATGGTGAGCTTTATGTCAGGTTTGGTTTCTTCATAGATGGTTGTTTTGCAAATTGCATATTGATACCTGTCAGGTTCAAAGTTCAAAAATGCTCATTTGCTGTTTAAGGGAAAAATTTAAATGCTTTATTGGATACCCAGGGTTACTCTTGCTTTTCTGTTGGAATGATGTAAAGTACATTGATGTTGGATTAGAGAATCTACATACATTTTGCAGTATGACAGCTGTTATTTTTCATGTCAGTGATGTTTTTTCATCATTTCAAATTTTCAAAACCGACCCTCAAATGAAAGTTAAAACCCGATTTTGTACAAAATTACTGCCTTTTATTGTTGCTTGTGTGTTTGCCTAGCTGATGAATTCAAGACCCTCTTCCACTCCCTTGATGTCTGGCACAAGGCCAAAAGCATACGCAAGAGTATACAAAAGGTAGTGGAATGTGAAAAAACGAATTTGCTAAATATTCCAGGTGCTTCAGTGTATTAACCTTCATTCAACCCCTTGAATGGGAATGATAGCCAGAAACTTTATTATAGTGAATAATAGTAGAGAATTAGTTTTTGCTTAAGTCCTCCCCCCCCACCCCCCCCACCCCAATACAGGGACTGGGGGTAAAATCCAAATGTGACATGACTGATAGAAAACACCCCTTACGGGTGTTTTTGTTTTTTCTAGGTAGCCAGTACCAAAGGTAATGATAAAGTGGGAAAGTGGTCAAACCAAATAATAAACCACTTCTGGCATTGCTGTTCAATTGCATCAAAATGTGAAGACACCAACCAGGCCCTTGAAGCAATGAAGGTAGAAAGTTATAATTAATAAAGTAACTATTTGAGAGCAGCAGGTTTCCTCATGTCTATGACTCATGCCATACAATGCCAGTCAAGGTCAGCCCATGCATGTGCACTAATATTCCCCTTTAGTGAACAAGTGTTTTGTCACCATGTGTCAATTACCTAATCACGACAGTGAAACATATTATTGGCTTATTTCATAGGACAAATGGCTAAGCCTAATGCATCATGTTTGTAATGAACATGAATGGACCACGGGAAGATGCGACCATGAAGAAATGGAGCCAGGCGAAGAACACCCACCTTGGTTTGACCGGAGGGACCATGACTTTGAAGTATTACAGAAAATGGTGCTTGAACTATCTCTACTAGATAGCTTCAAGTACTATGTGAAGTTCAGGTAAATGCTTTAGTTAGATGAGTACATGGTGATATTACAATTACGTTCAGCTCATGTTTATTTTTGGGGGTGTACTTTTAGTTTACTTTCAGCCACAGCATGAATGCATATTTTGCAAGACAAAGACATTAAAGTCCTCAATAGTATCCTCATTGTAGTTTTGTTATTATTGCTGTAAAGGCACACAGGATCTTTGGAATGCCTCAACAGCATGTCATTGGCATATGCTGCAAAGAGAACTTCTTACAAGTATGTAATTAGTTCAGTTACTTTTATTGCACAAGTAGTAGATAAACTTGAATTTCTCGAATTTCTTTAGTTTTCTTGCCAATGTATTTTTAGTATGTAATAATAATAATAATAATCATAATAATCATAATAATCATAATAATCATAATTAAATAATAATAATTTTGTAAGTTCAAAAGCAAAGTACAACTGTAACTGTTGAATCCAGGAGGGGGTTTACATACATGTATGTATGTATGTATGTATGTATGTATGTATGTATGTATGGAAATTATAAATTTCTCTTCTCATGTTGAAACATCTTTGAAGACGAGAAATAAGAAATCAAATCTATTTGTAACCATGTAACACCCTCCTATCTCTGTAACAGGTACAGCTTTTACAAGGCAAGAAAGCAACTCGCAGCTATAGATTGGAATTACCATCTTAACAGAACAGTTGCCGTGGGATTGAAAGGGGGAGAAGCAAGATATAGCAGGAAATATAATCAACGCACCAAAGAGTGGAACACACGGATCATAAAAGTAGACAAGGATTATGATTACATTCCCATCCTCATGGCCAAAGTTGTTCGTCGCCGGATAGAAGATGTCTTGCATATAGATAGACACGTGTCTCTATCTGAAAATGACCCTGAGAGAATAGCGCCAACCATTGCCCACACAGCTCCTGTATCTTCTAAGGAATTGTGTGAAAGACATCAAACAAGGTTTCCAAAAAAGAAATAAGTTATTAATGCAAATGTCCACCCCAGGGAAGGGGGGGGGGGGGGTACTCTGGGTTTTAAGTGACAGGGATGATCAAAGCAATTTTTGGGGTTTAAAAGTTTTGATTTCGGGGTTGTTGCTTTTTTTTTGGGGGGGGGGGGGGGGGGGGGCGGGTGGTAGTAAAAGTTTTGCAAGAAGTTTTTAAATTTAGGTCCAGGGATTTCTTGGAGGTTTTGATTAGTGCCCCGATGCAATCATCCCTGTCACTTGAAAGTGGGAGTCCCCCCCCCCCCCCTTCCCCTCAGGATTTGCATAAGGTATACCAAGAACTGTGCTACCATCACAGTTTATGAATTGGATTTTGGTTATTTGCAAAATTACATATCTTTTGAAAAAAAGGAACTCAAACTATTAACGCCTCCTAGCCTTAGCCACTACATGTATTTTAGTGCGGAATTTTAAATAACACTAGCTAAAGTTTTCATGGATTGCCTTCACCACAGCAAGTCGTTTGCCTTGTGAGAGTACAATAATTATTATTGTACCTTCTGTTCTCTATAAATTTAGTAATGAAAGGAAACAGGTTGTTGATGTAGAATAAAAGGCTGTAATAAGGATTCATAAATCAAATACATAATTTTAGCTGGTTTATCACACATTCTGTCGTCATTCAGTTTTGGGTAATACCAGTAATATCATGTACAGTAAGAGTGTTCAACGCTCCTTGAAACCCATGTAAATGCCTGTAGAAGATGGATAATGTGCACGGATTTCCCACACAACACATGATGCTGCAACTTTCCTCCTTCCCTTGCCCAAATAACCATGCTTATCAAGGATGTAATGGCGATAAGCTGCCTTTCTAAAACTTCTAGTGCTGTTGTTTTGCCTATCATTCCTGATATCAGCACTACTTTTTATAGACAGTTCTAGATAATCAGGGTCCAAACACAGTTTTTTGAATCTTGGTTTTTTCGCATCACAATTTTTTTTCATACAGCACACTTTCTCCACCTCCAAGGGCATGTTGCGGCAATTCCCACACACACACCACTCGGGGCGTGGTCCTTGTCTCTGCATAGGGATGGGTTGGGGTGGTGGAGTTATTGCATCCCTAGCTTCAGCTGCAGGACTGTGCACCTCAGCAATGTCATCCTCATCATTAGCATTATCCAGGTCATCTTCCATAATAAGCAAGGAGTCTATGTAGTCCAGACTTCCAATTCCCCGTCTCAGGCTTCTGATACATAGTTTCTTTATGGTTGCTGAGTCAAGTGTGTTGATGAAATCCTGCAAATTATATAGAATAACATTTATTTGGAATAACAATCTTAGAATCTGAGATCAAGTGCAGATCCATAGCATCTCCAGTCCGTCCTTCTTGTTCATTTATGTGACAAATATAGATTAGTAGGGTATTGGTATCTAGAACTATAGCATAATAGAAGATTGACAAAAACCTGAAGGCCCACAGCCATAAGGGATAGTGACCAGTTCAGGAGCATTTTACAACACAGTCAACATTTTCTGCCGGTCTCCCGAGTTTCGACAGGAAGATGAAGACATAATAAAAACACATACAAAATATAAGTTCATTATATACCCTGATTGTGACAATTTTTTTTTTGTCATATATCGTACCCCTTTCGAGGTCCTGAGATTTGTAGAAACACGGTTGTAATTCAAAGTATACTGAAAGCGTTGAAAATTCTGGGGCAATGATTCAAATGTTACCTTGACCTGTTGGTTTTCAGCAACACGCTCATTCTCTTCGCTTGGGCGTTGAGTGGCTTCGTTGTTCCTGACAGGGTTCGCAGCATTAGCCTGTTCAACAACAAATTATTATGTCTATGAGAAGGCTTCTAATTTCAAATAATAATGAACATACGCTAGCAAGTTGTTTTAATTTCTTCGTAATTTTCGATGACAACAAAGCTAAAATCGTGGGTAATAATAATGTTGAGTTTGGTTTGCGTAATGTTTATACCCACATTTCGAAATACCTTTAAAATGCCTTGACCATTTTCTTGTGACTCGAGTATCACTAACACAATTGGAAATCGACCTAAAGACTTACATATAAAGATGAAAGAATTATCTTTTTTGTTAGTTAAACTATCTCACCTTATTTTGGCAGGGTTTAGAAGGCCTCCCGCACCGACAAGCGTCAATACATAAACGGTTCGCTCCTCGACAAGGGCAACCTCTTGTTGAACCCTCCTTTCTTCGGGTCGAGCAAGCACTCTTGCAATTACATGGGTTTGGATCCTAAATTTTGAAAGTAGAGAAACTTTAAAACGCAATTAAGCCAAAGCAAAGCAAATCAAAATCACAGTGTGTTTCTCACCTCGAGCTCCACTGATTCTTCGATCCTTTCCACTTCGCACGTGTCACTTGTCACAGACGTTTCGCCTTCCCTGGACATGCTCATCGGTAAATTATCCGTGATATTAAAGAAAATTAATGCTCTGCTGTAAATTACACTCCACAATAACAAGGAAGATGTACATTGACTTCGAATCACGATGTTTGAGGATTTGCCGACCGGATGCGCCCGTGTTGTCGTGATATGCAAATTAGCAGAGAAATGGTATCTAATGCACATGCGCACCAGCTGACTGTGTCCCTTTAAATAGAGTTTATCTTGTTGGATTATGAAAATGTTAGCACAAGACCCCACGCAATAGCTGCTCACAAATGTTTCACTGTCAGTCCTATGAGACTTACTTTGTCTAACACCAACAGATTTTACTGATCAACTGGGGGCATATCCTAGGACATTTGAGGTGTGATTGGGAAGTAAAATTTGGAACAGCCTCCTGAACAACATCGTCAGCATCATCCATGACATTGGAATACAATCTTTTAAGGGCCGAGTGCATAAGGTTTTATTCCAACATTATTTAGCTAAATAGAAATTGACGCTTCATGCGATGGGAGTTCTGCAAGTGAAACCAGCAAACTCTTAGCGCCACTGATCACCGGTGTCTGATGGCAGGTTGCAAGCGGTACATTTGGATAACTTGTTGAAGTACCCAAAATGTTCTTTTGTCTCAACAGGTTTTGTCCGAGATTGTAGCCGCAGCATTCCGCACACGTTGCAATTTAAGTATTTCCGACTTAGGAAGGCCATACAAAAGTCCTTTACAATAGTCTAAACGGCCAGTGATAAAAGCATGAATAAGCGTTATTAATGAATCGCGAGAAAAATACTTCTTAATCCTTGTAATATTATGTAGGTGATTAAATGCAGTGTTTCAGAGTTTAGTTACATGCGTTGACATTGACAACTTATTATCGAACCATGCACCAAGATTTCGCACACACGAACTAGGATAAATATCATATTCACCTACAGAGATATTGCATACATCATTGATCTTACCTACTTGTTGTCTAGTTCCTATTAATATCAACTCAGTTTTATCATCATTAATCATTAATCTATTCCTAATCATCCAATTCCTTAAGTCACTGATTCATCCATTCATAGCATTATGGCTTCATCCAGACTAAACGTATCATCAGACTTAAAACTAAGATACATTTGCGT
>OX421453.1:31592569-31610069 GCA_949126865.1 Montipora capitata
AGTTTTAGGAATTAGCATAAATATGTAGAAACTAGATAAAAATGCGCCGAAATGTGATAAAAATATGTACAAAAGTGTAAAAAGTGCTAAAAATATATGGAGTAATGAACGGTAGCTAGAGAAAACAATAGACAAAAAATAATTACAAGAACTGTTCTAAACAAATAATTTGGCGCGGATAGAGTCACACTGTTTGTTTAGCGATGGTTTCAGTTCTTTTATAAAAAGCATTTCAAAAATAAGACAATCAAACTTGTTCTGGCACTTTCTCAGGATTCTAAAACTCTTTGCGATGTTGTTAGGTTCCAATGCATGTTTCTCTCTCAGATGGTCGCCGATGGTTGCCCCTTTGTGCTCTTCAATGCGCTGGTGAAGGTGCCGGCAGGTATATCCGACATAACCTGCGTCGCACAGGTCACACTTGAATTGGTACACAACGCACAGTTGGCTTACAAGGGGTGGCTTCTCTTCACGGACCCGGATCTCTTCTTTGATCTTTTTGCTCGTGTAGACAGGGGTAATATCCGCACTGATCTTACGGCTTAGGTCGGCAAGTTGTCTCCGTACGGCGTTCGCAGATTTTTGGTCCTTGAAGGGCAACACGACTCTGATTGGGTCCCCACGCTTCTCATCAACGTGGGTGCGTGATTCCTCGGAAACTTTTGAATCAACGAAAAGGCGGATGGTGGACTGCACATGATCTTCAGGATAACACAGACGGGAAAAGATCTCTTTGAGGCGTTCACATTCCTCGTGAAAGGCCTTCCATGTAGACGAGAGCTTAAACGCACGGTTAAGCATGGTATTTATCAGTGACCGTTTATATCTCGCGTCAACGTGGCTGTGATAATGTAACAACAGTCCGGTGTCAGTTGGTTTTCGGTACACCGTTGTGTTCAGGTAGCATCCATTCCTGATTACGTTCATTCCAAGAAAGGTTAGTCTGCCATTTTCTTCGAGCTCCATTGTGAAATCAATAGAAGGGTGACTGTTGTTTAGTGTCGTTAAGAAATCTATAGCTGCTTCAACATCAGGCATTGCGCTAAGGGTGTCATCAACATAGCGCTTGTAAAAGGCGGGCATCTTGTTTTCTGTTTCCAGCTGTTTTTCGATGTTACACATGAAGGCGTTTGCCATGAGAGGCCCCAGCGGCGAGCCCATTGCCACACCGTCCACTTGTTCGTACAAGTTTCCTTCAAACTGGAAAAGCTGATTTTTGGTGGCGATTCTTAACAGTTCTATCAGGGCCTGCTTCGTGATATTAAGATCGTGTTCTTTGTTGAACCAGTCGTTCTCAAAGGCTCTCTCTGCAATACTCTCAATGGTTTCGTCCACAGGAACATTAGTAAAGAGTGATGACACATCATACGACACCAAAACATCATGCTCTTTGATTTTCATTTCACGGAGTTCGTCAGCAAAAACAAAAATGTCACGGACGGTATGGTCGTTGACGGACAAAGGCTTTAGCTTTTCGTCCAGCCACTTGGCAAGTTTATAATTGTATGTTCCTGTGGCAGATAAGATGGGACGCATGGCTAACTTCTTCTTGTGGGTTTTAGGAAGACCGTACAGACGTGCGAGCCTGGAACCCTTTTGGACTACTGAGTCGGCGATGTTTTTGGGTAGGATCTTTTGTACAGTCGACGTCAACTCCTTCTCCTTTTGGAGTAATGGATGGTAAAATTTCAGTCACCCTTCTATTGATTTCACAATGGAGCTCGAAGAAAATGGCAGACTAACCTTTCTTGGAATGAACGTAATCAGGAATGGATGCTACCTGAACACAACGGTGTACCGAAAACCAACTGACACCGGACTGTTGTTACATTATCACAGCCACGTTGACGCGAGATATAAACGGTCACTGATAAATACCATGCTTAACCGTGCGTTTAAGCTCTCGTCTACATGGAAGGCCTTTCACGAGGAATGTGAACGCCTCAAAGAGATCTTTTCCCGTCTGTGTTATCCTGAAGATCATGTGCAGTCCACCATCCGCCTTTTCGTTGATTCAAAAGTTTCCGAGGAATCACGCACCCACGTTGATGAGAAGCGTGGGGACCCAATCAGAGTCGTGTTGCCCTTCAAGGACCAAAAATCTGCGAACGCCGTACGGAGACAACTTGCCGACCTAAGCCGTAAGATCAGTGCGGATATTACCCCTGTCTACACGAGCAAAAAGATCAAAGAAGAGATCCGGGTCCGTGAAGAGAAGCCACCCCTTGTAAGCCAACTGTGCGTTGTGTACCAATTCAAGTGTGACCTGTGCGACGCAGGTTATGTCGGATATACCTGCCGGCACCTTCACCAGCGCATTGAAGAGCACAAAGGGGCAACCATCGGCGACCATCTGAGAGAGAAACATGCATTGGAACCTAACAACATCGCAAAGAGTTTTAGAATCCTGAGAAAGTGCCAGAACAAGTTTGATTGTCTTATTTTTGAAATGCTTTTTATAAAAGAACTGAAACCATCGCTAAACAAACAGTGTGACTCTATCCGCGCCAAATTATTTGTTTAGAACAGTTCTTGTAATTATTTTTTGTCTATTGTTTTCTCTAGCTACCGTTCATTACTCCATATATTTTTAGCACTTTTTACACTTTTGTACATATTTTTATCACATTTCGGCGCATTTTTATCTAGTTTCTACATATTTATGCTAATTCCTAAAACTTTTATTCTCACTTGAAAATGACCTCCGAGGGGTCGAAACGTCGTGACTTTTTATCGTTAGTTTTTATTACAAAATCTTAAATTGTATTTGCAATAAACAATAATTCAATACAATACTGATGTCGCCTGATACAATTTATAGAGGTTAATTGCTTTGACCGACCCGGTGTATTTATGAATATTTTAATACATTTGCATCGATTGCTAGGTAGTGTATAAAATTAATAATGGAATGAATGTACGGAATATATTTAAGTGTTGTTCCGTGAAACTTCGGTAAAACCTATGCATCCAGTTTATAAAAATGATTTTGGCCGCTGTTCGTGAAATAATAGTGAGTTCATCGACGATGTTTGACTTGATGTGTTGATATGAAATATGCCCAGAATCTTTTCTTTAGCTTTTTATAACATTGGATGCGAAGCATTTGCTATATTTTCTTCAACAGCTGAAGGCGTCTTTGTCGACTCTCTTTCATCCATGTGCCAGTAAAACTTGAGATTTCTTGTGTTGAAAACGGTAATCTGGTAATTTTCCCGGGGATGGCGGCATTTGATTACCTGAAATGGACTTGAACAGTTTTTGGGCCCGGAGAGGGGGAAATATGAACAATTATCTTCCAAAACTTCAAATGCCCGGGAGGTTGCCCGGAGGGGGATGTTGAAGCTTCGATTTGATTGGTACATCACAAAAACTAAGGAGCAAATCATGTAGTTGTCTAGACACTGGGCACAAAATCTTCGCAGTGAACGCATAGTTAAAAAGCCACGAGATTGTATTAATAAGTGACCGAGGGATTTTGTCTCCCAGCTGACAGTTTTCACACAGTAATTCCTCCTCCTCTTCAGTCAGGCTTTGGGCTTTGTTTGGTGGTTTCCCCATTCCAAGCTCGCGTAGCTTTCTTGCCTTTCCTTCTAAGACTGTTCTGGACGGGAGGAACTCTGTATCTCACGATAGATTTTGGAGAATTTTTGCTTCTTAAATAGCGATCTCGTACTCTTTACTACTTTTCTTCCTCAACTCGGCGAATTGGGAGAGCGCTTCATTCAGCCATAGTACTAACTATGATTCAGCTGTGGTGCTTCATACTGAGGTTTCCAGTTTCTCATATTATACCCTTGTTTCCGCCTACTTTCGGAAAGTGCAGTCCACTAGTCTGTACTTCTTTTCGTATTCGTATTTTTCTTTTCACTGCCGTGCTTCAGTTGTTCAATAAACTCTTCCTCGACTTCAATAAAACGGGAAGCCATTCTTACAACGAGAGTATAATACAATCTCAACAATAATGCTTCGTTGAAAAAAAAAAGAAAAAAGAAAAATGATTAAATCTTGTACCAGACAAATGTTAAACTTGACGACGTTTCTTCCGAAACCATTGGACTTCATCAGGTCGATTTTATGATTTATCCGATTTTCCCTCAAGAAGACGGGAATACACGAAAATCGGATAAGTTCCCTTTGCTCTCCGATTGCACGATTTAAACGCACTATTCTCTGATTTTACCACTTCACGTAGCAAAACGCATGCTGTGTTACACAGAATAATCGTAATATGAATCGGAAGAATTGCAGAATCGGAGACTTTTGCTAGATGCACAGTTAAAATAAGAGAATAGGAAAAATCGTACATTGGGAGAATTTTTGCGAGAGGCAGAGATAAGATCGTTTTGCTACGTGAAGTGGTAAAATCGGAGAATAGTGCGTGTTAATCGTGCAATCGGAGAGCCTGGAAAGTATCTTAGAATAGCACCGCGAAAAAGGGCTCTACTATTCTCGGATTTGAAATACGAGGAAAGAAGAATGCAACGCGATCCTCACCCTCAGTGACGGCTTTCTTTCTCCGAAACGTAACACGAAATTTAATTTCACTCCAACTAGAAATCCGATTCCAAACTTGAACCAAGATCTCTCTCGTTATCTGTATATTTTTGTGTTCGGCAACTAAATAGTCAATCAATTCTAATTAACAAATAAAAAAGCCTCGCCTGTGATCTTTTCGTTGTAAAGCGCGCAGGGAGCGGACAGATCACAGAAGAAGTGTAAGGGAATCACGAGCCGTAGTCGAATGTTTACTCTACTTCTTTACAAATGAACAGATCACAAGCGAGGCTTCTATACATATGTTTTGAAATAACGAATTTCTTAATGTCTTCACGCATTCGGCTAAATTTTCGGAATATTTTCCAAATCCTACTTGTGGCGTTAGCCTCATAATGCATGCTGTTTAAACCAATCAAAGCGCGCGTTATATCGGAACTTATTGAATGTATATTGAGAAAAAAGAAAAAAAGCTGATGCCAGCTTTTTCATTTGGCTTTATCTGGTGAGCTAAAGCTGCGCTTATTTCATCAAATCAAACCTTTTATTTCGGGTAGGTAACTGCTTACTTTTTATCTAATCATACATACTCTTAATATATTAAATGAGTTTAGTTTTGCCGGTCTCTCGTTTAGGCCGTTTTAAGATAAGATATTGAAAGTAACATGTTCAGTTGTCAGTTCTGGTTGCGGTGAGTTAATTAGTTACTTCGCCATATCAAACATTTTCTCTAAAATACTAAAAGATTATTCAGAGTTCTTGTCATGGTTGCTAGAATTGCTGTCCTTTGCAATTTAATCTTACGTTTTCGATTTTAAAAAATGATGATGAACCCTGACGAGACGATTCATATAAAAATATTGAAGATCCGTTACCAGGATTGAAATAAGTATAATCGTTCTCTGGTAAAAAGATTTTAAAAAGACTATGAGCTTTGGACAGACTGAACTGCTGTCTTCAACGGATAAAAACAAGTAAAGAATAAAAACGAAAGAAATTTAAATATAACGAGAAATTCGCATAAATTAAAAGATAAAAGCAAGTGGCAGAAAAAATGTTAAAATTAGAGACAGCAGTTCAGTCTGTCGAAAGCTCATAGTCTTTTTAAAAATTTTTACCAGAGAACGCTTATACTTCTTTTTCGAGACGATTTATGTTTAATAATAATAATAATAATAATAATAATAATAATAATAATAATAATAATAATAATAATAATAATAATAATAATAATAATAATAATAATAATAATAATAATAGTAATAATAATGATGATGATGATGATGACAACAAAAGCAATATTATACACAAGAATAACTGAATACAGACATTCTTATGTGAAAGACGCTTTAGAAGCAAACGAGTGGCTTATAAAAGCCGAACAAGTAAACGAGGATAACCTCAACAGGCGAAGTATAACCAGCTGATCCAATGCTCTCATGGCAGTCTCTTACATAATTGTATTGGGGATAAAATTTTCAGAAAATTGTTCAAATCGGTCTGTAATTTATTATATTCTCAACATAAATATCTTACAACATTAAATAGTATTCTCAGTACATTCTTTTATGATATACCTGCTGAATTCGTTTGTACCATATGTTTATCTTTAATACCATCTGTAAGATGATATAAACAACCCTAATGTTTAAGCAAGTTGCCATTTTGTCTCATTTTCAGAAAAAACAATGACCGAGCCAGTTTCAGCGTGGTTTTGACTAGAATAGATACTCCAAAATAACGTGAAACACTTAGGTTTGTGTATATAAAGTGCCAAACGATCTAACTTAAGTTTTATTAAGTCCAAAAAATATTTGTAACCAGAACAATTTATGAAAGCCAACCATTCTCCAATAAGTGCCAAGGCTTAAATAGTGCAGATTAGTGCTTAACACTACAAACGATACTACGTGGGGTGCATGGAATGACCGGTTTTTGTCTCCTTGTTTGGCCCTGAAGTTGTAAGTTGTGTTACGTAGTTGTCATAAAGTGTCTCACTTTAGTCTGGAGTATCATTTTAGTCATAACCGTTTCAGCATAAAATATTCTTAAAAATGAATAAAATGGCTTAAAATACACCTTTCATGCATCTTGAAACAAAAGTAGTAATTACCTAAAGAGAACCATTTAGACATTGAAAACACCATTTTTGTAATCTTTATGTACAGGAGACAGGAATTATATGCAAAAGATCAAGCACTGCCACAGACATGCAAGTGCTTGTGTTTGGCAAACAAGGGCTTTTCTTGCTGTTCCTGTTTGTATGGAAAGGAAACAATCACACATTTGGCGAAGGTACTCAAACAAAAAAAATTGTTATTTTAATTAACACTCTTCTTCCCAGTTTGGAGAAGGCTTTTCTGCTGAGCGAGACGGAAAAACGACATCTGCCCTGGATTTAAACTCGTTTTGCGGCAACCGCCGTCTACTACCTTAGAAGATGCTTTTCAAAATCATTCTCCCTGTTGTGTTTGCTGATCATGCCTTGAATTATCCAGATAAGTGCCAGGATCACTTCTCATTTCGTGTATAACCCCTTACTTCAAAATACATTTTTTTTATTTCGTTCATTATTAGTATTGTTGTTTAACAAATTAATATATGCTTTTCTACCAAAAAAATCAGTGTTTGATCTTTTCCTTGAGAGTTTGCTCGAGAACTTAAATTGTGTCTTCCCTTTAAGAAAAAAAGTGCCATTTTCATCTTTTTGTCTTCTGTCATCAGAATGTCCAAAGCCCTGTAGTTGCTCTGAGGGACTGGAAACGGTTAGATGTTCATGGCTGCAATTGACGTCAATTCCAGGACCCTTGCCAGTAAATACTACTTATCTGTAAGTTTCATATTTGTACTAGATGGGAAACTGCAAGCACAATTTGAAAAAGACACATCCACGTAGAGCGAGGAATGCTAAGCATTTATGCTGCTATATATTGTTTAACCTATAACCACACGACAAACAACTGCTAATTGGGTATATTTAATTAACTTTGCTTTTGTAGCCAGCATCAGTAAGTTCGATCAACTGAAAAAAAATGAAAACATTTATTTGTTCTTTCGGAATGGCTGCATGGTGTTACTTTCCTTTTGATTGTGCTTAAATTTTTAAGTTCGCAAAGACAATAGTTACATGTAAATTAGTCACCACCGGTAAACTTGTGTGAAGTTTTATTTGTATATACCCACGAATAAATGGCACTTTTCGCACTTTCTGAAAGACTAGCTTAGAGGTGACTAGGAAATCACTATTCATCTCTACCTAAGAGAGGTATTCCCGTAATTGCCATCATTTCAATACATTCATACGTACATATAATACGTACGTACGTGCGTACATACGTATCCTTTATTTAACTCGATGAAAGATTAAAGGGTCTGGTCTCGGAAAATATCCATACCCCCTTTACCCACGGAAGGTCACTGTAAATTCCCGAGGGAGGAGGAAACGAAGGCCAGAAATTTCCCAGGAGAAGGGGGACTCAAATCGAACTGTTTGTTTTTCAGCCACTGAAAAGCATGTCAAATACTTACGTATTTTTCGCTTACGACCAAGAAACGGAGAGAAACAATAAATAAAGCTCTTCTCCACTCAGTTTTGACTTGAAACTTCCAAAGAGGACGAAATTGGAAATATTATCGTCGCCGAGTAAACATGGTCTACCCACATCTCATCTCCAGATCCCTAACCGAGAGTCACATTTTCATGGGATAATTCTTCCTAATTGAAAAAACACCGAAGAGTTTATATTTTTATGTGGCATTAAAATTATCTTCGTGGCTTTGGGTTTTCACTACCCTAAATTACTACATGAATAATCATGCCAAAAATAATAAACTTCATAGTGGTAGCATGGGGATGGAAAATGCTAAGGTTAGAGTGCGCAACAATTTACTGCATCTTAGGGGGCTATGAAGTTGTAAGACTTTACAACGTTCCACCAAAGAGGAGACAAAAGATATGCAAAACGGGTGACAAGACGTTTTCACTTCAAGTGCAAAAATATTTGAAACTTTGATGATGAAAATATTGTCTCTTGTAGATTAATCAAAGTACCACTGTAGTTACTCGTGGATACGAAAGCTACCGCAATTGTTTGAAATTGGCAGGCTGAAGTTTCCTTTATGTACTAGTCAGTGTGATATAACAGCTGGGTAATGGTGTAACAGCACAGGGGGCTCTCATATAAAGTTAAAGTCAAAGTCAAAGTCAAAGTCAATTTATTTAACGTCGGTAGTTCCTTCAGTTATGAAACTGGTATCAATGGAAGCCGACGGTGCGCCTTTTACCCCCCTCCCTCTGTCAGTGCTCCGTTTCACGGATATTTAAAGCTTTAGCTACACGGGTCAGAGGAAAGTGGAAACAGACGTTGAAGTCACCGAAGGTCGAACTGGGGACCCCTTGCTCCGAAAGCTGCGCACCAGCCAACTGAGCTACGCCTGTTGGAGAAATAGTATGCAACTAGATACCCAAAATAACGCATGTATGTGAGGTGATCCCCTTTGATGGAATTCAATAACCCTATAAAAGAAGTCTACTATTTCTCCAATAGGCATACGATTACTCTTACGCATAACACGTCCTTTATAAAGAGCTGCACCATGTGTTCAAAGTTCCTAGCACAGGCGACGGGGTCTTTTTGAATAAGATCTCATTTTTGTTGCCAGGTCATATTGTTAATTTCATCATCAGCCGGTTAGCTCCTGGTGCAAAGCTTAATACCTTCGCAAAATTTTCAGTGATATTCTACTTCGCACCACTCATCATCACTGTTGTCTTTGTTATTATTAAGAGTTCGTAAAAATCTCATCAATATGTCTATCAACAGATACTAGAGCATTTTGAATGTTTCCAGCAATAATTTTATTTGAATGTATATCAGGAACGCTGGTACTTGTGGTTTGAACATTATAGAATTCTTCCCATTCATTAATGTTACTTATGCTTACAGCAGTTGGATCTGAAAGAGCAGTGACCACATTTTCTGGCCAATTGTCCCTCACTAGTATGCACAAGGTAGTTTGCTGCTTCTAACACTTTGGCTGGTCGGACCTTTTCATACTTAAATGATGTTTGTAACTTAAGCGTTGTTTCAGTTTAATTGGTATGGTTTGTGATTCATTAATGGGCCTTGGCAAAGTAATTACTGTTGAACTCGCATATGCTGGCACTTTAACAATAAACCACCTCGGAAGTTCACATATTTACACAAACGGAATGCGGGAAGCAATTAGCTGAAATTAAGCGTTCTTTCAAAAGAGTTAATTTCTAATTTTAAAGAATTAATTTCTGCAGACAAAAAATATAGCTCAACTTAAAAAAACTTGCAACAAACGTTAATTATATTGCATATATCGGTACTTCTCGAATGAGCAAACATCATCCTGACACCCTTAGTAGTCGGCACTAATTACATTACATTGGCGTACAAGCGCGAATATTACAAAGGATATTTTAGAGAGAGGTAGCGAGAGATGCCGTCAAGTGACTTTAAACTGCGAGAAACGTCTATATATACCTGACTACAAATAGACATGCGTACTACTAGACTATGCACACCTAAAAATGTAAAAAATGTAAATGCTTTGTTTATAGTGGAAGTGCACTTAGCTATCAAGCTAGTTTACCGGCACTCTACTGTTAACAAGGTGAAAGTAACAATCCAAACTTAACAGAAACATTATTAAGAACCCCAACTGGTGGGAGGCAACCAGTTGGGTGGTGGTGGTGGAGTTGAATCCGGGACAACCGGAAACAAATCCAAGCCAGAGGTTAGAACGGGATTTGAACCCGGAGAAGCCGCATGCAAACCCAACGCCCTAACCACTGGACCGCACTGCCTCCTCAGTGTGAATACCGAAACACCCGATCTACAATAGCGTACATTCCATAACGTGAGAAAATACCTTTGTTCTATAATCGTTCTGCAGTAAAACGAGAACAAATCATTTTCATACTAAATATCATGAGATGCAGACAAGGATCAGGGTTAGGCATCTCGTTTATCGCCAGCTATAATTCCATTTGATGAAAAAAAGAAAGAGAAATCTCATGTAATGTGAAGGTTGTTCAATGGTAAGTCCAACACTTACCGCAAAAAGAAAAATGTATATCCTGGAGTCAAACAAGGATACTTCTAGGGTTCGGGTTCAGGATTACTAGGATTGAATGATCCTCAATTTGCCAACGCTACAAATGTAATGTTCATAAAAACTTCCTAACCGTAATAACAATTGTAATATGAATGGATTCTAGCAAGGCTTTGGCTGAACGCCACCGGCCATGACGCTTGAACAGCCTATCAGAAAAGACGGCGTTTGCGGCAGCAGTGGTGCCACCAGACCTAAGACTGTGGAGGCCAAACAATTTAGCCGGGGGGCCCAGTTGGGAAACAAAAACACCCGGAAGTACCTCCCGCGCTCGTGAATAAGAAATAACGGTGCTTCTTAAGGGCCCACCTTCAACCGACAGGCATTGCGAGCCGTGGAACAATTTCCAGGTAGGTAAATCCTGTCAAAGCTGAAATTCATCCAATCAGATCGCTACGATAAGCAACGGGAATTTTCATAACAAAATAAACGGTCGAAAAGCCTGTCGGTTGAAGGTGAGCCTTTGAGGTATAACTATGAGAGGTTGATTTGAAGTGCTACTTTCTACCCATGTAAACCATGTGAGCGTTAGCCCTACTAATAGAAATGGGCCCACTCAAGGACAGAGAAAAACTCTGACCAGGGTGGGAATTGAACCCACGACCAAATTCTATAAAACGTTTCGGTCTCTCGACCTTCTTCAGTTACAAAAGAGTCGGTAGAAAAATCTACAACTTAAATAAGGTTTTACAACAATGAATAAAAACCGGTTACATAAGAAATTCAAAGAAAAAAATAGGAATCCCCAAAGGGGGCCCCTGAACACAGAAATAACCACAATTAATACTTTAACTATCTAGAGTATACAAAAGGACTTTATAAAAAATTCAGTGTTAAAAAACGCCTTAAGAAATATGCAACAACTTGCCCTAAGTCCGCTAAAGTCAAGTATAGTGGATGCGATTTTTTGAATGGAATTCTTGTCTTTTATTCAGCCCGAAAGGTGAAAGGGAAAACAACTGCGCACTCCAGTATGCTTCTTTGGTGATGAGTAGATTTTCAGTGTTCTCGGAGGTACTATTTTGAATTTGGTCAATACATTGAAATGTAAACTCCGATAACACATGTGGGGTTCGATTAAAATGCGAGGCAACTTCGCAAGTTTTTTTCTTTGTTTTCATAGAAGATTTGTGATTTCTAAATGTGACTTTAAATTAGGTCGTGGTAGAACCGACATATTGGAGATTACACTTCCTGTAATGAACCAAATAAATAATATTCGCTGAATTGCACGAGAGTTTCTGCCGAACAAAATATGTTTTACCCGTTTGTGCGCTCGAGAAGGTTTGTGTGTTGACCAAGAAGTTCTTACAAAGATCGCATCTGGTTTTGTTACAAGTGAAACACCCCGCTGATGGCAATGTAATCGACTCTGGTGAGCCTTTTCTACACTTAGAAGGTGCCAGAATTTCCTTAAGGTTCTTAGACCTGCGGAAGGATGAAATTATGGAATGTTATTTATTTGGTTCATTACAGGAAGTGTAATCTCCAATATGTCGGTTCTACCACGACCGAATTTAAAGTCAGATTTAGAAATCACAAATCTTCTATGAAAACAAACAAAAAAACTTGCGAAGTTGCCTCACATTTTAATCGAACCCCACATGTGTTATCGGACTTTACATTTCAATGTATCGACCAAATTCAAAATAGTACGTCCGAGAACACTGAAAATTTACTCATCACCAAAGAAGCATACTGGAGTGCGCGGTTGTTTTCCCTTTCACCTTTCGGGCTGAATAAAAGACAAGAATTCCATTCAAAAAATCGCATCCACTATACTTGACTTTAGCGGACTTAGGGCAAGTTGTTGCATATTTCTTAAGGCGTTTTTTAACACTGAATTTTTTAAAAGGTCCTTTTGTATGCTCTAGATAGTTAAAGTATTAATTGTGGTTATTTCAGTGTTCAGGGGCCCTCTTTGGGGATTCCTATTGTTTTCTTTAAATTTCTTATGTAACCGGTTTTTATTCATTGTTGTAAAACCTTATTTAAGTTGTAGATTTTTCTACCGATTCTTTTGTAACTGAAGAAGGTCGAGATACCGAAACGTTTTATAGAATTTTAAATTTTTTTATTGTTTTTAAACCAAAAATTGGCCAGTTTCGGCTTCATTTTTAACCAGTTTTTTATCATCTACCGAATCAGGACTGTGAATCCTTGTGATCCTTTTGGCTGGCATCTTTGTTGGCTCAGGAAGCACTCATAACCGTCTTTATATATATATATATATATATATATATATATATATATATATATATATATATAGGTATAATAAAACGACGAAGAGACAAACTCTTGACAGTTCCAGCGTTTAATCGACGTTTCGGCCTTCGGCCTTCCTCAGGATAGTTTAAAAGTTAAAAATTAAAAAAGCTATATACAATGGTTGTGGGTGGCAGAGTTACGGGCTTTTATATAGTACAAAGAAAATGGAAATTAAGGTTACGTAACAAAAGAAAAGGTCTTAATTACAAGCTAGGCAAAACAAAAAACAATTGATAAAAAGGAACAAACAGACTAATTAGATAGATCGTGTTATTACGTAACAAACTCCCCATTGAGGGCCTCTGAATGAATGTGCGGGTCAATGTCATAACAAGGTCCTCAAAGGGGGCCCCTAAACAATGTAATAGATTCCCAATTGAAAGCCCCTGAATGAAAAACCAAACACAAGCACAACAGAATCCCCCAATAGAGTTTTTGAACAAAGACAGCAACGACTAAGTGAAGGTTAACAAAACAAAAGGGCAAGATTACAAACTGGGAACATTCAAAGCTAGATGGGAGCTAACGAGGTCCTACAGACAGCAAAAATTACGATAATTACAAATTTGGGCTGAAAAGAATTTACACTACAATAGAGACAAAGTCAACTGTTGTAGCAGATACGATTTTTGGATTTGAATTCACGCCTTTTGTTAAGACCGTGTGGATATAATGAAAAGAGTTGTGAGGTCCAATATGCTTCTCTGGTGAGGAGCAGTTGTTCAAGATGGGTTGCATTTTTGTGGTTTTCAATTTGTTCGATAATAATAAAACTAATTTGACAAATTTGATGCTCAAAAGAATTATAATGGACCGCCAGCTCACATGTTCTTCTGTTCTTAAGCATTGATGATTTATGGTTACGAAAACGAACCTTGAATTCTGTTGAAGTGGAGCCCACGTACTGCTTTTTGCATTTGTTACAAGCAGCCAAATAAATGACATTTTTGGAAGTGCAGCTTAATTTCTGATTAATCCTATATATGCGGCCCGTAGCAAAACTCTTAAACTTAGTATCTTGAATCAAAAAATGTTTACAAAGGTCACATCTTTTGTTACATTTGCAACAACCTCGATCATCTTCCAAGGTTTCATTTCTGGCTTCAATGTTCCGAAATTTAGATGGAGCTAAGATTTCTTTTAGGTTTTTTGTTCTGCGGTAAGCTGGAAAAATCGACTTTGATGGAAAAATCTCTTAATCAGAAATGAAGCTGCACTTCCAACAGGGTTGTCGTGATGGTGCAGTGGTTAGCACACCCGACTAGTAACCAGGGGGACGCGGGTTCGATTCCCACTCACGGCACATTACGTTTTTCATTCAATAAGGTTCAGTCAGTGGTAGTTCACTGCTACTGGCTAGTGACTACATCGTTGGATTTCCAGCCTTCTTCATACACACAAAACTATATATATATATATATAGATATAGATATAGATATATCTATAGATATATATATTTTTTTTCACGTTTATATATATATATATATATATATATATATATAACTGCAGACAGTACTGTATATAACTGCAGACAGTACTGTTTCGGCCTTCTGGGCCTCATCAGTGCAGTGCTGATGTCTGGGATGGAGGTTAAGCTTATAAAGCCACCCCAAATGTCCCACACATGTGGTACATCTAAGTCATGCCAGAGTGCTCAAACTAGCGAGCTAGTGAGCATGCGCAATTGCTAGCGGCAATGACTCATCCCAGTAGAGTGCTCAATTTGGACATGAAAGCAGAAGCTTTGTAATGCCAAAGAGCTATATCTAAACGTGACAACGATTAAGACGGGGGGGGGGGGGGGGGGTTAGTATCAAACAGAAGAGCAGTTTTCAAGTTTCCACAAGGCCATTCAATTTTCCTCTGTAATTCTACAAAATTGGGCGTCTTAGAACGTGTTTTACAAGTGTATAAATAATATTTGGTGTATAGAAGGAAAATATCTAGTCTGCGTTCTTGAGCGTTCGTCAGTTTGCATTTTTTCCTCCTTTATATGGAATAGAATCTGTTCATTCGAGGGAGTAGGTTTTAAGTTGCTCACATTATTGAACCATTTCACAATATCGGTGTAGAATGAAGACGTAGTAGAACAGTCCAAAAATGTATGAAGTATAGAGTCTTGACTTGAGCATAGAGAGCATTGATCATCGACTGTAATTTTAAATCTTTTCAGTTCTCGCTTAGTAACAGTTATCCTATGCAGAAGCTTAATAAGAATTGCCTTAGCTTATTATTTTTAGTTATTTTATATATCTTTTGAAAGTTAGCTTTCCAGGAAAGTGGACTATGATATCTTCTAAATAACATAATGATTCGATCTATGTTGTCCCAGTGGACCAATGACGACACACATAGTCTTTTTCCTAGTTCCCTATGGAAATCGCACACTCATGAATCATTCTTGTAGGATTCGTAGAAAGCCGCCATTTTGACCGATCGGGCAGTCTCACGTGTTTATTGGGGACAAATAGCCCCAATCTCCCTGTAAATCTCGGCTTTCATGACGCCTACATGACTGATATTCTAATTCAGGCAATTTGAGACCGAGCGGAGGCGGAATTTTCAACTTTTCAACCGATCGCGGAGCGATTTTACTAACGTTTTTCGGCCAAAAAATTACACTACAGGCTTCGGAAAGGATAAAGAAAAGGATTGTGGTGCATCTGATGGAATTTCAAGCGTTAAAATCGCTGAAAATGTAAGATTATTTTCAAACCATACAATGAATGATTTGCCGGTCCCCAGGCCCCTTCGTTTTTCCTCTATATTTGTAAAGACTTCTGGTATCGCCACGGGGCAGTATTTGTAGGATTTAAGCTCGAGTTAAAATTGGGAGATTAGAAACGATCAATAAGAGGTATTTATAGGATTTCAAGAAATATAAATCGTTCGAGTTTAAGATGGAGTCATAGGTTGCGACAATGACCGTCGATATTCAGAGCGACAGATCAAACTAGTACTGTCTTGAGGTTTTACTCTTATTGAACCAACAAAGAAATGACGAATTTAACTTCGCGAATGGGACTTTGAACGCGATGCTCAACGAGTTTGCTGGAATTCGAAAAGTATCTGATGAGTCTCTTGGCCGAAACGCCGCGTCATACCAGCCACGAAATTTAAATTCTTCACAAGTACTTGACAATTTTTTAAAGAAATGACGGCTTGGGAAAAACAGCTTCAAAGAACAAACTTCAAGGCCAAGAAGAGCACTAAAATTTACTCTAATCATTTTGCCGGTGGTTACCGTTCTAATACTTGCGAGAAACCCATTTTGTATATAAAAGGTTATTCAGACGAGAGCAATGATGTGAAGGCTAGAGAAAGCATCGACACGAAAGGAAAACCAAAGCAACATTCAATGCCAGATTCCCAGCCTTCAGTGAAGCAATGCCGTGATAGCTATCTGGAGGAAGAGTCGGATTAAAGTGCTTCGTCCTCGCGCAATGACGAATTAAGTTTTCCACTTTCAGTTGAGGATGGTTTCACATCGACAATCTTAATTTTATTTTAACTTGTGTATTGCGTTCCATGCCATTAGCATTAGATCGGTTTGAAGAAGGGAATAGTTTCTAATCAGTTTCGATTTTCGATTCAAAAACTGTATGTAGAGGACATTCGCTTTTCGGTAGTTTCAGTTAAAGATGGTAAAAAATGCTTCCTCCATATAGGTCGACAGTTCAAACTCTACGAATGTCCGCTGCAAAGTTTACGTTCCACTAAAACATCCGAATCCAAAACAACCTTTGCATCCCAGCTTTTTGTGCATTCGATTAACCGATGTAGAGCGTTAGTCATGAGCTTACAAATGTCACCCATGATCAAAAAACACGCAACAATCCTACCAGTGACTCGAGCAAGTTTCCGAGCAGAGAGACTTCTGTGCGACATTATTTCAGTAACTTCATAATAAAAGGAAAAAATCTTTTCTGGTGAAATAATCATACTATTATTCTTGAAATCCCAAAAAATACCCAACCAGCAAATGATCTGGATAGCGACCCACTGACACTTACCTTTTTTCGGTACAAACCCAGAACGAACAAGATCTGACATAAATTAAGCAATGATTGCTCTTCACCTCGAAAAGTTTTGAGCGGCAGTAATACCATCGTCTAAATAAACAACAATACAAAGCGCCTTTGAGTGCCGATGTTTAACTAAACTGGGGTCTCACGACTTTAGGAAAAATAGAAGGACCTACATTGAGCCGAACGGCAAAACCGTAAATTTGAATTACTTAATAATGCCACCAAAAATCCCAAGAGAAACCCAAAAATAGTTGATCAGATTCAAAAATCGCAATGTGATAATAGCCCGATTTGATATCAAAAGAGCAGGCCCAAGCATAAGGTCTGGTTAACAAACACTGAAGGAATGATTTATTATTCTCAAACCTAATTTTAGACTTCTTAACAAAATAATTTACATGTCTAAGATCTAGGATAAGCCTTTTCTTGAAATTAGGCTAAATAGAGGCCGATAGGGAAGGGGGGGGGGGGGATTAACAACAACCTGTGATGACTGGCACTCGACAACAGAACCAACTTTAAGAAGCTCTGGAACTAATAGCGTTGGAAACAAATTCCGAATT
>OX421453.1:31615069-31617569 GCA_949126865.1 Montipora capitata
AAATGATCGACAGCCATAGAAACGTTGATATTATCGCGGAGCACACGTGTGTGCGTCCGTACGCCATCTTGCCTCGTTCGTTTTTGTTGTCAGGAAACCTACTGATGGATCTTCCTGACGGCATTTTTGATAAGAATGCCCAACTAAGGGAACTGTAAGGACAAAGAACTTTTGTTATATAACATTGGGAAACAATTCAAAGCTCTTGTGATGACTTTAAAGAAAGCATATTCCTAAACGCCCTCACAGGTTACACTTGCTTACGTATTTCTAGATTTAACAAGGTAATTACATGACAAAGAACACAAATCTGACAACTTCAGAAGGGTGCTTACATAAAATCGTATCAACTGAAGCTATGATCTTCGCAGTTTTGAGGGCAACTTTTGCAATTACGTAGAGAAGCCTGAAAATTGCAGGACTTCAACGGGATTTGAACCCGTGACCTCGCGATACCGGTGCGACGCTCTATCTAACTGAGCTACGAAACCACTGACGTTGGGAGCTGGTCATTTGTGGGTTGTAATGTTCCCGTGAGGAATGAATCAACAATGAAATGATATCGGCAGTTCATATATGATCCAATTCATATATCATTTCATCGTTGATTCATTCCTCACGGGAACATTACAACCCACAAATGACCGGCTCCCAACGTCAGTGGTTTCGTTGCTCAGTTGGTTAGAGCATCGCACCGGTATCGAGAGGTCACGGGTTCAAATCCCGTTGAAGTCCTGAATTTTTCAGGCTTCTCTAAGCAATTGCAAAAATTGCGTTCACAACTCCAAAGATCATAGTATCACTTGATTTCATATATGATCAAATTCATATATCATTTCATCGATAAAATATTATGTTGCCCACCTCTGGTTGACCACTTTAGATTTCTCGATATACCCACTAGTAAAGTGGTAACGGGAAATGTATTTTGTTTCTATACGAAGCCAGGGTGTTTCGTTTAACTATTTGCCAAAAGATGTTAAAAAGTGCCTTGTATTGTTCTTTGCTTCCTGTAACTGCTCATTGCTAGAGGTAGCCTTGTACTCTTTCAAGTGACAGAGAATTCGTTTCCAATTTATGCTGTGTACTTATATTCAGTAATTCCAGTTATGATTTAATTATCCATTTGTCTTTGGAAAAGTGTTCTTCTACCACACTTCGAAAGAGTACAAACTTCAAAATGCGCATCGCTTGGCTCAATACTTCGATTTCTCTACATGATTTACAGTGTAATCATACATTATCAGCGAAACAATCGCGATTTTTCTGTTCATAAGCATTGACGTCACATTTCTCTTGATACTGAAATTTGCCAACTACGAAACAAAAGAAGCCGTTTCTGGTTTGTTGATAGGCACCTGGACCAAAACAGACTAAAGAAACTGCCTGAAGGTGTCTTTGATAACAATACCCAGCTAGCAACCCTGTAAGTACTTCTTTTATTAATATAATCAAAAAATGCTGAATGAGATAGATGACTACAAGTGTATGACACTTCTTTTGAAATGCTTTCTATGCTTGCACATCATAAGTAAAAAGGTATATCAGACAACACTGATAATTATTTAAAGCTGTGTTCATTTTGTTGATATAGAGACTATGAGAGAATTTGACGTTTATTCTTACTTTTTGTCAAATAAAAATCTTATAAGAATACCAACTAAAAGTGATTTTTTCATCACATAGGAAGTGAGATAGTTCTCGTGAGGTATTTTTTGTTTGTTGTTATTTTTATGGCTATTCTAATGGAATGATTGATAAAAGAATAAAGGTTCTGTAAATGAATGAAAAATCCATTTTAATGGAAAAATTATTTTGGAGCAAATGTCAACACGCCTTAATTACACCAAGACAAAGTTATGAAGACAGAGAAGGAATCCCTTAGTCTAGCCCTTGGGATATGTTAATTTCAGTCAAGTTGTTTTTAGATGTTACGAAAACTGAAGTCTGTTTCCGGAGACGTCGGCTAATCTTCTTTTATTTGTAGGAAATCTTGACTTATAACCTTTCATGTACTGCAAGCCATTGCGCGAATTATCTTTCCGCCATTTGACCTTCGGAGTGGACAATAAACTCATGTATGCAATAGCGTAAGCAAGGAAATTTGCACATCTTTGCCCCAAGACCCGGAGTAAGTGATAGAGTCTACAATTTCTTTTGAATCCAATGGTTTCTTGGATAAAGTATAGATACGACTCTGAAAGTTATGCGGAGTATTTAACAGCCGCAATTGCTCAATGCCAGATAAGTCTCGTCTGACGTATTGATAACAATCGCGAAAGAGAGGTAGCGAGAGATGCCGGCAAGTGACTTTAAACTGCGAGAAACGTCTATATATACCTGACTACAAATAGACATGCGTACTACTAGACTATGCACACCTAAGAATGTAAAAAATGTAAATGCTTTGTTTATAGTGGAAGTCCACTTAGCTATCAAGCTAGTTTACCGAGACTCTACTGTTAACAAGGTGAAAGTAACAATCCAAACTTAACAGAAA
>OX421453.1:31635069-31660069 GCA_949126865.1 Montipora capitata
AATTTTTGTTTGAAAAACTGTATGTCCAAAAATCGCAATGTGATAATAGCCCGATTTGATATCGAAAGAGCAAGCCCAAGCATAAGGTCTGGTTAACAAACACTGAAGGAATGATTTATTATTCTCAAACATAATTTTAGAGTTCTTAACAAAATAGTTTACATGCCTAAGATCTAGGATAAGCCTTTTCTTGAAATTAGACTAAATAGAGGCCGATAGGGGATAAACAACCACCTGTGATGACTGGCACTCGACAACAGAACCAACTTTAAGAAGCTCTGCAATAGCGTTGGAAACAAATTCCGAATTGTGCAAGGCAGACTTATATTTAAGGACGTTCGCGTCCATTGCTACTGCGCATTTTTTTTGCTCATGTCACGCACACGTCATGCATCGCAGACCACGAAGGTAAGCACGATGCTAAAGGCGCAAACATCTTCCACAAGAATGAAACGTGAAAGCATGTGGTATCATGGGATAGCTGTGGACCCAGGTCTTCTCGGAAATGTCACGCAATGACGTGACAGTGCGAATGGACAATCGCTTTGAGAACTTCGCAGCTATTTTACTCTCTTGAATGCTCGGTGACCCCCATTTTTCTTTCCGTAGATCACTTCCTTTCCTAATTTGACCATTTTATTAAAAAAAGAATTACGTGAGAAGTTACAAATATTTCGCTATTTATGCTCTCGTGCAACCGAAGTTTTCTTTCTTAGAGTAATATGTATCGTTTTTCTAGGTCTATTTCACGACAGAAAAAGACATCAGCTGCAAAAGTTTATTTAGTTATATTAGTTATGTTGAATTGAGTACGTTTACCCGATCTAAATTTCACTAATGCCGCCTTTTTATTCCTGACAGTTGTAAGCTAAGATCGTGTTAAAATAACGCAAGCTTCTAAAAATGCACCTCATGATCTCGAAAACGAGAACGGTGACCCCCCATTTTTTTTGCCTTTTTGGAAAACATAGATCATTACCTTTTCTCGTGGCAAGTTTAACAAAAATCTGTACTTTGAACATTTTGGGCGCGAATGTCCTTAAGATGAACCAAAATAGGTTTAAAATAAAAGGGGATCTTATATAACACACCCTCTCTCTTGCTTATTTTCTCTTGATCAAACTTTTTTCTGAACTTGCTTGCAGGATACACTGGTTGTTTGACGTCCATTCGTACAGGTGTATCTCAATTTATGAAGGGGTTACTTCGTCCAAAAAATATCTTTGTTTCTCCTTTGACGGGTGGGCGAAGAGCAGAAATTGCATATTTAGATTCAACAGTTTTTGTTTCATGACCCCCAATAAACTCACACGTAGTGTCACGCGGGATTTTTTGTGTATGTGTATTTCCAGATTTAACAAGGTTATTACATGACAAAGAACACAAATCTGACAACTTCTGAAAGGTGCTTACATAAACTGCTCAAGTTGCCCACTTCCGACTGGAAACTTAAGATTTGTTCATTACTTGATATACCCACTAGTGAAGGGTTTCCTAGGCCAGTGTCGATTTCAATATACTAGTCGGCATTCGACCCTTAATAGAACATGGATGAGGGGATCCAATAATTAATTTAGGTAAAGAGTGACCGGAAAGACTAAAGGCTAAGCCATGATCCATTGACGACGAACACTATTTCGTAGTGCTAGAGCTTCAGAGTCTGGCAAAGACAAACATGTATACAGGGAGAATGATCTGCCATTTTTAACTTACTAACATGTTGCTTGGAGCCCAAGAAATCGACCAAAGCAAAATAGTGATGGTAATATAGGCTCACTAGCTCCCACCGTTCGATGTTCCTTGAAGTCTTTGGGTTTTGCAACGGGTTGGTAAAGTTTGAACTGTCGCTAAAGCTTTAAAGTTTTGTTTTTTGTTTGTAGGTGGTTGTCAGGAAACCTACTGACGGATCTTCCTGACGGCATTTTTGATAAGAATGCCCAACTAAGGGAACTGTAAGGACAAACAACTTTTGTTATATAACATTGGGAAACAATTCAAAGCTCTTGTGATGACTTTAAAGAAAGCATCTTCCTAAACGCCCTCAAAGGTTACACTTACTCACGTATTTCTAGATTTAACAAGGTAATTACATGACAAAGAACACAAATCTGACAACTTCAGAAGGGTGCTTACATAAAATCGTATCAACTGAAGCTATGATCTTCGCAGGTTTGAGCGCAATTTTTGCAATTGCGTAGAGAAGCCTGAAAATTGCAGAACTTCAACGGGATTTGAACCCGTGACCTCGCGATACCGGTGCGACGCTCTATCTAACTGAGCTACGAAACCACTGACGTTGGGAGCTGGTCATTTGTGGGTTGTAATGTTCCCGTGAGGAATGAATCAACAATGAAATGATATCGGCAGTTCATATATGATCCAATTCATATATCATTTCATCGTTGATTCATTCCTCACGGGAACATTACAACCCACAAATGACCAGCTCCCAACGTCAGTGGTTTCGTTGCTCAGTTGGTTAGATCGTCGCACCGGTATCGCGAGGTCACGGGTTCAAATCTCGTCGAAGTCCTGAATTTTTCAGGCTTCTCTAAGCAATTGCAAAAGTTCCGTTCACAACTCCGAAAATCATAGCTTCACTTGATTTCATATCCGCAGTTCATATATGATCGAATTCATATATCATTTCATCGATAAAATCTTATGTTGCCCACCTCTGGCTGACCACTTTAGATTTCTCGATATACCCACTAGTAAAGTGGGAACGGGAAATGTATTTTGTTTCTATAGGAAGCCAAGGTGTTTCGTTTAATTATTTGCCAAAAGATGTTAAAAAGTGCCTTGTATTGTTCTTTGCTTCCTGTAACTGCTCATTGCTAGAGGTAGCCTTGTACTCCTTCAAGTGACAGAGAATTCGTTTCCAATTTATGCTGTGTACTTATATTCAGTAATTCCAGTTATGATTTAATTATCCATTTGTCTTTGGAAAAGTGTTCTTCTACCACACTTCGAAAGAGTACAAACTTCAAAATGCGCATCGCTTGGCTCAATACTTCGATTTCTCTACATGATTTACAGTGTAATCATACATTATCAGCGAAACAATCGCGATTTTTCTGTTCATAAGCATTGACGTCACATTTCTCTTGATATTGAAATTTGCCAACTACGAAACAAAAGAAGCCGTTTCTGGTTTGTTGATAGGCACCTGGACCAAAACAAACTAAAGAAACTGCCTGAAGGTGTCTTTGATAACAATACCCAGCTAGCAACCCTGTAAGTACTTCTTTTATTAATATAATCCAAAAATGCTGAATGAGATAGATGACTACAAGTGTATGACACTTCTTTTGAAATGCTTTCTATGCTTGCACATCATAAGTAAAAAGGTATATCAGACAACACTGATAATTATTTAAAGCTTTGTTCATTTTGTTGATATAGAGACTATGAGAGAATATGACGTTTATTTTTACTTTTTGTCAAATAAAAATCTTATAAGAATACCAACTAAAAGTGATTTTTTCATCATATAGGAAGTGAGTTAGTTCTCGTGAAGTATTTTTTGTTTGTTGTTATTTTTGTGGCTATTCTATTGGAATGATTGATAAAAGAATAAGGGATCTGTAAATGAATGAAAAATGCATTTCAATTGAAAGTTTTTTTTTGGAGCATATCTCACCATCCCTTAATTACACCAAGACAAAGTTATGAAGACAGAGAAGGAATCCCTTAGTCTAGCCCTTGGGATATGTTAATTTCAGTAAAGTTGTCTTTAGATGTTACGAAAACTAAAGTCTGTTTCCCGAGACGTCGGCTAATCTTCTCTTATTTGTAGGAAATCTTAACTTATAGCCTTTCGTGTATTGCACGCTATTGCCTGAATTATCTTTTTGCCATTTGACCTTCGGAGTGGAAAATAAACTAATGTTTGCAATAGCGTAAGCAAGGAAATTTGCACATATTTGTCCCAAGACCCGGAGTAAGTGATAGAGTCTACAATTTCTTTTGAATCCAATGATTTCTTGGATAACGTATAGATACGACTCTGAACGTTATGCGGAGTATTTAACAGCCGCAATTGCTCAATGACAGATACGTCTCGTCTGACGCATTGCTTAAGAATCGCGGAAGTCTCGGGAAACGGACTTTCGACCTAAAAATAACGTTTGTGAAATTTGCATACCTTGGTGAACACACCTATTGAGTACAATTTCACTCTCTTGCTTATTTTCTCTTGATCACACTTTTTTCTGAACGTGCGCACAGAATACATTGGTTGTTTGATGTCCATTCGTACATGTGTATCTAAATTTATGAACGGGTTACTTCCTCCAAAAATATCTTTGTTTCTCTTTTGACGGGTGGGTGAAGTACAGAAATTGTATATTTAGATTCAACAGCTTTATTTCATGACCAAGGAAACAAATCTGACAACTTCAAAAAACTTTTGAGAAAATAACACAACTTGAATGAATCCCAATAAACTTACACTTAGTGTCAAGCGTGATTTTTGTGTATGCGTATTTCCAGATTTGACAAGATTATTTTACACGAATATGACAACTTTAGAAAGGTGCTTACATGAAGTGCTCAAGTTGCCCATTTCCGACTTGTTCATTACTTGATATACCCACTAGTGAAGGGTTTCCTAGGCCAGTGTCAATTTCAATATACTAGTTGGCTTTCGACCCTTAATAGAACATGGATGAGGGGACCCAATAAGTAATTGATGTAAAATGTGAACGGAAAGACTAAAGGCTGAGCCATGATCCATTGACGACGAACACTATTTCGTAGTACTAGAGCTTCAGAGTCTGGCAAAGACAACCATGTATACAGGGAGAATGATCTGCCATTTTTAACTTACTAACATGTTGCTTGGAGCCCAAGAAATTGACCAAAGCAAAATAGTGATGGTAATATAGGCTCACTAGCTCCCACCGTTCGATGTTCCTTGAAGTCTTTGGGTTTTGCAACGGGTTAGTAAAGTTTGAACTGTCGTTAAAGCTTTCAATTTTTGTTTTTTGTTTGTAGGTGGTTGTCAGATAACCAGCTGACGGATCTTCCTGACGGCATTTTTGATAAGAATGCCCAACTAAGGGAACTGTAAGGACCAAATTTCTGTTATATAACATTGGCAAACATTTTTTGTGTATGCGTATTTCCAGATTTGACAAGGTTTTTTTACGACAAAGAACACGAATCTGACAACTTTAGAAAGGTGCTTACATGAAGTGCTCAAGTTGCCCATATCCGACTTGTTCATTACTTGATATACCCACTAGTGAAGGGTTTCCTAGGCCAGTGTTGATTTGAATATACTAGTTGGCTTTCGACCCTTAATAGAACATGGATGAGGGGACCCAATAAGTAATTCATGTAAAATGTGAACGGAAAGACTAAAGGCTGAGCCATGATCCATTAACGACGAACACTATTTCGTAGTACTAGATCTTCAGAGTCTGGCTAAGACAAACATGTGTACAGGGAGAATGATTTGCCATTCTTTACTTACTAACATGTTGCTTGGAGCCTAAGAAATCGACCAAAGCAAAACAGCGATGGTAATATAGGCTCACTAGCTCCTACCGTTCGATGTTCCTTGAAGTCTTTGGGTTTTGCAACGGGTCGGTAAAGTTTGAACTGTCGCTAAAGCTGTAAATGTTTGTTTTTTGTTTGTAGGTGGTTGTCAGAGAACAAGCTGGCGGATCTTCCTGATGGCATTTTTGATAAGAATGCCGAACTAAGGAAACTGTAAGGACCAAATTTCTGTTATATAACATTGGGAAACAATTCAAATAGGCAATGAAAAAACACGCCACCCAAAGTCCCAGTGGACCAAATAAAAGTCCAAGTGGACTATGATATCTCCTAAATAACAGAATGATTCGATCTATGTTGTCCCAGTGGACCAATGACGACTTTTTCCTAGTTCTCTATGGAAATCGCACACTCATGAATTATTCTTGTAGGATTCGTAGAAAGCCGCCATTTTCACCGATCGCGGTGACGTTTGGCGTGTTTACTGAGAAGATATAGTCCCAGTTTTCCTGCAAATTTTGGCTTCCTAGCTTTTATGACGCCTACATGACGGACATTCTAATTCAGGCAATTTGAGCCCGAGCGAAGGCGAAATTTTCAACTTTTCGACCGATTTCGGAGCGGTTTTACTAACGTTTTTTGGCCAAAACATTACATTACACGCTTCGGAAAGGATAAAGAAAAGGATTGTGGTGCATTTGATGAAATTCCAAGCGTTAAAATCGCTGAGAGGTAAGATTATTTTCAAAACGTACAATGAATGAGTTGCCGGTCCCCAGGCCCCTTCGTTTTTCTATATTTGCAAAGACTTCTGGGATCGTCAGGGGGCAAACAAACCAATCGATTGCGCTGCTCGAGTTAAAATACGCGATTGGAAACATATAGTAACAAAGTATTTGTAGGATTTAAGCTCGAGTTGAAATTGGGAGATAAGAAACGTTCAATAAGAGGTATTTGTAGGATTTCAAGAAATATAAATCGTTCGAGTTTAAGAAGTACCTTGCATACGGTGGTTGCGCCCGCAGTGCACGCAGCAGTCAAAATTTTAGTGTCCTAACGTAAGTGTTACGTTTCATGTGTGCCTAAATGACGTAGTTTATTTAGCTGCAACAAATCCCATTCGAAATGAACCGATCATGGGTATTTTTCTCATTTTTTTTCCCAAGTATAAGTATATTTCCCAAAATATAAAGGCAATATTAAAATTGTTTTGACCTATTCTAATACTTGGCTAGATAAGTTCAACGAATAACAAGTTATTTAGTGTATAATTTCTCAGTTAAAGTCTTGCCTTGCGAAAATAAGCCAGAGAGTTGCCGGACGCGGGTAACCCAGTTTTGGCGCCAAACTTAAAGTTAAAAACCCAAAAGTGTTTCAAATTTTTAATTTGTTACTACTGTATCTGTTTTAGTATCTCGTTTCTTAAATCCTCTTGTGGGTTATCGATGTGGTCTCCAGAGAGAAACGTTCCCAGATTTAAATGCCTTTTGTGTGAACATTCATTCTCTTGTAGCAATAATTTGTATAAACATTACCGAACTTTCACCGATCACCGTCCCCAACCAAAACCGTCGCTAAACTGCAAGGAGGTCACCGATTTATTTCTAGACAAGGACTTCAGCCCCTGCCAACGGAAAGCCAGAGAGGGAACGATCTGAAGTTTCTCGTACAAATGTACTTTGGACTGGAGGAAGGTTTCAACAAACTCCTTCGAAGCCGACTCCTGTCGGCGAAGTCTTCCTCTGCCGAATAAGTCCGTAACTATCTCACTCCACCTTGAATAAAATCTTAAATCCGCTCTACTGATCCAATCCATATTATTGCAAATATTCACCGTATAAAGCTGTTGTAATATAATCTAAAATTCATGTATATAAATGACCTTTGCTCATAATGAAGGCAGGCCACGCTCTGATAAGCTGTGCACTCTGGCCGATTTTACTGCTGCTGGGGTGTTCGGTCGCCAACAACAACTTGAGTGGGACGTCTATAATGTTATCATGCTTTCCTGGACCAGATTTCACGGAGGAAAATATTGTATTCGCCGAGAAAAACCTGAATTTCTCTCTAAATGTAACTGCTTCTTCAAGGAGCCTGGTTTCGCTTGGATGCGTCATCAACAATGGTCTTGGAATTGGCAATCATCGGCCTTTGTTCCAAGAAATTACACGGACGCTGAACTATGACACTCATAGAAACTGCAATCACGGGCTATTGTTTCAAGGGAACAAAAGGATCATGCCGAGTTACACTTAAAGGAGGCGAAAAAGGTGGACATCAAAAAGGATTATTTATTATAACAACTCTACGGCTACGTTTCGTTTATTACTAATTGGCGATCTTGTTTTCAAGTTAAACCCTGGTCCCTTGGGTGAACGTATAGAAGCCGTTGTATCGACCCGTAAAACTAGCATTCATTGTTCGGTAAGACCTGATGCATCCCGCAACAGCGGCAATCTAATTACGGTGAACTGTTCGGCTGGCATATCTAACCGAAGCCGCAAAGTTTTACCTCTGACCCTTTGCTCGTTCCGTTAAATCAAAGTCCGCTGACTTCTTTGACCTTGCAGTCAATTCTGCGGCTGATTTAGTGGCAATAACTGAGACTTGGCTCACTGAAAGCGACTCTGCGGCAAGACTTGAGATAATTCCACCTGGGTATCAACTGATTAACCAACCGCGCCCCAGCAGACCTGGTGGTGGAATTGCTCTCCTTTACAGAGGCAACATTTCCATAAAAAAGATCAGATGCACTACGATGACATCCTTCGAGTATGCTGAGTTTATTGTTAAATCTGGGTCATTTAGCACTAGACTTGTGATTGTTTACCATCCTCCATACTCTAGAGAGCACCCTCACACAGATAGGTCATTCTTAACCGAGTTCACGACATACCTGGAAAGTATCATACTATCAGTTGAGTCTTTGCTCATTGTCGGTGACTTTAACTTACACGTAGACGACCCAGACGACGCTGTCTCTGCTGCTTTTTTGGACACCCTTGAGTCTATGAATCTTGCGCAACACGTGACTGGTCCAACACATGAACACAATCATACCCTTGATTTAGTTATCACGCGTCAGTCTGACAAGGTCCTTTTATGTCAACCGAAGGTTGGCTTTCTTTTTTCTGATCACGCGCCTATCTTCTGTCCTTTAAATTCCATTAAACCTCAATTCAGCTCTAAGTCATATACTTACAGGAAATACAAAGCAGTGGATGTTGTGGCACTTAAGGAGGATCTCTCAGTCTCCACCCTCTGCAATGACGACTTCGCACATTTGGACGACTTGGTTAATTGCTATAATTCTACATTATCGTCGCTGATAGATCGTTACGCCCCTTTGAATAAAAGAACTGTTGTAAACAGGCCACGTGTTCCCTGGATTGACTGTGATATCAAGGCAGCAATCAGAGAGAGGCGAAACGCTGAACGTAAATGGCGGGCTAGCAAGTCACTCGCGGATTTTGCGGCGTTTAAAATAAAAAAAGAATTACGTCACTAAACTTATGAATAGTGCACGCTCCAAGTATTATAGCAACTTTATCCGCGACAATAGCACTGACCAACGGAAATTATTTAGAGCAGCTAAGTCCTTACTTTCTGAGTCAAAGACTCTATCGTTAGCGGATGGGACTGACACTTCGGCACTTGCTAATAATATTGGAGAGTTCTTCCTTCGGAAGGTTAAAGACATCCACTCGAAGTTGGAAACCAGCAGTTCATCGTTTTCTATGGTTGATTCTACTGTTTCACGTAGTGCTGATGTTTCATTAACGGAGTTTAATACTCTCTCTGTGGATGATGTCAGGAAATTAATATCCCGCTCGGCTAAGAAGTCCTCCTGCTTGGACCCCATGCCAACTTTAATGGTTGTGCAGTGCTTAGATGAGCTGCTACCTGTTATTACGACAATTATCAATATGTCTTTAAAGCGCGGTCACCTTGCGGACAAATGGAAGGAAGCAATAGTCACCCACCTACTAAAGAAACCCGGGACCGAAATGTTGTTTAAGAATCTCCGCCCTGTCAGCAATTTGGCCTTTATCTCCAAGCTGACAGAGACTGCTGTTGCGGACCAACTGCAGTCTCACATGTCTCGCCATGGCTTGTACCCAGTTCTCCAATCTGCATATAGACGCCATCACAGTTCTGAGACAGCCTTACTAAAGGTCCGTAATGACATCCTTCTTAACATGAATAAGCAACATGTTACTCTTCTCGTGTTGTTAGATCTCAGTGCTGCGTTCGACACAGTGAATCATGAAATTCTACTTGAGAGCATGACGTCGAAGCTTGGTATGGGAGGTACAGTACTATCATGGTTTTGCTCCTACTTATCTGGTCGATCGCAGTGGGTAGCTGTTGATTATAAACTATCGAAGTCATTTCATCTTGACTGTGGCGTTCCGCAGGGGTCCTGTCTCGGCCCGCTGTTATTTAACATCTATTCTCAGCTATACCTTTCATTCAGCCCGCGCAACTCTTTGTGTCAAGATGCTGCTGTGAGTGCCATGGAAGCCTGCATTGCTGACATCAAGAAATGGACTCAGTACAATAGTCTTATGTTGAACGACGGATAAAACTGACTTTATTATGATCGGAACCCGTCAGCAATTAGCTAAAGTCAATGTAACTAGCATACGAGTGGGAAATCATCTGATAACCAAGTCCAGATCTGTTAGGAATCTGGGTACTTGGTTCAATGATACATGTGATATGTCCCAACATGTGACCAATCTTTGCAGTGCATCATCCTTTCACTTACACAATATAAGACGCATAAGAAAATATTTAACGCAAGAAGCGGCTGCAACACTGGTGCACTCTTTTGTCACATGCAGAATTGATTACTGCAATAGCTTATTGTATGGTCTACCCGACTACCAGTTATCCAAGCTTCAAAGGGTCCAAATTCTCGGCCGCCAGATTAGTTTATAAGGAAAGTAAATTCTGTCACATTACCTCATTATTGATGAAACTTCATTGGCTTCCCATAATCTACAGAATCAGGTTCAAAATAGCACTTTTAACGTAGAAGGCAATCAGTAGCTTAGCGCCGTCCTACATAAGTGATCTTATTTCCATTAAGACCGGTGCAAATTACTCTTTGCGATCTGGCAATGAATTACTTTTAAATTTTCCTTTACGTAAGTCTTATTCTACACTTGGTGACAGTTCTTTTAGTATGGCTGCTCCTCACGTTTGGAATTCACTTCCTTCCTTCATTAGGAAAGTCACCACAATTAACAATTTTAAAAGTCAACTTAAAACTTATTATTTTAAATTAGCATATTTTTAGCTTACAGGAATTAACAATTTTATTGGCACTTTGAATTCATGTAACTAATCTTAAGTTAACTTACAAATCTATTTAATGAATATATTCTTAGCTTATATGAACTGATAAATTTTATTGGTATTTTAATCCATGTTAAGCGCATGCGATCATTCTGTCATGAAGCATGCGCTATATAAGTTTTTAAGTTATTATTATTAAGAGATCGATAGGCTAGGATTGGAGGTCGATATCGAAGACGATCAACTGAAATTTCAATATTTTGTATCTAACCAATCAGAGAGCACACAATTGCTATGACGTCAGGACACTAAAATTTTTCCCGCCCGCTGAATGCTGATTGGTCAATTCAAATTTCAGGCGCGCCGGCCGTATGCAAGGTAGTCATAGGTGGTGGCGATAACCGTGCAGTGAGTGTATGGATGCGACAATGACCGTCGATATTCAGAGCGACAGATCAAACTGGTACTGTCTTGAGGTTTTACTCTTATCGAACCAACAAAGAAATGACGGCTTAGGAGAAACAGCTTCAAAGAACAAACTCAAGGCCAACAAGAGCACTAAAATTTACTCTAATCATTTTGCTGGTGGTTACCGTCGTAATACTTGCGAGAAGCTTATTTTCTATATGAAAGGTTATCCAGACGAGGGCAATGATGTGCAGGCTAGAGAAAACATCGACACCAAAGGAAAACGAAAGCAACATTCAACGCTAGATTCCGAGCCTTCATGCAGTGAAGCAATGCCGTGATAGCTATCTGGAGGAAATCGGATTAAAGTGCTTCGTCCTCGAGCAATTCCGAATTAAGTTTTCCACTTTCAGTCGAGGATGATATGATTTCGAAATCTAAAAAAAAAAAAAAAAAATACTGCTCACTGAATTGGTTTTCAAGATACTTTTCAAAAACCAAGTTTTAGAGGTGGTACCCAGCAAACACCCTTTAAAACATTGCCTCACAATAGTATTACACAGGTATGATAATGAAGCTGTTGCCCTTTTGTAAGGATTGGAGTAATCTTTTCCCATTGGACACACGACTATTAAGAGTGGAAAATCCTTTCAAGCTTCCTTAACCTGACCTAATTTATCTTTTTATCTGTGACGACATTTCTGTCATCCTGTAGAGTGCTCTTTTACCTCTTCAAAGATTTGTCTATCTACATTATGTATCAGTGACATTTTGCATTTTGCCTGAGTATGATATTTATGCTGGTACTTGTACTATAGAAAGAGTATGCTGTTTCCTTCTTTCTGCGGGAAATATCAAATAGTACATCAAATCAGTTAATAATGGTTCATTTTTTGCAGTTCTATTTTGTATCCCTCAACTGAAATATTGTGCTATTATTAAAAGTTGTCACATTTTTAGGATCTTTGCTGTAAAGAGAAATATCAAGGTTAATATTTTATATTTGCAGGGGGCCTCAGAATATTATGTACTACCTGGATCCAAACTCATTTTATTATTGGAGAAGATTTCTTTCAGCATTGTTTTAGAAACCTCAGGACTCTGTTGTTGTTATTACTGTCTAGATAACACACAGCACACTTTTGTATGAAATATGAAATAGCAAACAATAATTTCGTTAGAGCAAAATTACTGTTGCTTTAAAACATTAATGACAACCCAACTTACGGTGCTCATAAAATATTCACAGTCTCTTTCCTATGTTCTTTGCAACTGTCCTTCATTCAGATTATTGTCCATTATCCAAGTAAAATTTTCTCAAGGGAATTGCCAGCACATTTGCACAGCCTGGGTATTGCCCTTTGCAAGGCTATTAAAGAACACATCAGCTGTTACTTTGGCAGCATTCAGAAGCAAACGTTTGCTCTCGAGATTAACAAAGTCTCAGCCACAGCAATTGATGCAAGAAATCTAGAAATACCTCGACTAGGAAAAGGGGGCAGAATAAAGATAATTAATTGTCAGATCAAAATTAATCACAGCTATTTTAGGTGAATCGTGGAGGACATCTTTACAAAAACCTCGCACACTTGAAAATACGCTAATGTAACGATACCTGCGAAAGGTCCAGCGTATTTCTCCGCCGATATTCCGAACGATTTCCTGTACATTTTGTGCTGTGATTGAGACTTTCTCCTCGAGCAAAACCTTGCCAAACGAACCAGGCGAGTATGGCGATCAACTTATCTACGTGTGAGAGGACACGAAACAACTTCACGGCCTGCTGACTTCTGATTGGGCAGAAAAACACAAAGAATTTCTGGCACCAATCAGAATTGAGAATTACCCCTGCTGTTTGGAACTGGTCTGGTAAGAACTTGTCCCCAGGGGCTCTTCTCGCCCTACTATGCTTTTCTTTGTCGCCATTTTCTTTTGCCCGTTTAGACTTCTCCTTGCCTCCGCGATCAGCCCCTGGGTCTCTGAGGATGGATCTGACCTAACAAGCAATGATTGCTCTTCGCACCTCGAAAAGTTTTGAGCGGCAGTAATACCATCGTCTAAATAAACAACAATACAAAGCACCTTTGAGCGTCAATGTTTAACTAAACTGGGGTCTCCCGACTTAAAAAAAAATATAAGGACCCACATTGAGCCCGAACGGCAAAACCGTAAATTTGAAATACTTAATAACGCCACCAAAATCCCAAGAGAAACAGAAAAATTGTTAATCAGATTCAAAAATCTCAATGTGATGGTAGCCCGACTTGATATCAAAAGAGCAGGCCCAAGCATAAGGTCTGGTTAACAAACACTGAAGGAATGATTTAGCATTCCCAAGATCTAGGATAAGCCTTTTCTTGAAGTGACACTGAATAGAGGCCGATAGGGGATTAAAACAACGACCAGTGATGACTGGCGCTCGACAACATAACCTGCAGCATAGCTCTGCAATAGCGGCGGAAACAAATTCCGAATTGTGCAAGGCAGAGTTATTATATTTAAGATGAACCGTAGTTGGGGTATAATAAAAGGGGATCTTATATTACACACCCTCTCTCTCTTGCTTATTTTCTCTTGATCGTACTTTTTTCTGAACGTGCTTACATCTTGTAAGCACTGGTTGTTTGACGTCCATTCGTACATGTGTATCTCAATTTATGAACGGGTTACTTCCTCCAAAAATATACTTGTTTCTCCTTTGACGAGTGGGCGAAGTGCAGAAATTGCATATTTAGATTCAACATTTCTATTTCATGACCAAGGAAACAAATCTGACAACTTTAAAAAACCTTTAAGAAAAAAACACAACTTGAATGAATCCCAATAAACTCACACTTAGTGTCAAGCGGGATTTTTTGTGTGTGTGTATTTCCAAATTAAACAAGGTTATTACATGACAAAGAACACAAATCTGACAACTTCAGAAAGGTGCTTACATAAAGTGCTCAAGTTGCCCACTTCCGACTGGAAACTTAAGATTTGTTCATTACCTGATATAACCACTAGTGAAGGGTTCCCTAGGCCAGTGTCGATTTCAATATACTAGTCGGGTTTCGACCCTTAATAGAACATGGATGAGGGGACCCAATAAGTAATTTATGTAAAATGTGACGACGACGAGCACTATTTCGTAGCACTAGGGCTTCAAAGTCTGCCAAAGACAAATATGTATACAGGGCCACTGATCTGCCACGAATCTTCCTGACGGCATTTTTGATAAGAATGTCCATCTAAGAGAACTGTAATGACCAAATTTCTGTTACATAACATTGGAAAACAAATCAAAGCTCTTGTGATGACTTTAAAGAAAGCATATTACTGAATGCCCTCACAGGTTACACTTGCTCACGTATTATAGATTTAACAAGGTTACTACATGACAAAGAACACAAATCTGATAACTTCAGAAAGGTGCTTACACAAAAAGCCCAAGTTGCCCACTTCCGACAGGAAACTTAAGATTTGTTCATTACTTGATAAACCCACTAGTGAAGGGTTTCCTAGGCCAGTGTCGATTTCAATATACTAGTCGTCTTTCGACCCTAAATAGAACATGGATGAGGGGATCCAATCAGTAATTTATGTAAAATGTGATCGGAAAGACTGAAGGCTAAGCCATGATCCATTGACGACGAACACTATTTCGTAGTAATAGGGCTTCAAGTCTGGCAAAGACAAACATGTATACAGGGCCACTGATCTGCCATTTTCAACTTACTAACATGTTGCTGGGAGCCCAAGAAATCAACAAAAGCAAAATAGTGATGGTAATATAGTCTCACCAGCTCCCACCGTTCGATGTTCCTTGAAGTCTGTCGGTCTTGCAAAGAGTTGGTAAAGTTTGAATTGTCGCTAAAGCTGTAAATTTTGTTTTTTGGTTTGCAGGTCGTTGTCGAAAAACCAGCTGACAGATATTCTTGACGGCATTCTTAATAAGTATACCCAGCTAACTGACCTGTAAGGACCAAACTTCTTTTAAATATCATTGGAAAACAACTAAAAGCTTTTGTGATAACTTTAGAGAAAGCATATAACTAAGCGCCCTTACAGGCTACACTTGTACGTGTATTTTCAGATTTAACAATTTTATTACACGACAATTAAAGAACACGAATTTGACAACTTGAGAAGGAGCTTAGTACATAGAGTGCTCAAGTTGCTCACTCCGACTGTCAACCTAAGATTTGTTCATTACTTGATATACCCACTAGTAAAGTGTTAACGGAAAATGTATTTTGTTTCTATAGTAAGCCATGGACGAGGGGATCCAATGAGTAATTTATCTAAAATGTGACCGGAAAAGACTAAAGGCTGAACCATGATCCACTGACTATTTCTTAGCAATAGGGCTTAAAAGTCTGGCAAGGACAGACTCATTTTGATAAGAATGCCCAAGTAACGCGGCTGTAAGGACCACATCTCTGTCATATAACATTGAAAAAGTAAACAATTCAAACTTTGATTCGAATTGTGAAGTTGCTGATTTGATGAGAATTGTATGCTAACTTCCCGTATTTATATCAGAGAGATTAAGGGGCTAGAGAACAAAGGGTCGGGTATAGGACTTTTTGCAGTTGTCAATAGGCTTTGTAATATTTTCTAGCTTCTCATCGTATTGCTTTCAAACTGAGCCCATGTCGATGTTTCTCTCACCATTACTTTATGCCTTTAGGTCTCTCAGGGAATCAATTTTGATAATAAAGCGGCCACAAACTTTTTTAAAATCGCAGACAGGAACACCAAGCAAAACCTGTCAAGGCAAGCAACCAAGACAAGGAAAAAGAAAACTAATAACTGAAAAAAAAAAAAAAAAAAGCAAAAAACACAACAACATGAAATCAAAGTAAAAGTCATGGAGTTAAAAAGATCTTGCTTAGAACACACAAAGCGATCTCGATGGACACACTTAAAGTATCAACTGGTGATTTTAGATTTTTTTTACCTTCCTATTTACCAACTTATCAACTACAAATAAGCAAGTCACTTCTTTTCATAGAAAGGAAGTGTTCTTATTTATGTACGTTTTAGGGTAAATTATGTTAAAAGGAATACCCTTTACTGTTAGGTAGAGCAACACTCTATTGGTTTTTGTTTCGTTTCCTCAGAAACGAAACGTATCTTCTTTGACTTCGGGGTTAGCTATTTACAAAGTGAGGTAGAGTGGACAATCAAAATAAAATTTGTAATTGAAATTCTAAACATTAGATGCAAAAACAAACTTGCGAACACACGTGAACCTAAAGCATTGCAAATCGTATTGTTGACAAGCACAAAAGCGATCATAAATAGAAAGTTTTCACTATCTGAATGACTTTAGGTTAGATTAAAACGATATATTGTTGAAAAAATTCGAAGTTATCTCGCTTTGTGTTAATGAGTAATGTAAACTATCTTCGCACGTAGTAATAAACTGTGTTAACGAGAAACCAGTTATTGCAAAGCTAGAACTGCCCAAGTTCATATGTAACACACGTAATAGAAGATTCACAGAAAACGGAATTTGAAAAGTTATGCAGTGGCGTTTGAAGGTAAAATAGGTATTTGTAGACTTTATTCTTTAATCTGTCCTGCTTTTTAATGATTAAGATTTATTGACACTCTGTATCAGACTTCAGAAAGTTAGCGTTCACATTGCTATCTTTACTTCTCGAGAGTTTCTAGAGATTAAGCTTAATCAATATGACGGACCGAGTGCCCCACACTACTGTATTTTATCTTTTCTCCGGCCCTTACCATTCCTGAAACGAAACACTTTTTCTTTTTGAAATAGTTTCTTGTTGTTGTTTCTTGTATCAACATACAGACGGAAGCTATCTCTAAAAAGTTTGAATTTAAGATGCGCTTGTTGCAAATGGTGAGCGAAAACCGGAAAATCAAATCATATTATGAGGATTGTATGCTAACTGCTTGTATTCATTTCAGAGAGATAATAGTAAAGTTCAGTTACTCATAATAATAAAGTTTATTCTATGAAGTGGTATAACAGCCTTAAGGTTATGATTTGTTGGTAGGGAGCTGAGTGACAACCAGCTGAACAAACTGCCTGGGGGTGTCTTTGATAACTTTACAAAGCTAGTGAAGCTGTAAGTACTTCTAATATAAAGATTTATTCAAGCCTAGAGGCGGAGGTCCCCTCTTATTTATTCTTACAATAATTTAACCTGGCTTGAACCTGAGATCAAATCGAAAACCAGGTCGGTGGTTATTAAAAAACAAAAACACCTGAGTTTGATGATTTTTAAGCTTAAGCCTGCGATATGTCCAGGTAATACCTGTCATGAGATATCTTGTTTTGAAAGGTGTCAATTAACCATAACATGGATGTCCAATATCAAAGATGCTCCCGCCAAAAAAACAGGGGTGGCACCACAGAGTTTCACATTGGCGTACATTGAGGAGTGGATATACGCGCTAGAACTAATATAATTAAGCATTGTTAAAATAAGAAAAAAGATGAGATCAAGCGCATTACAGTTATATTCACTTACATTTTGAAATTCTTTGTGCACACACATGCGACATAATAAATATTAAAAAAAAAAAACTCGTTCACATAAGATTAATAATTGTTTCAAAGCTGTGTTATTTTTGCTGATATCTACATTACTTAATGAGCGCATATGATGTTTGTTCTTACTTCTTATACCTCACAACGAATGACTAAAAATCTAAATTACGAGAATACCAACTATGAAGTGATTTGTTTGTTATATAGTTTTGCCTCATCTCGCTTTTTTGAGCATGGTATGAGCATTTCACTCGCTGACTTTGCCTTTATTTTGAGATTTGCTGGTTTTGATTCGAAAACCATTCATGCTTTTACCAACTCGACCTGTGTTATATTTCCTCTTTCTTAAATACCATTAGACATGATTTAAAGCTATACTGATGATACCACGAAAGAAATTGGTCTTATGATATTTACTGTTTTCTTTGATTTTGCTTATGATAATGGCATTACTGAAAAAAAGAAATGATGAGTCCATTTCAACTGAAGGTTTAGTTTGGAGTAAATTTCACTATGCGCTTATAGAACATATTACTTAACGTGCTTACAGGGTAGACATGTTGTTTGTCGTGTTTTTCGTAAATGTGAATCTCAATTCATGAACGCGTTACTTCCTGCAAAAAAGTCTTTGTTTCTTCATTGTCTGGAGTCTCCCATATTGGCATCAGCGATCATAGCCTCGTCTATGTTTATCGAAAACTTTCTTCTGATTTATCATCTATAGGACACTCTTACATCTCTTATAGAAATTTTTTGAAATTTTAATACAGATAATTTTCGAAATGAAATCTCTCAACAAGACTGGTCTTTCGATGAATCTGAAGATCCAAATTTGGTTTGGTCTAACTGGAAAACAAAATTTTTGCGCGTTGTCAATTCTCATGCTCCAATTCGAACTAGACGTGCTAAATTGAATAACTCACCATGGATTAATTCAGTTTTGAAGAATGATATGCGCTGTCGTGATGCTGCTAAAAAGAAGGCGATAAAAACAAAGAATCCTCATGACTAGGCTAATTACAGCAAATTACGAAATAAAATCAACAATAATGTAAAAACCACTAAGGCATCCTATTATCATAATAGTCTTATTCAATCCGAAGGAAACTCTCGAAGGACTTGGAAACCAGCTGGCAAAGGAAGTCAAAGTAAATGATATATCTATCTGTAATTCTAACGAGATTTCAATTTTTTTTCGTCCAACTACTAGCAGTATTGTTTTTACTCATCTAAATAGATTGTCGAAAACTAAATCTACTGGGTTAGACAATATCTCTGCTAAGTTAATTCGTGAGTGTGCTGATATTATTTCAGGTCCGTTATGTGATTTGTTTAATAAATCTTTTGAAAGGTGTCAATTAACCATAAAATTAATGTCCAATATCAAAGATGTTCCCGCCAAAAAACGCGGGTTGCACCACAGAGTTTCACATTGGCGTACATTGAGGAGTGGATATACGCGCTAGAACTAATACTATTAAGCATTTTCCTGAAAACTTCAACAAATTCTCTTTTCGTCCAACTACTAGCAGTATTGTTTTTACTCATCTAAATAGATTGTCGAAAACTAAATCTACTGGGTTAGACAATATCTCTGCTAAGTTAATTCGTGAGTGTGCTGATATTATTTCAGGTCCGTTATGTGACCTGTTTAATAAATCTTTGATGTCTGGCATATTTCCTGACGATTGGAAACTTGTCAGAGTGATTCCGTTGTTCAAAAAGGGCGAGTCATTTGATTTAAACAACTACCGACCTATCTCTGTCATTTCAGTTGTCGCCAAAGTGTTCGAGAGGATTGTGTACGATCAGTTATACAACTTCTTAAGTAACGAGGGAATCATCTCTAAACAACAATCCGGTTTCCGGTCTTTCCACTCAACTGTTAGTGCTCTTCTTGAAGCCACTGACATTTGGGCGTTTAATATCGATCGTGGCTACGTAAATGCCGTAGTGTTCCTCGACTTAAAAAAGGACTTCGACACTGTTGATCATGAGATACTATTAGCTAAAATGAATCAATACCGAATTCAAGGGAAATCGCTTGATTGGTTTAAATCATATTCGACGAATCGCACACAACGGTGCTCCGTTAACGGTTGTCTCTCTGATTTTACCACTCTTAAAAGCGGTGTGCCACAGGGAACGATCCTTGGCCCTCTTTTATTTCTAATTTATATTAATGATTTGCCTAACTGTCTATCGTTCAGCGTTCCTAGAATGTATGCTGATGATACACATATTACTTATGCTGGCTCTGATTTACATCTGATTCAGTCTAGTATATCTCATGACCTTGAAAAGCTAAGCAAATGGCTTGTGTCTAACAAACTTACTTTGAACGCTTCAAAGACTGAATTTATGTTGATCGGATCCAGGCAAAGATTAAGCACTCTATCTGATACTCTTGAACTCTCCATTGATAATGTTCCAATTGAAAAAGTTTCCTCAGTGAAATCACTTGGAATTTATGTTGACGAAAATCTAACATGGCATTTCCACGTTGATAAACTGTGTAAAAAGATTGTCCGCAATTGGAGCCATTAAACGAGTTAAGCCATTTGTGCCTCAATCAACCTTACTCAGTATATACAACTCACTAGTTCAACCCCATTTTGATTACTGCAGCCTAGTCTGAGGTAATTGTGGTAAAACATTATCTAACAAGCTACAAAAACTACAGAACCGTGCTGCAGAGTGATAACTTCATCGAGCTATGTCGACGGCACGCTGATGTTAATTCCTTGTTTCACAAACTCTGCTGGAAAGACTTAAATTCTCAACGTCAAATTCAGAAAGCTTTAATGGTTTTCAAGTCTTTAAATGGTCTGGTTCCCGAATATCTCACATCTAAATTTGCAACGCGAAATCTATCAAACTATGCTCTGAGGGATTCGGCAAATAAACTTGTTGTTCCCTTTCCGAGAACAAACAACATGAAAAATAGTTAGGATTTTAGATTTTTTTTTTTTGGAATTGTACCTGATGAATTTCTTTAACGTGTATAAATTAAGTAAATAAATAAAATAAATAAAGTGTGAAGTATGAAGATTCCATGGCGAAGGAAACAATTTCTTGGCGAAATCCCTGGAGGGACAACTCTATCACGTTACGCGCGGATAACAATGATGGTTCCTCGTGATTTTGCAAAATCCCTGCAAACTCCCTGCAGGGGCAACAATGCGCCCTTCCCCTATCTCAATCAAAACAATGTTGTTTATGATATAACGAATATATCAATTTTTTTTTATGTATTTAGACTAGGGTGTAGTTTGGTCTCCGTGAAAGTGATTATCATGCACACTACAAATCAACACGAGAAATTTGGAAAGAAGCCTGAAAATTCCGGGTTTGATAGCTTACAGTCATGGGCTCGAGTCCGGTTCAAGCCTGAATTGTTTTGCAACTGCACAAGTTGCTTTGTAACTGCGTCGATCACTTTCACTGAGGCCCACAGTCTCAGTCACAAATGTTGTAACGCAACCGGAATTTAACCCCCCCCCCCCAATCAATGTTTATGTTTATGGGCTCTAGTGCAAAAATCAACCGGGAAAAGCAACATCGAAGGGAGGGAGTTGGAGGGGTACGTTATTATTAGCTTTGAAGTGATTTACGCGCTGTTCTAGCGAGGTCGTACAGGTGTTTATGACCTAAGTTCTCTGCTTGTTGAATGACAATGACAATTCACATAACATTACTAATGTGTTCTGTAAAGGTTGCTTTTGTGGGACTTTTGCAATTAAAGTACGTTCAAGCAAATACGTTAAAATTGTTAGAAAGAGTTGATTTGTTGGTAAGACAAACGAGAAGAAGGCCTGTACCAGCATAATGGCATTTAAACACTATATTGATGATGTGACACGGGCAAAAGCTCTTTACTTAAGCTGCGTCGTGTTTGAGAAGTTTCTCGAAAAGAAGGTGCAAGTTCAAGCTAAGTGAAAGACAAAGAAGGCACCTCCTTCGCTGGTTCAGGGTTTTTAAGATAAAAACACGGGACCTTTAACTTTAAAAGATAAATGGAAGAGGCCGGAATTAAACGAAGTGAGGTTTTAACGATGACAGTTTCACGTTACCTAAATTCAGCGAGATACATTCGTTGATTAACACTTTGATCGACTGTTTCAGTTGGCTGGAAAAGATGTTAGCCGCCTCTGGATGCAGGATGGAAACTCTTGTCAAAATTTTGCATTAGTAAAAGCGGCAATTGAGCGTGTAATTAACACCGTGATCAAACTTCCACCCCAAAGCAGAGACTTAATAGGCTCCTTCGAAAACAAGCCGGGGGTCGCAAAAAAGGAAGTGAAACTTTGACGTTTGAAGAGTTTAAAGCTCGTATAATAAATACATTTTTTACTATGCCAGTAGTAATCGTAAATAGGTTGATAGACTCTATACCAAAAAGGAATGGACGGTTTCATCAGAAAGAGGGGTCCTTGTATCAAGTATTAGTTATCTCCCATTTTAGGTTATCTGGCGTACGACTGTAAATTTCTTTTTCGGTGTGTAAGTACTATACCCTCTTACACCAGTTGGAAATGTAGAAAAAGGTTGTTGGTTACATCATTTCCGGCGTTAAATGAGGTTGCAACTGCTAATTTAAACGCTGTATCTTGTACGTACGGTTCGATGGAATACTTTGAAGAGTCTTTAAGACTGCTAGATCTTTTCGGGGAGGTATCAGGTCTCCGACTCAACTGTGGCAAAACAGACGCCCTATGGATCGGCAAGAATGTATACAGTGATCTTAAATGGGCTTAAGGAAAGGTTAAAGCTCTTGGTGTTTAGTTTCGTCGGATCCAAATATAGCAGTTTCTCGTAATTACATATATAAAGTGGAAAAAGTGAAAACAACGAACCTCAGACGGCAACGGATTTGCGAATTTCGATCTGGTAGAAGCTGTAAAGTTCACAATCTGGTTGTCTACTTCCTTACCTAGTATCCAATTTCCCAACGAAATTCGCAACGTGGCGCGGTAAAGTAATGTGAAATCAACTGTAACACTGCTTACAGCCCTACAACGATAACTTCACATCACTTTGGACACATGAAACAATTCTTACTTGCGCCCGTAAGGGCACCGAGTCATAAATCATGCTAGATTTTAGTCTTGTACTGTGTAGCAAAATACCCAATGAAAAGCACCTGTCGGTGTTTTGATTGATCAATGCACAATAGCAGGCACATGGAGCTGGTTAAAGCATTGGTCACAAGATACTTTCTAGTGAATAAAAGAAAAGTGGCTTTAAAGTGCGGGTTAAAGATGAAGCACCCTCCCCTTTCTGCCCTCCTTCTTCCTTTCACAGTCCACCCTTTTGCCTGTCTTTTCTCCTTTGTTCGCCATCCTTCTCCCTTCATGCCCCTCGGTTTCCTAGGCCGGTGTCAATTTTGACATGATAGTCAATCGCTTTTTTTCACGCGTGAGTCGGAGTACTGGTCATATCATATCATATATCGTTATTTACCCTCGGATTTTTAGAGTAGCTTGGTGTAGCTAATATCTCCGAGCATTTACCCTCCCAACCATGATACACCATAGAAGACAGACCACAACACCGGGAGCTATATTCCCTACTCTTTGCGACAAGTGTGCGGGTTCTTTTACGTCCCACAGGATTATGAACATTGAAGGGTTGCGAGACGGGACCTCCGGCTTATCGTCCTTATTCGAGAGGATAAACAGGTGGCGGCACCTGTTTGCTATTTAGGGACACCCTACACCCTATGTGTGTCTAAGTTCTCTGCTGGTGAGAAGTCTTCATTTGAGTTTTCTGAATAACTCGTAACATCTGGCTCATACATGTATACACTCCGTGCGGTAATTATTTACCGCGTGTCATACAGTGCTGGGTACCCTCTGTCAACAAATGCTTTCTTTGCTGAGTTGTCTGACTACATGGAGTCCATCGTATTGGCCCCTGAAAAGCTGGTCATCATGGGATATTCCAATATCCATGTGGACGTGGCTGGTGACAGGGATGCAAGTAAGCTGGATGATTTATTTGAATCTTTTGGTCTTCAGCAGCATGTGAAGGGGGGCTACTCACATCCATGGACACACACTGGATCTGATTGTAACGCGCTAATGGCAATCTGTAATCTCTGCGGCACAGGTAGACCGCTTATTCTCAGAGCACGTTGCTGTAATGTGCAGTCTTCAAGTGCCTAAGTCAGCCACTTCTGTTATCAAGGAACATAAGTACAGAAATCTTAAATCTGTTAACATTAATCAACTATGGAAAGATTTTAGAGACTCTGAATAGCGTAATAAACCGCCTATGATTGGCTGTTACAAATCTACTCTTACGGACGTTCTGAACCGTCACGCCTCTCTCAGAACCAGGGCTGTAGCTGTAAGGCGACGCCTACCATGGTTAAATGAGGACACAAGAGAGGCTAAGAGAGCTAGGCGCAGGGCTAACAGGCGCTGGAGAAGGACGAAGTCCTCATCACACTTTGAATGCTATAAGAAATGCAGGAACCGTGCTAGCTACTTATTGAACAACGCCCGCATGGCGTTCTATAAAGATTGCAAAGAGTAAAACAGTGGCGATCAGAGTAAACTATTCAGGGCTACGAAGAGGTTGGTGAAGCAAGATTCTCCAGTCCAGTTCCCACCACACGATGGTGAATATCTACTGGCTAACGCTATGAAGAATTTCTTTGTCAAGAAGGTATCTGATATTCGGTTGGATCTTGATAGTACTGCACGAAGTTCTTCTAGATCCTCAAAATATTACTTTGATCGTCCTATGAGAGACTCATTCAGCTAGTTTCAGCTTTGAAACAATGATGATGTCATAGAGCTGGTGAAGAAATGTGCTAAGAAGTACTGTGCTTTGGACCCAATGCCAACTCTATTAGTAGCAGGGTGTATTGATGTGATTCTGTCTGTAATTAATATATACAGATGATCAATCAGTCTCTAGAGACCGACTCTTTTCCTGATTAATAGAAGGAAACCGTAGTAAATCCTCTGCTCAAGAAAAATGGCCATAATCTTCTGTATAGGAACTATTGCCCAGTTAGTAATCTTTCTTATGTGTCTAAATTGACAGAACGCTCGGTATCAGATAAACTGCTTTTGCATATGTCGTACAATGGTCTGTATCCTGCTTTGCAGTCGTCGTCTAGGCAACACCATAGTACTGAGAATGCTCTTTCAAAGGTGAAGAATGACATTTTTACGAATATGAACAAGGGTCATATAACTTTGCTGGTTCTTTTAGGTTAACGTGCAGCCTTCGATACCGTTGATCAGGGTATTTTGATCATGA
>OX421453.1:31670069-31675069 GCA_949126865.1 Montipora capitata
CATGCTTTTACCAACTCGACCTGTGTTATATTTCCTCTTTCTTAAATACAATTAAACATGATTTTAAACTATACTGATGATACCACAAAAGAAATTGGTCTTATGATATTTACTGTTTTCTTTGATTTTGCTCATGATAATGGAATCACTGAAAAAAGAAATGATGTATCCATTTCAATTGAAGGTTTAGTTTTGAGTGAATTTCACAATGCGCTTATAGAACATATTACTACAGGGTAGACATGTTGTTTTGACGTGTTTTTCGTAAATGTAAATCTCAATTCATGAAAGCGTTACTTCCTCCAAAAACGTCTTTGTTTCTTGATTGTCGGGAGTGTGAAGTATCAAGATTCCATGACGAATGAAACAAACATGAACAGTTTAAAAGATATTGTCTCCAGGCGAAATCCCTGCAGGGACAATATCACGCTACGCGCGGACAACAATGATGCTTCCTCCGGATTTTGCAAAATCCCTGTAAAATCCCTGCAGAGGCAACAATACGTCCTTCCCTTATCTCAATCAAACAAGTTTTTTTATGTATTTAAACTAAGGTGTAGTTTGGTCTCGGTGAAAGTGATTATCACACTATAAATCAACACGAGAATTGTGGAAAGTAGTATAGGGGGAATGGATAGATTAAATTATTCAAAATGGCGGCCAGTGGGAAATTCTACCCAAACCGGTTTTTGGATTAGGGTTTATAATGAGATGCAAACCACGTAGGTGTACGAGGGTATATTCAAGATGGCGGCAGGGGGTTTGTAGGGTTTATAATGAGATGCATACCACGTAGGTGTACGAGGGTATATTCAAGATGGCGGCAGGCGGTTTGAATGAACTCCACGTCATATATTTGGTTTGAATTGTATTATATATTTTTTCTTTTATTTGGAGTGAAGTGTAGTCGGTTCTGGTGGTACGTTTCCGCCCAACCAGCCGGATAGTATCGCGCTTATATAGGGAAAGAATAATGGAGTAGCTAAGAACCAATGAGACGGCACTGACGTCACAGTCAAACAAGTTGAAACAAGTTTAAGGGCTGACAACGAGAAGACACTGACGTCATCCCCAAACGAGTTGAAACAAGTTTAAGGGTTGGTTAGAAAAACCAAAGGGTCTCCTTAATAATGTAGACTAGAAAAATCCCGTCAAACCGGTTTTCTTTTCATCCTTATCGCACACCTAGAAATGGACACGTGTATAAAGGTAATGGAAAAAATATTTCAATTCAAAGATGAAGCGAATGATCGAACAACAGATTTTTGCTTTGGAGATGGACGCATTAGCAAACCGTTTGCAACGACTGCAATTGAACAACAAAATCGTAACCTTACTTAATGAACTTTGGGATAAGATGAATAAAGGAGGCTCTCGCAAAGTTGAGATAACAAGTGATGAAGATGGAATGGAAGTGACAATTGGAGAGCTAATGGTTCCAACATTTTATTTTACGAACGAGAAGAAATTTTCCCGTCAACTTCGTTGTATTATGAAGTCAGGGCTACAAAATGAACATTGGCTACGGGTAAAGATTCATCAACTATTTGTTAGCGAGTGGAAGAGTGACTATTTCTCACATGCAAGATGGAACAGCAATGACACGTTCACTTTCAAGCAGTAAAACTATTATATTTGTATCTTCGTATTTACAAACAATGCGAACTAAAATTAAAGTATTTACAAACAAACAGAACCTTTGTATTTACGAGCAACCACTGAAAAGTTAAAGTATTCACAAAGAATAAGAATCTCTGTATTTACAAGCAAGAACTTAAAAAATTAAAGTATTTAAAAACAATAAGAACAAATGCTATTTATAAACTAGATAAACCCTATTCAACCACACAACTTTGCCTTTTCAATTCAGAGAAAGGGATGAAAAATGAATTAGCAAAGATTAATCGAAAAGCAGACGCTGTATTTAGAAATAATGGTCTACGAGCTTTTCAAGTAATCTTTGACAGTGTTCACATCCTTCAGGAGTTTCACTGTTCCCATTTTCATCCACGTTTCCGCATGCAAATATACACTGAATTGCAAAGGCAAACTCGTGTTGTTGAATAGGGTTTAACCCTTTATTAAAATATATACAGGCTATACATCTTTCATCGTATTCAGTGCTCGGATGATTGTCGGGACAAAGCTGAAAGACAGAACGCCGGCAAATAAGTTACTGAAAGAGCAATTAAGAATAACAAAAGACACTGATTTCTTTGTGTACTGAATGAAACTGAATGAAGAAAACCAATTTTGAATCTTACCGCCGCAATGTGGGTCATAAATTCCGTGTCAGCAGCTTGTGCTTCTGCATTTGGCTGACGAAATGCCTTCCTGCACATGGCACAGTTTGCGCTTGACGGTGTTAATGTCCTCATCCATCTGAATAAAAAATTAAGACTCATCTTAGGCACCTCAAAATGCTACCCTGATTCCCGTGAAAAAGTGTTTCTTACCGCTCCAAACACCTTTTATGAACATAGTTTATACAGCACTCCGTTTTTATGAGATTGATATCCTCCTCGAGGGATATGAAGCAAGGTCTCATGATCTGTTTTAGCAGGAAAAAAAAAAGATGGAAAGGTTTACTCAAGTTGATATAACGCGAGCACACGAATCGGTTAAAAATTTAGTTCAAACTAACGCTGAGTAGTTTATAGGCACGCGGTAAGAATTCACACAATAGGTTTCGGCATTCGAAGTTCTCTTGGAAAGCGTATAAACTACTGCAATTTCTTAAAAGAAAACGCTGAATACGCAATAAAAAGAAAACAAGTTAGTCAAGTTAAAAAGAATGAAAGCGATAGAGCCGTTTTTATTGGTGGGTTTCGATCCTAACGTTTTCTGAGAGGTCCACAAGTTGTTCATAAAAGGAGAGAATCATGCTGTGTGTTTATTATACAGCGAAAGCTCAGACTAGTGAGAAGATGTTAAAGCAAGTACGATTCAACGATAAAGTTTCACAAGCTGTGTTTAACACGAGCAAAGGGACTAAACGTTGCATTGACAATGTGGAAACATGTCCGTTAGCTGAAGAGGATGAAGTTGTTGCACGCACTTCTGAGTTCCAGTTACTGCAACGTGAGAGGAAGAAAGCCTTACATGAACACCATATAAATAAAAGAAAGATCAGTCGGCTACATATGCGTGATGACATCCTAGAAGTATTCTGGGCTACTTACGAGGAGGAAGCGTGGCAGAGGCTGGTTCACATAGTTGATAATCCAATTACTACAGAACATGTGAATGCCTTTGCCGAGCAAGCCATTACCTCCGTGAATAAAAATGAAATCGTGAAAAGATGGCGGGAACAATTGATGTTTCTAATGCCTATTGTTGAGCAACATCACATGGTACCATTTCACGACCGATTTCTAAACAGTCAGTTTAAGGAAGAAGAAAACATCCAGAAAATGAAAGAAAGGTTGATTGCACGAGCTGAGAGCTCTAATCATTGGCTAAATGAACTTGTACAGGAACTAACACACTCTCCTGATACTGAGATCTTAGACCATTCACCACTAATTTCCGATGATCCTATGACACCCGAATATAATTTTAATATGATTTCCGAGGCCTTGTCAGAACTGGAATCCCTTCATCCGGAACTTTTTGAAAATCTGCCACAGTCTGAAGAAGTAACAGAGCATAACTTCATATCAATAGACAATGAATTCACGGATGAAGAACTGTTAGAATCTTTGGAACAGTGTGAGGAGGAGGTGAAGGCCGCTTTCAATTCCTACGATTATTTGTTGGAAAACGAAGTAAGCGCATTTCCCTTACATTGATAAAGGTATTAGCTGTTCTAGTTTCCTCTTGTTAATATGTAATAACGTTATTGCTCTATTTTTTTTACAAGTAAACCAGTTTATTACCAAGTCATAACGTATCTTCTCTATTTTTCTACAAGCAAACCCGATGATTGGTATATTACACCTCCCCTTTTTTAAGTTAATAAGTACACACCATTTTTACTTTACCAGTGGTCAATCATCTTGAATTTATTGCTTTTGTGAGTTTTCATACAGTTTAACTTTTTTTGTGTGTAGTTGGAAGACGCAGAATGTTTGCTTGCTGAGGAGCAGGTTGGGGGTGGACAGAGATTATGGAGCTCTGACAAGCATTATACTCTCCGTCAAGTGGCCTCAAGAAACGTTCGCAAATTTAATACCACCGCCACAGACTATCTGCTTTCCTTAAACCCGCAATCCGAAGAACAACCGTTACTGGAACACCTTGTCAACATTTTTGATTCCCTAGTAGACGAAATGACATCAGGTATGCCTGATAATGATCTCGTACGTTTTGTTCTTCAAAGTCGATCTCTCGACTACTCCTATTTCCCTTCCCTTCATGCTTCGCCATGAACTTAATGCAGAGAGGATTATGGGTGAGGTGCAGCGTGTCTTAAAATCCAACGAACAGGTCAGCCTTCAAGAGGGGATGCAAGTTCACTTAGTTCATGTCGGTATGCCTCAAGGGGGTGTGGCCTCGCGTAAGAGGAAACATTATGGTTTTAAATTGTCCAAGTTCCTAGACAACAAGCATTCTGTCCTTCGTATAAAAAACAAAGATTTTCTATGTCTCGCCCGCGCGTTAGTAACCGATATTGCTCGGCAAGAACACCATCCTGATTGGAACACCATACGACAAGGATGTACGCTCCAAGGGATCCTGGCACAAGACTTACACAAAAAGGCATGTGTCCCCGAAGGTTTCTTCCCGAAGTCGCCAAATGCCAAGCACTGCTTGACGACTACCAAATCATCGTCCTGTCTGCGAAACATTTCAACGCCATTGTCTACGAAGGTCCGAGGCGAGAAAAACAAATTTATCTGTATCATCACAACAATCACTTTGACGTGATCACTTCTGTGTCCAGCTTTCTGGGGATGGGCTATTGGTGTTTGGAATGCAAGAGAGGATACAATTCGAAAGAGAAACATCGTTGCAGTAAGGTATGCAAATGTTGTTTTACAGAGGGGTGTCTGGGAATT
>OX421453.1:31685069-31702569 GCA_949126865.1 Montipora capitata
CGCATTTACCGTTTTTATGCTCCTGTTTTAAAAGTAGTGGTAAACAGCGTCGTGACATGATCACAACGGCAAACCGAGGACAAATTGAGTTCATCAGTGAAATTGCGCTCAATCTGCTTAAAGGGAACATCCTCATCCCAAAGTCATCATTTGAACGTTTGAAACCACACAAAGACAAGCTCCTCTATCTCACCCGAAAGAAACCAAGTCTCAAACAGAAAAAAACAGGTGCTTAATCAAAAAGGAGGGTTTTTACCAGCTCTTGCCGGACTCATTGCACCCCTTGCTGTTGATCTACTTGGAAAGCTTTTCAAATGAAACACGTACAAAAGATGATGCTGGTTCCGGAACATTTATTGCAGAGTCTTGAAACAGAACACCGATTAACATCCCCGCCACAACTCGCAACACTGACTCGTTTAGATCAAGACATGAAACAGATCATGGATTCTTCATTACCAGAAGACCAAAAAATTAGTTTGTTAGATCAACTTTTGCATCAATATCAAGGTCTGTCGAGACAAATGAAGAGCGAGGCTACTGTGAAACCTACTGTGACGGCAACAGTGTCACCAGCTCCAACTGAGGCAAGTCCTACGACGCCTTTAGAAAAGACTAAAAAGGTACTGTCGAGAAAACTTTCCGCTACACCAAAATCTACAGCTGCAACTGGATTGAGCAAATCTAAAATTCCCCGTCCCGTTGTCAGATCTGCGTCATCGGGAAAACAAACGCCTCCCTCAGAAACGATACCTGTTCCGGAAAAACTACAATCAACACCTGCGAGTCAATCTAAAATTTCTGTTGCAAAAGTCGATGAACCGGTTTTACCAGAGGTGCCAGCATTTCTTTTGGAAACTCCTTTGTCTACACCGACTCGTAAAAGGAGAATAACAAGGAAACCAAGAACACCTATGGTAGCAAGATTGAGAAGCAATAGACAATGGGAACCGTACTGAACTGGAAAAAAACCTGTTCACCTAAAGAAAGAGAATATATAACAGAAGGATATGGGTTGCTGCCGTTGTTAGTTTTGTGTGAAGATCATGGCATCCAATATAAATGAAAATGAGATCAGCTTGTGTTGTGGACAGCTTGAAGAAGAAAGAGTAAAAGAAGCCTACTGGATCACTTTTGCCTGCTTGGTGTATAAGGACATTTTTAAGCAGGAACCATTATTAGTACATGATAATCAAAATCTATATCATGTTTAAATAAAACAGATTTGGATAAATATCGCGAGAATGTCTATTGGTTATGGCACGATTTATTGGACGTGTTGGATGCAATGGCGCCGTACGAACAAGATTGGGTCGATAACACGCCACAACATGAGGAACAGAAACACATTGAGAAACTTCTTCTGCAGCGTGACCAGTTTTGCAAAACCTGTTGGTACTGGCTAGACTTGATTACTAATTAATGGTGTTAATAAGTTTGACCGGTGATAAGCTGGTTTTCAAAAATCTTATAAAGTGACTGTGACTGTGCTCATCACACATGACTTTCAAGATGAGTTACTCAAAATGTGGTCTCTGTCTTCAAGACCTTGAAGTGATCAAGCCCGCCTCTGGTATACCTTATATTCGCTGCTTAAATTGGAAAGAGTGTCCCTTCTTCTGCCTTGAAGAGAGTATCCATGGCTATCAACAATGCGTGTGTGACTGTGTGATCCCTGAGTACAAAGTATTTGAGGGTGGTAAGCGGCTACTGTGCAAGCATATGGAGACGCCTACGTTAAGGGTGTCACGATCAGTAAAGAATCCATTCAGACCCTACTTTACATGTAGAAGGAAGGACACATGTAGATACTTTCAATGGGCTGACGAAATGTCTGTGGATACGTATTCTGCAAGGGGACCTCCAGTTTACGAACCAAGGGAAAAAGCAAAGATGGATATGATGCAAAGACCCAAGCTCATGAGACAATTTGCAAGAATAGATAAAGTGACTGATTCTATGTAAAATTCAGGAGCATCGTTTGCTTTGAAACTTGATTGTAATAATTTCTTATGTTTATACAATAAAATTAATTGTGTTGATATGAAATATTGCCTCGTGTTCTTTTTTTGTTGTTGTTTGTTTTCATTTCTGGGTGTGCGGTAAGGATAAAAAGCAAACCGGTTTGACGGGATTTTTCTAGTCTACATTATTAAGGAGACCCTTTGGTTTTTCTAACCAACCCTTAAACTTGTTTCAACTCGTTTGGGGGATGACGTCAGTGTCTTCTCGTTGTCAGCCCTTAAACTTGTTTCAACTTGTTTGACCGTGACGTCAGTGCCGTCTCATTGGTTCTTAACTACTCCATTATTCTTTCCCTATATAAGCGCGATACTATCCGGCTGGTTGGGAGGAACCGTACCACCAGAACAGACTACACTTCACTCCAAATAAAAAAAAATATATATAATACAATTCAAACCAAATATATGACGTGGAGTTCATTCAAACCCCCTGCCGCCATCTTGAATATACCCTCGTACACCTACGTGGTATGCATCTCATTATAAACCCTAATCCAAAAACTGGTTTGGGTAGAATTTCCCACTGGCCGCCAATTTGAATAATTTCGTCTATCCATTCCCCCTATACTACTGTGGAAAGAAGCCTGAAAATTCCGGGTTTGATAGCTGACAGTCATGGGCTCGAGTCCGGTTGAAGCCTGGATTGTTTTGCAACTGCACAAGTTGCTTTGTAACTGCGTCCATTACTTTTACTGAGGCCCACAGTCTCGGTCACAAATGTTGTAACACAGACGGAAATTTACCCCCCCCCCCCATCCCCTTAAATGTTGATGTTTATGGGTTCTAGTGCACAAATCCATCGGGAAAAGCAACATCGAAGGGAGGGAAGGGGAGGGGTACGTTGTTATTAGCTTTGATGCGGTTTACGCGCTGTTCTAGCGAGGTGGTACAAGTGTTTATGAGCGAAGTTCTCTGGTTGTTGAATGACAAGACTTAAACGAAAAAAAGAAGGGACCTTTAATTGTAAAAGATTAATGGAGAGGCCAGAATTGAACGAATTCGAAGTGAGGTTTTAACGAGGACAGTTTCACGTTACCTAAATTCAGCGGGATACATTGGTTGATGAATACTTTGATCGACTGTTTCAGTTGGCTGGAAAAGATGACTCGTTAGCCGCGTCTGGATGCAGGATGGAAACTCTTGTCAAAATTCTGCGTTAGTAAAAGCCTCAATTGAGCGTGTAATTAACACCGTGATCAAACTTCCACCCCAAAGCACAGACTCAATAGGCTCCTTCGAAAACAAGCCCGGGATCGCAAAAAAGGAAGTGAAACTTTGACGTTTGAAGAGTTTAAAGCTCGTATAATAAATACCTTTTCTACTATGCCAGTAGTAATCGTAAATAGGTTGAAAGACCATATAGCAAAAAGAATGGATGGTTTCATGAGAAAGAGGGGTCCTTGTATTAAGTATTAGTTATCTCCCATTTTAAGTTATCTCGCGTACGATTGTAAATTTTATTTTTCGGTGTGTAAGTACTATACCCTCTTACACCAGTTGGAAATGTAGAAAAAGGTTGTTGGTTCCATCATTTCCAGAGTTAAATAAGGTTGCAACTACTAATTTAAACAATGTATCTTGTAGATATGGTTCGATAGAATACTTTGAAGAGTCTTTAAGACTAAAAGACCTTTTCGGGGAGGTATCAGGTCTCCGACTCAACTGTGGCAAAACAGATGCTCTATGGATCGGCGAGAATATATACAGTGATCTGAAATGGGCTAAAGGAAAGATTAAAGCTCTTGGTGTTTGGTTTCGTCGGGTCCAAATATAACAATTTCTCATAATTAAGTATACAAAGTTAAAAAAGTGAAAGCAACGAACCTCAGACGGCAACGGATTTGCGAATTTCGATCTGGTAGAAGTTGTGAAGTTTATTTCAAAGTTCGCAATTTGGTTGTCTAATTCGACGCTTAATTGGCTACTTCGTTACCTAGTATCCAATTTCCCAACGAACTTCACAACGTGGCGCGGTAAAGTAATGTGAAATCAACTTTAACACTGCTTACAACCCTACGACGATAACTTTCACCACTGTCACATCACTTTGGACACATGAAACAATTCTTGCTCGGGCCCGTAAGGGCACCGAGTCATAAATCATGTTAGATTTCAGTCTTGTCTTGCGCAACAAAATACTCAATGAAAAGCACGTGTCGGTGTTTGATTGGGCAATGAACAATAGCAGGCACGTGGAGCTGTTTAAAGCATTTGTCACAAGATACTTTTCTGGTGAATAAAAGAAAAGTGGATTTGAAGTGCGGGTTAAAGATCAAGCACCCTCACAATTTCTGCCCTCCTTCTTCATTTCACAGTGCACCCTTTTGCCAGTCTTTTCTCCTTTGTTAGCCATCCTTCTCCTTTTATGAACCTCGGTTTCCTAGGCCGGTGTCAATTTTGACATGATACTTAATGGCTTATTTCACGTGTGAGTCGGGGTATTGGTGGCGGCACCAGTTTGCTATCTATGGACACCCTACACCCTGTGTGTGTCTAAGCTCTGTGCTGGTGAGAAGTCTTCATTTGAGTTTTCTGAATAGCTTGTAACATCTGGGTCCTATATACTCCGTGCGGTAATTATTTACCGCGTGTCATACAGTGCTGGATATCCTGTGTCAACAAATTCTTTTTTTGCATGCTGAGTTGTCTGACTACATGGAGTCCATCATATTGCATCCTGAAAAGCTGGTCATCATGGCAGATTCCAATATCCATGTGGATGTGGCTGGTGACATGGATGCAAATAAGCAGCAGGATTCATTTGAATCTTTGGGTTTTCAGCAGCATGTGAAGGGGGCTACTCACATCCATGGACACACACTGGATCTGATTTTAACGCGCCAATGACAATCTGTGATCTCTGCGCCACAGGTAGACCGCTTATTCTCAAAGCACGTTGCTGTAACGTGCAGTCTTCAAATACCTAAGCCGGCCACTTCCGTTATCAAGGGACATCACTACAGAAATCTTAGATCTGTTTACATTGATCAACTAAGAAAAGACCTTAGAGACTATAATGGCGTACTAACACTCCCCCCTCCCCCCCTCCCCCCCCCTCCCCCTAGCTCCCTTGATGTGATTGATGTGATGGTTGGATGTTACAACTCTACTCTTACGGACGTTCTGAACCGTGACACCCCTCTCAAAACCAGGGCTGTAGCTGTAAAGCGGAGCCCACCATGGCTTAATGAGGACATAAGAAAAGCCAAAAGAGCTAGGCTCAGGGCTGAAAAGCACTGGAGAAGGACGAAGTCTTTATCACACTTTGAATGCTATAAGATATGCAGGAACCGCGTTGCTTATTTATTGAACAACGCCCACACGGCGTTCTATAAAGATTTTATAGTTGAAAAAAATGGCGATTAGGGTAACCTTTTCGCGGCTACGAAGAAGTTGGTGAAGCAAGATTCTGGAGTCCAGTTCCCATCACAAGATCATGAATATCTACTGCTTAACGCTATGGAGAATTTCTTTGTCAAGAAGGTATCTGATATTCGGTTGCATCTTGATGCTACTGCACGAAGTTCTTCTGGATCCTCAAAATATGACTTTGATCGTCCTGTGAGAGAATCATTCAGCGAGTTTTAGCTTTTAAACAACGATGACGTCATAGAGCTGGTGAAGAAATGTGCTAAGAAGTACTGTGCTTTGGACCCAATGCTAACTCCGTTAGTAGCAGGGTGTATTGATGTACTTTTGCCTGTAATTAAACAGATGATCAATCAGTCTCTAGAGACTGCTTCTTTTCCTAATCATGGAAGGAAGCTATAGTAAATGCTATGCTCAAGAAACATGGCCTTGATCTTCTGTAAAGAACTATCGCCCAGTCAGTTCAACTTCTTTTGTATATGTCTTCCAATGGTCTCTATCCTGCATTGCAGTCTTAAATATGAACAATGGTCAAATAATTTTGCTGGTTCTTTAAGATTTACGTGCCGTTTTCGATACTGTTGATCACGGTATTTTGATCACGAGTCTTCACTCAAGGTTTGGCGTCTCGGGTAAACTCTTGGGATGGTTTTCAGCATACTTAAAAGAAAAAAGTCAACGCGTACGCGTTTCTCCTTTGTTCGCCATCGTTCTCGCTTTATGCCCGTCCGTTTTCAAGGCCGGTTTCAATTTTGACATGATACTCAATGGCTTTTTTCACGTGTGAGTCAGAGTACTGGTAGTAGCACTGGTTTGCTATTTAGGGACACCCTACACCCATTGTGTGTCTAAGGTATCTCCTGGTGAGAATACTTTATTTGAGTTTTTTGAATTGCTCGTAATATTTGGCTGATACAGACTCCGTGCGGTAATCATTTACCACATGCCATACAGTGCCTGTGTCAACAAATGCTTTCTTTAATGTGTTGTCTGACTACATGGAGTCCATCATATTGGCCCCTGAAAAGCTAGTCATCATGGCAGATTCCAATATCCATGTAGACGTGGCTGGTGACAGGGATGCAAATAAGCAGCAGGATTCATTGGAATCTTTTGATAAGAATACCCAGCTAACGGACCTGTAAGGACCAAATTTCTTTTAACTAGCATTGGAAAACAATAACTTTAAAGAAAGCATATTACTAAATGCCCTCATAGGCTAAACTTGTACATGTATTTCCAGATTTAACAATGTTATTACATGACAAAGAACACAAATCTGAGAACTTTGAGAAGGTGCTTATATAAAGTGCTCACGTTGCCCACTTTCGATTGTCAACCTAAGATTTTCTCATTACTTGATATATCCACAAGTAAAGCGTTAACGGGATTTGTTTTTTGTTTCTATAGTAAGCCATGAACGAGGGGATCCAATGAGTAATTTAAGTAAAATGTGACCGGAAAAGACTAAAGGCTAAACCATGATCCACTGTCTATTTCGTAGTAATAGGGCTTCAAAGTCTGGCAAAGACAAACATGTATACTGAGCCACTGATCTGCCATTTATAACTTACAAACATGTTGCTTGGAGCCCAAGAAATCGACCAAAGCAAAACGGTGATGGTAATATAGTCCCACCATCTCCCACTGTTCGATGGTCCTTGAAGTCGTTGGGTCTTTCAAAGGGTTGGTAAAGTTTAAGCTGTCGCTAAAGCTGTCAATTTTGCCACAGGCATATATTTTTTGTCTCTTTTTGTAGGGATTTGTCAGGAAACCAGCTGACGGATCTTCCAGACGGCATTTTTGATAAGAATGCCCAGCTAAGAGACCTGTAAGGATTAAATTTCTATTATACAACATTGGAAAACAATTCAAAGTTCTTGTGATGACTTTAAAGAAAGCATATTACTGAATGCCCTCACAGGTTACACTTGCTCACGTATTTCTAGATTTAACAAGGTTACTACATGACAAAGAACACAAATCTGACAACTTCAGAAGTTGCTTACATAAATTGCTCAAGTTGCCCACTTCCGACTGCCAAACTAAGATTTGTTCATCACTTGATACACACAACTAGTAAAGTATTAACGGGAAATGTATTTTGTTTGTATACTAATCCATGGACAAGGGGATCCAATGAGTAATTTATGTAAAGTATGCTCAGAAAAGACTAAAGGCTAAGACATGATCCACTGACTATTTCGCACTAATATGGCATAAAACTGGCAAAGAAAAACACGTATACAGGGCCACCGACATGCCATTTAAAGCTTACTAACATGTTGTTTGGAGCACAAGAAAGCGACCAAAGCAAACAGTGATGGTAATATATTTCCAAAAGACCTTACTGATCGATGCTACTTAAGCTGTAAATCTTGTTTTTGTTTTTGTTTTTTTGTAAGTCGTTGTCGGGAAGCCAGCTGACAGACCTTCCTGTCGGTATTTTTGATAAGAATACCTGGCTATCTGAGCTGTAAGGACCAAGTTTCTGTTGCATGAATTTGAAAAACAAAAAGCTGTTGTAATAACTTTAAAGGAATCATATTACTAAACCCCGTTACAGGCTACACTTGTGCATGTATTTCCAGATTTAACAATGTTATTACATGACAAAGAACACAAATCTGAGAACTTTGAGAAGGTGCTTATATAAAGTGCTCACGTTGCCCACTTTCGATTGTCAACCTAAGATTTTCTCATTACTTGATATATCCACAAGTAAAGCGTTAACGGGATTTGTTTTTTGTTTCTATAGTAAGCCATGAACGAGGGGATCCAATGAGTAATTTAAGTAAAATGTGACCGGAAAAGACTAAAGGCTAAACCATGATCCACTGTCTATTTCGTAGTAATAGGGCTTCAAAGTCTGGCAAAGACAAACATGTATACTGAGCCACTGATCTGCCATTTATAACTTACAAACATGTTGCTTGGAGCCCAAGAAATCGACCAAAGCAAAACGGTGATGGTAATATAGTCCCACCATCTCCCACTGTTCGATGGTCCTTGAAGTCGTTGGGTCTTTCAAAGGGTTGGTAAAGTTTAAGCTGTCGCTAAAGCTGTCAATTTTGCCACAGGCATATATTTTTTGTCTCTTTTTGTAGGGATTTGTCAGGAAACCAGCTGACGGATCTTCCAGACGGCATTTTTGATAAGAATGCCCAGCTAAGAGACCTGTAAGGATTAAATTTCTATTATACAACATTGGAAAACAATTCAAAGTTCTTGTGATGACTTTAAAGAAAGCATATTACTGAATGCCCTCACAGGTTACACTTGCTCACGTATTTCTAGATTTAACAAGGTTACTACATGACAAAGAACACAAATCTGACAACTTCAGAAGTTGCTTACATAAATTGCTCAAGTTGCCCACTTCCGACTGCCAAACTAAGATTTGTTCATCACTTGATACACACAACTAGTAAAGTATTAACGGGAAATGTATTTTGTTTGTATACTAATCCGTGGACAAGGGGATCCAATGAGTAATTTATGTAAAGTATGCTCAGAAAAGACTAAAGGCTAAGACATGATCCACTGACTATTTCGCACTAATATGGCATAAAACTGGCAAAGAAAAACACGTATACAGGGCCACCGACATGCCATTTAAAGCTTACTAACATGTTGTTTGGAGCACAAGAAAGCGACCAAAGCAAACAGTGATGGTAATATACTTCCAAAAGACCTTACTGATCGATGCTACTTAAGCTGTAAATCTTGTTTTTGTTTTTGTTTTTTTGTAAGTCGTTGTCGGGAAGCCAGCTGACAGACCTTCCTGTCGGTATTTTTGATAAGAATACCTGGCTATCTGAGCTGTAAGGACCAAGTTTCTGTTGCATGAATTTGAAAAACAAAAAGCTGTTGTAATAACTTTAAAGGAATCATATTACTAAACCCCGTTACAGGCTACACTTGTGCATGTATTTCCAGATTTAACAATGTTATTACATGACAAAGAACACAAATCTGAGAACTTTGAGAAGGTGCTTATATAAAGTGCTCACGTTGCCCACTTTCGATTGTCAACCTAAGATTTTCTCATTACTTGATATATCCACAAGTAAAGCGTTAACGGGATTTGTTTTTTGTTTCTATAGTAAGCCATGAACGAGGGGATCCAATGAGTAATTTAAGTAAAATGTGACCGGAAAAGACTAAAGGCTAAACCATGATCCACTGTCTATTTCGTAGTAATAGGGCTTCAAAGTCTGGCAAAGACAAACATGTATACTGAGCCACTGATCTGCCATTTATAACTTACAAACATGTTGCTTGGAGCCCAAGAAATCGACCAAAGCAAAACGGTGATGGTAATATAGTCCCACCATCTCCCACTGTTCGATGGTCCTTGAAGTCGTTGGGTCTTTCAAAGGGTTGGTAAAGTTTAAGCTGTCGCTAAAGCTGTCAATTTTGCCACAGGCATATATTTTTTGTCTCTTTTTGTAGGGATTTGTCAGGAAACCAGCTGACGGATCTTCCAGACGGCATTTTTGATAAGAATGCCCAGCTAAGAGACCTGTAAGGATTAAATTTCTATTATACAACATTGGAAAACAATTCAAAGTTCTTGTGATGACTTTAAAGAAAGCATATTACTGAATGCCCTCACAGGTTACACTTGCTCACGTATTTCTAGATTTAACAAGGTTACTACATGACAAAGAACACAAATCTGACAACTTCAGAAGTTGCTTACATAAATTGCTCAAGTTGCCCACTTCCGACTGCCAAACTAAGATTTGTTCATCACTTGATACACACAACTAGTAAAGTATTAACGGGAAATGTATTTTGTTTGTATACTAATCCGTGGACAAGGGGATCCAATGAGTAATTTATGTAAAGTATGCTCAGAAAAGACTAAAGGCTAAGACATGATCCACTGACTATTTCGCACTAATATGGCATAAAACTGGCAAAGAAAAACACGTATACAGGGCCACCGACATGCCATTTAAAGCTTACTAACATGTTGTTTGGAGCACAAGAAAGCGACCAAAGCAAACAGTGATGGTAATATACTTCCAAAAGACCTTACTGATCGATGCTACTTAAGCTGTAAATCTTGTTTTTGTTTTTGTTTTTTTGTAAGTCGTTGTCGGGAAGCCAGCTGACAGACCTTCCTGTCGGTATTTTTGATAAGAATACCTGGCTATCTGAGCTGTAAGGACCAAGTTTCTGTTGCATGAATTTGAAAAACAAAAAGCTGTTGTAATAACTTTAAAGGAATCATATTACTAAACCCCGTTACAGGCTACACTTGTGCATGTATTTCCAGATTTAACAATGTTATTACATGACAAAGAACACAAATCTGAGAACTTTGAGAAGGTGCTTATATAAAGTGCTCACGTTGCCCACTTTCGATTGTCAACCTAAGATTTTCTCATTACTTGATATATCCACAAGTAAAGCGTTAACGGGATTTGTTTTTTGTTTCTATAGTAAGCCATGAACGAGGGGATCCAATGAGTAATTTAAGTAAAATGTGACCGGAAAAGACTAAAGGCTAAACCATGATCCACTGTCTATTTCGTAGTAATAGGGCTTCAAAGTCTGGCAAAGACAAACATGTATACTGAGCCACTGATCTGCCATTTATAACTTACAAACATGTTGCTTGGAGCCCAAGAAATCGACCAAAGCAAAACGGTGATGGTAATATAGTCCCACCATCTCCCACTGTTCGATGGTCCTTGAAGTCGTTGGGTCTTTCAAAGGGTTGGTAAAGTTTAAGCTGTCGCTAAAGCTGTCAATTTTGCCACAGGCATATATTTTTTGTCTCTTTTTGTAGGGATTTGTCAGGAAACCAGCTGACGGATCTTCCAGACGGCATTTTTGATAAGAATGCCCAGCTAAGAGACCTGTAAGGATTAAATTTCTATTATACAACATTGGAAAACAATTCAAAGTTCTTGTGATGACTTTAAAGAAAGCATATTACTGAATGCCCTCACAGGTTACACTTGCTCACGTATTTCTAGATTTAACAAGGTTACTACATGACAAAGAACACAAATCTGACAACTTCAGAAGTTGCTTACATAAATTGCTCAAGTTGCCCACTTCCGACTGCCAAACTAAGATTTGTTCATCACTTGATACACACAACTAGTAAAGTATTAACGGGAAATGTATTTTGTTTGTATACTAATCCATGGACAAGGGGATCCAATGAGTAATTTATGTAAAGTATGCTCAGAAAAGACTAAAGGCTAAGACATGATCCACTGACTATTTCGCACTAATATGGCATAAAACTGGCAAAGAAAAACACGTATACAGGGCCACCGACATGCCATTTAAAGCTTACTAACATGTTGTTTGGAGCACAAGAAAGCGACCAAAGCAAACAGTGATGGTAATATACTTCCAAAAGACCTTACTGATCGATGCTACTTAAGCTGTAAATCTTGTTTTTGTTTTTGTTTTTTTGTAAGTCGTTGTCGGGAAGCCAGCTGACAGACCTTCCTGTCGGTATTTTTGATAAGAATACCTGGCTATCTGAGCTGTAAGGACCAAGTTTCTGTTGCATGAATTTGAAAAACAAAAAGCTGTTGTAATAACTTTAAAGGAATCATATTACTAAACCCCGTTACAGGCTACACTTGTGCATGTATTTCCAGATTTAACAATGTTATTACATGACAAAGAACACAAATCTGAGAACTTTGAGAAGGTGCTTATATAAAGTGCTCACGTTGCCCACTTTCGATTGTCAACCTAAGATTTTCTCATTACTTGATATATCCACAAGTAAAGCGTTAACGGGATTTGTTTTTTGTTTCTATAGTAAGCCATGAACGAGGGGATCCAATGAGTAATTTAAGTAAAATGTGACCGGAAAAGACTAAAGGCTAAACCATGATCCACTGTCTATTTCGTAGTAATAGGGCTTCAAAGTCTGGCAAAGACAAACATGTATACTGAGCCACTGATCTGCCATTTATAACTTACAAACATGTTGCTTGGAGCCCAAGAAATCGACCAAAGCAAAACGGTGATGGTAATATAGTCCCACCATCTCCCACTGTTCGATGGTCCTTGAAGTCGTTGGGTCTTTCAAAGGGTTGGTAAAGTTTAAGCTGTCGCTAAAGCTGTCAATTTTGCCACAGGCATATATTTTTTGTCTCTTTTTGTAGGGATTTGTCAGGAAACCAGCTGACGGATCTTCCAGACGGCATTTTTGATAAGAATGCCCAGCTAAGAGACCTGTAAGGATTAAATTTCTATTATACAACATTGGAAAACAATTCAAAGTTCTTGTGATGACTTTAAAGAAAGCATATTACTGAATGCCCTCACAGGTTACACTTGCTCACGTATTTCTAGATTTAACAAGGTTACTACATGACAAAGAACACAAATCTGACAACTTCAGAAGTTGCTTACATAAATTGCTCAAGTTGCCCACTTCCGACTGCCAAACTAAGATTTGTTCATCACTTGATACACACAACTAGTAAAGTATTAACGGGAAATGTATTTTGTTTGTATACTAATCCATGGACAAGGGGATCCAATGAGTAATTTATGTAAAGTATGCTCAGAAAAGACTAAAGGCTAAGACATGATCCACTGACTATTTCGCACTAATATGGCATAAAACTGGCAAAGAAAAACACGTATACAGGGCCACCGACATGCCATTTAAAGCTTACTAACATGTTGTTTGGAGCACAAGAAAGCGACCAAAGCAAACAGTGATGGTAATATACTTCCAAAAGACCTTACTGATCGATGCTACTTAAGCTGTAAATCTTGTTTTTGTTTTTGTTTTTTTGTAAGTCGTTGTCGGGAAGCCAGCTGACAGACCTTCCTGTCGGTATTTTTGATAAGAATACCTGGCTATCTGAGCTGTAAGGACCAAGTTTCTGTTGCATGAATTTGAAAAACAAAAAGCTGTTGTAATAACTTTAAAGGAATCATATTACTAAACCCCGTTACAGGCTACACTTGTGCATGTATTTCCAGATTTAACAACGTTATTACATGACAAAGAACACGAATCCGACAACTTGAGAAGGTGCTTAAATGAAGTGTTTAAATTGCCCACGTCCGACTTGGAACTTTAGATTTATTGATTACTTTTTATACCTTTGAGTAAAAGTAAAGTTGTAGCGGGAAATGTCTTTTTGTTTGTATAGGAACCCATTTTTTTGTTTTTAAAATGATTTCTTCGGATATTTTAAGAAACGCCTTCTATAGTTTTTTATTTCCTGCAACTGCTCATTGCTAGAGGTAGCCGCTCTCTTAGAATTCTCTTCCCATTTATGTTATGTACTTATATTCGTTTCCACTTGCATTTTAATCATCCGTTTGTCTCACATGATTCAAAGAGTAATCATACGTTATCAGTGAAACAATGGCATAAAATAAACACAATATCATGATGTTTGTTCGCTGCACGATGACAACTTATAACATGGCAATATGCGAGTACTTTGAGTCGAATTGTGAGTTCGCTGATTTGATGACAATTGCATACTAACTGCTGGTAATTATATCAGAGAGATTAAAGAGCTAGAGAGAAAGAGTCGGGTACAGAACTTTGTACAATGGTTTAGAGCCTTTGCAATATCTTGTCAAGCGTCTCATCGTATGGCTTTCAACCTGAGCCCATGTCGATGTTCTTGTCAACAATACTTTATGCCTTTAGGCCTAATTTTACGGTGTCAATTTTGTTAATAAAACCGGCTATAAAATGTTGTAAAATCACAGACAGGAGCTCCTAGGAAAACTTGTAAAAGGAACCAAGCAAGGGAAAAAGGAAGTAACCAAAAGAAACGGAACCATGTCAGGAAGTTTAATGAATATTTATTTAAACACGGAAAACGATCGGGATGAAGACACTCAAAGTACCAATCGGTCTCACTTCGTAAAAAATGACACCGGCTTCGATTTCGCAATGCATGTTTCGATCAACCGTTGATCATTTTCAGTTTTCTATATGAATCTGAACTTACAGTGTTATATACTATGTAAGCATATGACGTCAGTGTTAGTTTAACGTTACAACACTGAATGCTATAACAAAAGACTAATGTGCGTGCAAAAGATGCAATAACACAAATTAAAGCGATCAACTAAACGCTGACCATACACCTCTCAGTGCAAAGTCTTCGATATTTCTCCGAATCTTGCAGAGGCTTGAAAACAGGAGAGGCTCTGTCCCTTCCAAGGTGCTCATGTATACGCGTCAAAATGTGTCGGGATGTTTCCCCAACGCCGGTAAAAAAAAATTACAACTTGCACAAGTGAATTTATACACGACGCGGGAACGGAGATAAAAAGACACAGGATCTCCGACGCTAAACATGTTACAGATCTTAAACAAAGTAAATACAATTTTATGGTCAAGATCAGTGCAAAAAACGTTGTACCAGTTGATGTAATCTCCTGTGAGCTACTGTGCAAAAGGAACCCATGCAAAGTAATTTAACATGTCTCACTGAAATAGGAAAATGAACCTGATTAGAATTAGGTGAATTGATTTTTGCCGTAGTGATATACAGTGACGCACCTTTTCAATTCGATGAGACGAGTAAGGGTTTTGCGTTAGATGAGGCTCAGAGGAGGAATGAATAGTATCCCGGACGTCTTTTCTGCATCTCGCCCCAACGGTAATAGTAAAATGGCGCGCTCGGTTGATGAAATACACGATCTTCTTCGTGATAATTTTGTAATTTTGTCGACTATAGTGATGAATGATTTGTGCCTGTAATACTTCACCACTTTTAACTTCATTTCTGATATTTATTCATCAAGACACGGGGAACACTACTTATATTTTGATAACTGAAAATGTGGTTGTCAGATGATTGGATAAAAAAAGAAATGGGGCCAATCATAAGCGGGGAACTCGAACGCTTCTGGAACTGGTTCGATAAGAGTAAGTGCCAAGGGGCTCTTCCCGTTCTTGTAGTAAAGTTTCACTTCGAACATTTTATCGTCCTGACTATCTGTCCCTGGGTCTCCGAGGATGAGGTCACTTGTGATCTTCACATAAAGATCACTGGTGATTTTTATGAAATAGTCCCAATCATTTTCATTGAAATCTTAGAGATTGCAAACTTCTAGGCCGATAGTTTTCCCCATTCTCCTTTCAAACCTCTTCAACAAATTTTGTGAACCAAAAATTCAACGACCCTGCTGTCATGTTAACAAGCTTCGTATCTGGATTTTTTCCCGTTCGACGTCGAACCGTGCTTCTTCGTTCGTTGCTTGTTCAACCTTGCATTTTGCCACCGTACGAAAATATTAAAAGACCATTTTCTTTCATCGAATTGATTTTGGAGCGGAGTTTTAACTACAGTGCCTTTTTCTTATCGGAAGTTTTCAGTTCTCTGAACTTTCTCTTAGGCAGCTCTTTTAATCAACTTCCTTCAACCATCGACAACATGGAATAAGGACTGAAGGAAAAAAAATGCTTGTAAATTTACCATACTGCTTATAAGGTCCAATTGTTTTTCTTGTACGCTGATATCGTCCCCTCACAATTTGAAGCTTTTTTCAGACTCCCGAGGGACACGGTTTTCGTGGAATGTTTTGAGGCCGTTCAAAAAAATCGCAGCACGTAATTTATCGCATCTAAAAACACTCGGCTACGCCTTATGTTTTTAAAACCAATAAAACACTGCTGCTCGTTTTTTGAACATTACTTATCGAACTCATAATTATAAGTTCCAATGGAAGAGACAATTGGTCTAAACGGTGCCATCGAATCAAGAGCGCTTGGCCGGTGAATTTTCGGAAGACCATAGGTTCTCGTGGGTTGGGAGCAATAGACCTTTTCGGCCTTTACATTTTGTTTTCCCATTTCAGACCACGTGATGTTCTCAAGGGAATGTTTCTTTTGTTTTTTCATAAGTTATGCATACATATGCACGTGCATAAGACGACATTTGAAAGACACTGTTCCCTAGAGTAACATCATGTGGTCTGAAATGGGAAAAAAAAAACGTACAAGCTGAAAAGGTCTATTAAGTAGGATAAATCTTGGGATATGCATCCGCACATGTATCCAGTTGACCACTGGATTTCTTCAGGAAGCGCTGTAGCTGCATTTCTGATGACGAAGTCAGATCATCTTTGAAAACCTTGAATTTGGAAGTGCCGCTTATTTTATTAAGTATGTCTTCATATGCGCCTTGATAATCTGGCCAACAGATTTTCTGGCATTGCGCACAAGCCAGGTCTGAGCGGTCGGAGCAGTAATGGTGCAGGAGTTCCACGAAGCCGAGCTGGATTCGAATTTTTTGAACAACAGCCATACCTTCAAGGAGGGGGACATTGGGAATTCCGGTTTTGGCTATTTTTTAGATCGGTTTTTCGGTTTTTATGCCAAAAGACTTCGGTTTTTCGGTTTTGGTGTCCATTGCGGTTTGCGGGTTTTTCGTTTTTTAGCATCTGGTTTTCGGTTTTCGTAAAAAATACGAGCGGTTTTTCGGTTTTGTTATCCGATGTGCTTTTTGGGTTTTTCTTTTTTGTCCCATTTGGGTTCCGGTTTTTCTTAGATTTGAGCGGCAATTGATCTCGAATAGAGTGTTATTTATTTATTTATTTATTTATTTAATCTTTATTTAACCACGGTGAAATTCATTAGCAACATTAAAAAAATATGTACAATTAAAAACTTATAGATAGAACTATGTAAACTACATTAACTATCTTACTCATTATCATCAAGAGATTATGAAGGTAAGATAAGTAATCCTTCATACTCGCCCTATTCCCATCATAATCCCTCTTAAGTTATTTTTAGATCTTCTGCGAGATCTGGTATTCCCACGAGGGTTAACTGATAGCCAATCACATGTCCCCATTTTTACCAATGTTGACAGTTGAGCGAATTCCCACGTTATGATTCGCGTCGTTCACGATTTACCATCAAACAAAAATGGCGGAGGTTGTTGAGACAAACGCGTATATACATTTTCTGGACGAACGTGACTTGTTGACTACAGAGTTAAGCGATTTCAATGACTTATGTTTTGAAACCTGTATCTTGGAAGGAACGAGTTCTGTAACCGACAGGATTTTGCACAGAATGGCAAATGGAAGACTATAGTCGATAAGTACGATCTCTCTGACTTTAA
>OX421453.1:31710069-31712569 GCA_949126865.1 Montipora capitata
GAACACGGGCTACGCCCGTGCTAGAGCGAAAACTTCAGCAGCTACCTTTTAGCGAATTCGCTCAGATATCAAGGGCCAAACGCCTGAAATTCAGTCAAAAATCGGCTGATGACACTCGATTTACTCAGCCTGGCTCACAGAATGCCATTCTGGAGAGAAACGCGCAGATAATAATAAATTTCTAACTGGATTTGTCAAAAGGTGGCTGCAGAAATTGTGAAAACAAGCCAATTCTGCTGACGTCACAAACTTAAAGAAAAGCTACCCTCCCCACCCCTGTGCTTTGGTCAGACAACTGCCAATCACCTACCCACACCACAATGTGGGTTCACTCTAATTGGTGATCAAAAGCAAATTATCATTCAGCTCTACACTGGTGCAGGGAAAATTACCAATGAAGGCATGCTATACTGTAAAGTCTCACTTAGCAAGGCCACAAACTCTAACTGCAGTTAAAGTCTCAAAGCAGCAACCCCCCCCCCCCCCCCCCCCAGCCCTGTACTTTTGACACACCACTTAGAGCTAGAACTGTCCCTGGGCTGTTTGGCAAAGCAGGCCTTGACGGCAAGCCCCCTCCATTTTGAGAGGCCACAATGGCTTGAACACGGGCTAAACCCTGCTCAAGCGAAAACTTCAGCAGCTACCTTTTAGCGAATTCGCTCAGATATCAAGGGCCAAACGCCTGAAATTCAGTCAAAGATCGGCTGATGACACTCGATTTACTCAGCCTGGCTCACAGAATGCCATTCTGGAGAGAAACGCGCAGATAACAATAAATTTCTAACTGGATTTGTCAAAAGGTGGCTGCAGAAATTGTGAAAACAAGCCAATTCTGCTGACGTCACAAAGTTAAAGAAAAGCTACCCTCCCCACCCCTGTGCTTTGGTCAGACAACTGCCAATCACCTACCCACACCACAGTGTGGGTTCACTCTAATTGGTGATCAAAAGCAAATTATCATTCAGCTCTACACTGGTGCAGGGAAAAAAATGAAGGCATGCTATACTGTAAAGTCTCATTTAGCAAGACCACAAACTCTAACTGCAGTTAAAGTCTCAAAGCAGCAACTTCCCCCAGCCCTGTACTTTTGACACACCACTCAGAGCTAGAACTGTCCCTGGGCTGTTTGGCAAAACAGGCCTTGACGGCAAGCCCCCTCCATTTTGAGAGGCCACAATGGCTTGAACACGGGCTACGCCCGTGCTAGAGCGAAAACTTCAGCAGCTACCTTTTAGCGAATTCGCTCAGATATCAAGGGCCAAACGCCTGAAATTCAGTCAAAAATCGGCTGATGACACTCGATTTACTCAGCCTGGCTCACAGAATGCCATTCTGGAGAGAAACGCGCAGATAATAATAAATTTCCAACTGCATTTGTCAAAAGGTGGCTGCAGAAATTGTGAAAACAAGCCAATTCTGCTGACGTCACAAACTTAAAGAAAAGCTACCCTCCCCACCCCTGTGCTTTGGTCAGAAAACTGCCAATCACCTAACCACACCACAATGTGGGTTCACTCTAATTGGTGATCAAAAGCAAATTATCATTCAGCTCTACACTGGTGCAGGGAAAATTACCAATGAAGGCATGCTATACTGTAAAGTCTCATTTAGCAAGGCCACAAACTCTAACTGCAGTTAAAGTCTCAAAGCAGCAACCCCCCCCCCCCCCCCCCCTCCCAGCCCTGTACTTTTGACACACCACTTAGAGCTAGAACTGTCCCTGGGCTGTTTGGCAAAGCAGGCCTTGACGGCAAGCCCCCTCCATTTTGAGAGGCCACAATGGCTTGAACACGGGCTACGCCAGTGCTTAAGTGAAAACGTCAGCAGCTACCTTTTAGCGAATTCGCTCAGATATCAAGGGCCAAACGCCTGAAATTCAGTCAAAGATCGGCTGATGACACTCGATTTACTCAGCCTGGCTCACAGAATGCCATTCTGGAGAGAAAAGCGCAGATAACAATAAATTTCTAACTGGATTTGTCAAAAGGTGGCTGCAGAAATTGTGAAAACAAGCCAATTCTGCTGACGTCACAAACTTAAAGAAAAGCTACCCTCCCCACCCCTGTGCTTTTGTCAGACAAGTGCCAATCACCTACCCACACTACAGTGTGGGTTCACTCTAATTGGTGATCAAAAGCAAATTATCATTCAGCTCTACACTGGTGCAGGGAAAATTACCAATGAAGGCATGCTATACTGTAAAGTCTCACTTAGCAAGGCCACAAACTCTAACTTCTGTTAAAGTCTCAAAGCAGCAACCCCCCAGCCCTGTACTTTTGACACACCACTCAGAGCTAGAACTTTCCCTGGGCTCTTTGGCAAAGCAGGCCTTGACGGCAAGCCCTCTCCATTTTGAGAGGCCACAATGGCTTGAACACGGGCTATGCCCGTGCTCAAGCGAAAACTTCAGCAGCTGCCTTTTAGCGAATTCGCTCAGATATCAATAGCCAAACGCCTGAAATTCAGTCAAAAATCGGCTGATGACACTCGATTTACTCAG
>OX421453.1:31720069-31742569 GCA_949126865.1 Montipora capitata
TACGAGCGAGTGAGGATTTTTGACACAAACAACGAGTGAATACACCCCCGTACAAAGCACTTTCTACGTCGTGAGCTGTTTATTACACATATGCGCCTTGATAATCTGGCCAACAGATTTGCTGGCATTGCGCACAAGCCACGCGCTGAGCGGTCGGAGCAGTAATGGTGCAAGGCACCGTTAATAAGTTCCACGAAGCCGAGCTGGATTCGAATTCTTTGAACAACTGCCATACCTTCAAGGTGTTTCCGAAGTTCTTATTTTTTTAAAATACATAACACCAGTACACGTGATAATCTTGCAATCAGGAAACGTTTATTGAAAATTTGCTATTACAAGACTGACAAGAGAACATAGAAAGCTCCTGCGTATGAAACACGACCTTTTAATGAATATTTCCTGGCAGCATCCTGAACGACGTTGACTTTTACATTTTTCAACGAGCGGTTAGCTAAGCCACAATGTTATTAAAGCTGCTGCTCAGATTATTAAGGAGCATACGAAGATTCTTGAACGGCTTACGAGAAACTCAGTGCTCCCCTTTAGATTCACCGAAACGGTAACTAACCTCTCTACCTATGCTCTTACACCACAAGAACTTGTCATACTAAAATTCTGCCTGACTCACTCTGTATTGACGCCTCCTATCAATAAACCGGACGTTTTTGCTTTGACTAAATACATGGCGGCATGGTCAAGAAACGAAAGGGAAGAAAAGAAAAGACCTCGGGTCTAAAATGCTGATAACTGGTAACTGGTAATAGGTAATAGGTAACTTGTAATAGGTAACTGGTAACTGGCAATAGGTAACTGTAACAGGTAAAAGATATTAGGGTTAGGGTTAGTTTCCAGTTACCAGTTACCTTTTACCAGTTACCTGTTACCAGTTATCACTTACCAGTTACCAACACTTTTGACCCGCTGCCGGACAGAGGATGGCAAAGTTATGGCAGTCCTTTCGCACCTTGCAAACTCCTCTGTAATGGCACATGGGAGAATTTTAACAATAACCTTCGAACCCAGTTTAACATCGACGTTGATTAGGGAAATAGGCCGCCAGTTCAATATGTATTCTTTATCTCTTCCTTTTTTTCTCTATGATCGTAATCATAATCATAATTAAGACGAGTCACCATTAGATCCCCCACAATATTCCAAAATGCTTTGTAAAATCATAGTTAATCCAGGGACTGGTTACGAAAACTCAAAACCTTCAAAAGGCAGAAACATGTTGCGCAATCGATGTTGAATTGACGGTGGCAATGCACAATCATCTTTTGTTTTCGTTTCGCACGGGTTTGCAAATTAGTTGCGCATAAATTAATTGAAGGAGTTGATTGGTTACCTGCTCGAAAAAACGGTGTGTTTGGTGCACTGTAAAGGTAAAAATATTAGCAAAAACATGAAACAAAAACACTTGGGGAGTTTTATCACCATCTCAGTGCATCAATGATGGTACATTCAACAGTCAATCCGTCGTTGCCTGTTTTTGAGATTTGTTATTCGCGATACGTAAGTATATTCTGAGTTTAAAGCTAAAAACTGAGCTAGCATCTTACGATCGATCTATAAAATGGGTTTATGGCGAGATGTAAAAGGTGTATACTTTCTTTAACCTTTCCTCCTATAGAAGGTAGTATTACAGCAAACTGTAGTATGTAAAATGTAACCGCAAGAGAGTAAATGCTGAACCATGATCCAGTGACTATTACCTCTTTTCCTGATTCATAGAAGGAAGCCGTAGTAAATGGCCTTGATCTTCTGTATATAAACTATTGCCCAGTTAGTGATCTTTCTTATGTGTCTAAATTGACAGAACGCTCGGTATCAGATAAACTGCTTTATATGTCTTTCAATGGTCTGTATCCTGCTTTGCAGTCGTCGTATAGGCAACACCGTAGTACTGAAACTTCTCTTTCAAAGATGAAGAATTACATTGTTATGAATATGAACAAGGGTCATATAACTGTGCTGGTTCTTTTAGATTAACGTGCAGCTTTCGATACCGTTGATCAGGGTATTTTGATTATGAGCCGTTAGTCAAGGTTTGGCGTCTCGGGTGAACTCTTGGAATGGTTCTTAGTATACACAAGGAACAAAAGTCAACGCGTACGTATATCGGTCAATGCAGTATGGTGTTCCTCGGGGATCCTGTCTCGGTCCTGTATTGTTTATCATTTACGCATCCAAGCTTGTTAAGACTGTTAACGCACATCTACCTGACGTTTATTGCTGTGAGGATGATTCACACCTTTATCATTTTTTAAAACCTAATTCATAAGCAAGTCATATCATATCATATCATATCATGTCATATCATACATCTTTATTTACCCTCGTATTTTTAGAGTGGCTTGGTGTAGCTAATATCTCCGAGCATTTACCCTCCCAATTATGATACACCACAGAAGACAGACTACAACACCGGGAACTACAATCCCTGCTCTTTGCGACAAGTGTGCGGGTTCTTTTACGTCCCACAGGATTATGAACATTGAAGGGTTGTGAGACTGAACCTCCGGCTTATCGTCCTTATACGAGAAGACTAGAGAGTCTAACCGTTTGCAGATGTAATTACAAAGGCAGCACTTTATCCTCATTTATTTAAAGACCCTGAGCGTTGGTCCGGCCGGAGTTGAACTCACGACCTCCCGCGTGACAGCCCGGTGCTCAACCAACTGAGCCACCGGTGAGAGGTGAAAGTCAGGATGAGGCAATTATAGCAATGCAACACTGTATAGAAGACATGCATCTCTGGATGCTGACTGACCGGATTAAGCTAAATAATCCTAAAAGTGAATATTTACTTATGGGAACACGACAGCAACTGTCTAAGATCAGCGCAGGCTCTCTTGTTGTTGCAAAAATTTGGTTTTATCAACGGAGTTGATAATATAAATTGGCCACCGTACAGAGATTCTAAAAGCTGACGTTTCGAGCGTTAGCCCTTCGTCAGAGCGAATCGAGGGATTATGGGTTACGTGTAGTTTTTATAGTAGAGTAGGAGCTACGCTATTGGTGGTAACATGGCAACGTGAAAAATAGGAATATATTAGTTAAATGAAAAGCGTTCGTTAATACCGTGAGGATTAAGGGTGCCGATTTGAAAGATGAATTTTTGTTCCAGATTCTTGCGGCTTTCCGTCGTACCTAGATACAGGGAAAGGCCGCAGATAGCCATGTGTTTGTAGGAGTGGTTAGGCAGATTAAAATGGCGAGCGACTGGCTTAGATGCATCCTTGTCATTCTTCTCAACATCGCGAAGGTGTTCGCGGAATCGGTCACCTAGTCGTCTACCTGTCTCACCAATGTATAATTTATTGCATAACGTACACGTTATGCAATAAATGACATTTGCGGAGGTACATGTGAAACGATCGGTGATCTTAACAGATCGCTTAGGTCCCGATATCTTGCTAGTGTTAACAATGAAAAGACAAGTTTTGCATCGTGAGCGCGCGCATTTGAAAGTGCCGGGTTGCTCGTTAGTTTTGAGCTCGCTTCTAACTAAAAAGTTGCCTACGTTCTTGTCGCGTTTGAATGAAATAAGTGGAGGTTGCGAAAAGATTCTACCAGTCTCAGGATCATTTTGGAGTAATTTAAAATTAATAAGAATGATGCTTTTGACTGCGTGATTATGAGGATGGAAAGTGAGGTAAGACGGAAAGCCGTCTAGGTACGACGGAGAGCCGCAAGAATCTGGAACAAAAATTCATCTTTCAAATCGGCACCCTTAATCCTCACGGTATTAACGAACGCTTTTCATTTAACTAATATATTCCTATTTTTCACGTTGCCATGTTACCACCAATAGCGTAGCTCCTACTCTACTATAAAAACTACACGTAACCCATAATCCCTCGATTCGCTCTGACGAAGGGCTAACGCTCGAAACGTCAGCTTTTAGAATCTCTGTACGGTGGCCAATTTATATTATCAACTCCGTTGATAAAACCAAATTTTTGTATACTACTTCCCCACCGACGCAGCACCACAGTTTCTTTAGAAACTACCCCTTCATTCTCTTGTTGTTGGGTGACCATCAGATTACTCCAGCTCAACAGGCTAAGAATTTGGGCCGCTATTTTGATCAGCAACTTAGTATGAGGACAGAAATCAATAAGATTTGTAGTGCACTACATTAGATGCACAAGAAAGTATCTATCAACTGAATCAACAAAGAAGTTTGCAATAGTTTATTATACGGCTTGCCGCAAACAATTTTTCTAAGTTAGAGCGTGTCGAAAACACAGCCGCGAGCCTAATTTGCATTGTTTCCCGCTTAGATCAAATATCGCTTGTGCTTTTCAGGCTTTGCTGGCTGCCAGTGCAATTTAGAATTAGATTTAAGGTACTAGTAATTACATTGAGAATTATTCACGGGGTCGTGCTGGAATATATAAATGATTTCATTGGTAGTAAGAGTATATCACGCTATTCTTTGAGATCAAGCTTCTCCTTGAGTTGCAACGAAAGAGAAAAAAGGAAACATTGGGGCACAGGGCTTTTCGTGTTGCCACTCCAAAGCTATGGAACTCGCTCCCCTGTAAAACTCCCAGCAGTAGAACTTTAGAACAATTTTAAGAATATGTTACAAACGCATTTATTTAGGCTACATGTTGGTTGGAGTCCAAGAAATCGACCAAAGCAAAACAGTGATGGTAATATAGTCCCACTAGCTCCCACCGTTGGATGGTCTTTGGGTTAGGGTTGGGGTTAGGGTTAACTAAAAGCTGTTAATTTTTTTGTTTGTCTGTTTGTAAGTCGTTGTCGGAAAACCAGCTGAAAGTTCTTCCTGACGGTATTTTTTTATAAGAATACCGAGCTATGGTACCTGTAAGAACCAAGAGTCTGTTACATAACATTGGAAAACAACTCAAAGCAGTTGTAATAACTGTCAAGAAAGCATATTACTAAACGCCTTTACAGGCTATACTTGTACATGTATTTACAGTTTTAACAACGTTATTACATAAAAAAGAACACAACTCTGACAAATTCAAAAGGTGCTTACATAATCTGCTTAAGTTGCCCACTTCCTACTGTCAACATAACATTTGCTCATTACTTGATATACCCACGAGTAATTTAAAGTGTTAACGGGAAATGTATTTTGTTTTTAAAGTAAGCCATGAACAAGGGGAATTCAAAGGGTAATTTATGTAAAATGTGACCGGAAAAGACTAAATGCTGAACTATGATCCAGTGACTGTTTCGGATTAATATGGCTTAATTTCTGGCAAATACAAACACGTATACAGGGCCACCGATATGCCATTTAAAACTCACTAACATGTTGTTTGGAGCACAAGAAATCCACTAAAGTAAAGCATTGATGGTAATATGGTTCCACAAGACCTTATTGATCGATGTTCCGTTAGATCTTTGGATTTTGCAGTGGTTTGGTAAAATTCTGACTGTGTGTAAAGCTGTAAATCTTGTTTTTTGTTTGTTTTTTTTTTTGTAGGGTGTTGTCGGGAAACCAGCTGACAGATCTTCCTAAAGGCATTTTTGATAAGAATACCAGGCTATATTGGCTGTAAGGACCAAGTTTCTGTTACATAACATTGGAAAACAACTTAAAGCAGTTGTAATAACTTTAAAGAAAGTATATTACTAAACGCCTTTACAGGCTATACTTGTACATGTATTTACAGTTTTAACAACGTTATTACATAAAAAAGAACACAACTCTGAGAACTTCAGAAGGTGCTTACATAATGTGCTCAAGTTGCCCACTTCCGACTGCCTAACTAAGATTTATTCATCACTTGATATACACAACTAATAAAGTGTTAAGCGGAAATGTATTTTGTTTCTATACTAATCCATGGACGAGGGGATCCAATGAGTAATTTATGTAAAATATGCTCAGAAAAGACTAAAGGCTAAAACATGATCCCTGACTATTTTGCACTAATAATATTTCCTGGCAAAATCCTGAACGGCGTTGACTTTTACATTCTTCAACGAGCGATTAGCCGCAATGTTATTAAAGCTGCTGCTCAGATTATTAAGGAGCATACGAAGATTCTTGAACGGCTTGCGAGAAACTCAGTGCTCCCCTTTAGATCCACCGAAACGGTAACTAACCTCTCCACCTATGCTCTTACACCACAAGAACTTGTCATACTAAAATTCTCCTTGACTCACTCTGTATTGACGCCTCCTATCGATAAACCGGACGTTTTTGCTTTGACTGCATACATGGCGGCATGGTCAAGAAACGAAAGGAAAGAAAAGGAAAGACCTCGGGTCTAAAATGCTGGTAACTGGTAATAGGTAATAGGTAATAGGTAACCTGTAATAGGTAAATTAAAACTGGTAATAGGTAACTGTAACAGGTAAAAGGTATATACCGAATGCATAAATGGCGGCCAAAAAAATATTATTTTGTTTATGTGCTAATTACACTCACTAGCCTCGTATGCATGCACAAAGTAAAAAAGAAAATTTGCTTGAGAGCGAGGCTAGTGAGTCTAATTAGCACATAAACAAAAGAATACATTTTTTCCCTCCATTTATGGATTCGGTCTATTAGGGTTAGGGTTAGTTTCCTGTTACCAGTTACCTTTTACCAGTTACACCTTGACATCACCTTTACTCACTAAATTGTCTTGTTCTGTTCCGGGACTCCCTCTTACCCCGCCCTGAAAATGGGACTGCTTTTATTCTGGACACATGGCGGATAATGTAAAAGGAAATTATGATGCCAAGTGGAGGCAATCGATTTCGCGTTTAAAAATGCCACTTTAACTTTGTGCCTCAGGCCCGTTTTAAACGTCGCATTTCTCATGTGCCGAATCTAATGCAAATGAGCGAAAACAATTTCATTTTTTTCATTTCATTCATTTCATTTATTTATTCGCCATAAGGGGTACAAGAGAGAGAAGAAAATGGAAAAAAAAAAAAGTCTTACTGTTTACAATCTCATGGCGAGGAAGCCCAAAAGAAGCCAGCAGGCTTATAGAGAATGGGCTCCCTCAGATAAATAGATAGAACTGTATTTTATTTTTATAAGGAAAAATGGCAGAGCTACTGTAAAAATCTTATGATAAATTAGATAGTCATATTGATCATAATTAGGTTAAAAACAGAGAAAGAGGGGAAAAAAAGATATATATATATAAATATATTTTAATAAATATTTAAGATAAGAGGAATGCTTTCAGCTTACGGCAAAACGAAGCGGTACTTGTTGCATTACGAATTTCAGAACTCAGAGAATTAAAAAATTTAGGACCTTGGAAACTAATTGAGAACATTCTTACATTGGTTCTGCACTGTGGTAAATGAAAAAACTTTGAACTTCTAGTGCCATAAGAATGCACCTGGTGTGTCACCAAGAACATATTATTGAAGCTATCAGGAAGTAAGCCAGATCTGTATTGATACATAAATTTACCTACTTGAAATTTGTAGATACTCTCAAGATTTAGAATTTTTAAATTTTTAAATAGAGGGTCAGTGTGAGCATCGAAAGCACTCCTCGACATTATTCTTATGACCCGCTTTTGAAGTGTGATTAATCTTCTAAGGTTTGATATTTTTCTCATTTGCATTAGGTTCGGCACATGTGAAATGCCAAGTTTAAACGGGTCTAAGACGGAATAATTGCAAGCTATTTATGCAGACGTTACCGTTGATAATGTTTTTGTTAAGACAGAAATTAAGATGTGGCAAGACTGTTTGCTATCTTGTTCCTTTAATATGTTTGTGACTTTCTTCTATCCGAGTCCGATGTTAATTGTGAATTAGTCCTTATCATGAGTTCCTTAAAAGCTCTTACCGAAGATCAGATGGATGGCATACGAAAATATGGATTTTTTTGCCTGAAAATATTTGGATACACAATGTAAAACTGTTGGATAAAAAATTAAAGAAATTGAATTTCAACCTAGACTATTTCTTTACTTAACAGTTTGTGTCACGGTTGATAACACAAATGCTCGTAATTTATACATTTATATGCACAGTCAATCAACGATTATCCAAAAACATTAATTGTCAGAACTTTTTTTCTGGTCAAAACTTGTTCGTGAATATGAACTAACAACGATGAAGATGACATATCTTACGTGCTCATTAAAATGTAAAAAAATGGGATGACCTCTATTAGTGAGATTTTTTTACGACATTCCATGTAAAATTTTATCGATCGTGACCACGTGGCTGACTGTGATACCTATATAACGGCTTTCCTTACGTGTCTAGGTAATTATCTTAAACTTAATTTTGTCATGCAAATTATCAGTTAGGAAGCTTAAATATCATTGCGCTTCTAGTAAAAGCCTTTATATTTTCTCGAAAAAAATACAACAAACTACAAGAAATCCTCTCCAAACCTGAACGCATAAAATATCAAACCGAGAAATTGTGAATATTTCCTTAAAAAAAACATTTCTTCAAAAGTTGGAGGAAAGGTTTTCCTGCCCGATCAATTTTGCCCGAAAGTTGCTACCTTTGATACAATCGCCTTCTAGCTCTTCTTGCAGCAGACACAGATGTATCGCGATCCATTCTCAGTCGTGACATTTATTCGGCAGTAATTTACAACATCAATGCATTCGGGGTTTTTTCTCTTCGTTTGGTCACGACAAGGCATAATCTCGATGTTATTTTCCTGACACCGCAAATCACACAGTAATTTTAATATTTCATTTTTCGTCGGAGTTTCCATGTTTCCAAATTTCGCGATTCCTTTGTTTACATATTTACTCTGGTATCCAATGTAATACGATTGGATCATTGCGATCATGCGCCTACAAGTACTAGTATTGAATCTGGTAGAAATAGCATAAGAAATGTTAGCTTTGTGGAGACGTAAAAAACAGTAGCTAGATAACCTATGGCACCAAAATACTACAGACGAAACCAATTGATGAAGTCGTGTTAGCCCAGGTCATACTGTATCGTTTTCCTAAAACATTTCTGTGGCGTTGTTATTAACAGGTATCTGCATAACAACAAGTTGAAGAGTCTTCCATTGGGGATTTTTGATGGTCTTACTGAACTGTCATATCTGTAAGCGAAAACTTTGTTTTATATTTTTGATTTGTCATTTATGGAAGGAGAGCTCCGACACCTAACTGGCGCAAAGTAATTAACGTCTTTAAAAAAAAAATGTTTTCCCCTTTAATGTGGAGTTAAGTTTGAGTAAGGACCAAGTTTCTGTTACATAACATTGGAAAACAACTTAAAGCAGTTGTAATAACTTTAAAGAAAGCATATTACTAAACGCCTTTACAGGCTATACTTGTACATGTATTTACAATTTTAACAACGTTATTACATAAAAAAGAACACAACTCTGAGAACTTCAGAAGGTGCTTACATAATATGCTCAAGTTGCCCACTTCCGACTGCCTAACTAAGATTTATTCATCACTTGATATACACAACTAATAAAGTGTTACGAGTAAAAATAGAACTGTAACCAGGATAAGACATATTAAAATGTAAAAACGTTCTCTGGTTAAAAAACGGTTAAAATCAATCATGAGCTTTCGGCTATCAGTCTATAGCCTTTAACGAATGAAAAAAAATTGTACTCGAGTGAACGGAATATATACGAATTAAAAAAAAATTATATATATATATATATATATATATATATATATATATATATATATATATATATATATATATATATTCCGTCCACTCGCGTACAAACATTTTTTCATTCGTTAAAGGCTATAGACTGATAGCCGAAAGCTCATGATTGTTTTTTAACCGTTTTTTAACCAGAGAACGTTTTTACATTTGAATAATAAAGTGTTAACCGGAAATGTATTTTGTTTCTATACTAATCCATGGACGAGGGGATCCAATGAGTGATTTATGTAAAATATGCTCAGAAAAGACTAAAGGCTAAAACATGATCCACTAACTATTTCGCACTAATATGGCATAAAACTGGCAAAGACAAACACGTATACAGGGCCACCGACATGCCATTTAAAACTTACTAACCTTGTTGTTTGGAGCACAAGAAATCGACCAAAGGAAACAGTGATGGTAATATAGTTCCAAAAGACCTTACTGATCGATGCTACTTAAGCTGTAAATCTTGTTTTTTTGTTTTTTTTTTGTAAGTCGTTGTCGGGAAGCCAGCTGACAGATCTTCCTGGCGATATTTTTGATAGGAATACCTGGCTATATGAGCTGTAAGGACCAGGTTTCTGTTGCATGAATTTGAAAAACAACTCAAAGCTGTTGTAATAACTTTAAAGAAATGATATTACTAAACCCCGTTACAGGCTTCACTTGTGCATGTATTTCCAGATTTGACAACGTTATTACATGACAAAGAACACGAATCCGACAACTTCGGAAAGGTGCTTAAATGAAGTGTTTAAATTGCCCACGTCCGACTTGGAACTTTAGATTTATTGATTACTTTTTATATCTTTGAGTAAAGTTTTAGCGGGAAATGTCTTTTTGTTTATATAGGAAGCCATTTTTTTTGTTTTTAAAATGATTTCTTAGGATATTTTAAGAAACGCCTTCTATAGTTGTTTGTTTCCTGCAACTGCTCATTGCTAGAGGTAGCCTGTCTCTTAGAATCCTCTTCCCATTTATGTTATGTACTTCCACTATTCATTTCCACTTACATTTTAGTCATCCGTTTGTCTCACATGATTCAAAGTGTTATCATACATTATCAGTGAGACAATGGCATAAAATAAACCAATATCATGATGTTTGTTTACTGCACGATGAGAACTTATAACATGGCAATATGCGAGTACTTTGAGTCGAATTGTGAGTTCGCTGATTTGAGGACAATTGCATACTAACTGCTGGTAATTATATCAGAGAGATTAAAGAGCTAGAGAGAAAGAGTCGGGTACAGAACTTTGTACAATGGTTAAGAGCCTTTGCAATATCTTGTCAAGCTTCTCATCGAATGGCTGTCAAACTGAGCCCATGTCGATGTTCTTGTCATCATTACTTTATGCCTTTAGGTCTAATTTTACGGTGTCAATTTTGTTAATAAAACCGGCTATAAAATGTTGTCAAATCACAGACAGAAGCTTCTAGGAAAACTTGTAAAAGGAACCAAGCAAGGGAAAAAGGAAGTAATCAAAAGAAACGGAACAACGTCAGGAAGTTTAATGGATATTTATTTAAACACGGAAACGATGGGGATGGAGACACTCAAAGTACCAATCGGTGTCACTTCGTAAAAAAATGACAACGGCTTCGGTTTCGCAATGCATGTTTCGATCAACCGTTGATCATTTTCAGTTTTCTATGTGAATCTGACCTTACAGTGTTATATACTGTGTAAGCATATGACGTCAGTATAATATCCAATTTAAGTTTAACGTTACAATGCTGAATGCTAACAAAAGACTAATGTGCGTGCAAAAGATACAATAACACAAATTAAAGCGATCAACTAAACGCTGACTAGAATCTAGAATCTAGAATGGAGAAACACCTCTCATTGCAAAGTCTTCGATATTCCTCCGAATGTTGCAGATGCTGGAAAACAGGAGAGGCCCTGTCCCTTGCAAGGCGCTCATGTATACGCGTCAAAATGTGTGGGGATGTTTCCCCAACGCCGGTAAAAGAATACAACTTGCACAAGTGAATTTATACACGAAGCTAGTACGAAGATAAAAAGACACCGGATCTCTCACGCTAAACATGTTACGGATCTTAAACAAAGTAAATACAAGCTTATGGTCAAGAACAATGCAAAAAACGTTGTACCAGTTTATGTAATCTCCTGTGAGCTACTGTGAAAAGGAACCCACGCAAAGTAATTTAACATGTTTCACTGAAATAGGAAAATGAACCTGATTAGAATTAGGCGAATGGCTTTTTGATCTAGTGATATACTGGTGACGCACCTTTTCAATTCGATGAAACTAGTAAAGGTTTTGCGTTAGATGAAGCTCAGAGGAGGAAAGAATAGTATCTCAGACGTCTTTTCTGCATCTCGCCCCAACGGGAATAGTAAAATGGCGCGCTCGGTTGATGAAATACACGATGTTCTTCGTGATTATTTTGTAGGTTTTGTCGACTATAGTGATGAATGATTTTTGCCGGTAATACTTCACCACTTTTTATTTCATTTCTGATATTTATTCATCAAGACACGGGGAAGACTACTTATATTTTGATAACTGAAAATGTGATTGTCACCCAGAGTCACCCAGCTGCTCCTCCTCGCTGATTGACTACAAAAAAAAATGTGGGCAATCATAAGCAGGGAACTCGAATGCTTTTGAAACCGGTTCGATAAGAGTAAGTGCCCAGGGGCTCTTCCCGTTCTTGTAGTAATCTTTCACCTCGAACATTTTATCGTCCCGACTAGCTGCTCCTGGGTCTCCGAGGATGAGGTCACTAGTGATCTTCACATAAAGATCACTGGTGATTTTTATGAAATAGTCCTAATCATTTTCATTGAAATCTTAGAAATTGGAAACTTCTGGGCCGATAGTTTTCCCCATTCTCCTTTCAAACTTCTTCAACAAATTTCATCAACTAAAAAATTCAACGACTCTGCCGTCATGTTAACAAGGTTCGTATCTAGATTTTTCTCGTTCGACGTCGAACCCTGCTTCTTCGTTCGCTGCTTGTTTAATCTTGTATTTTGCCACTGTACGAAAATATTAAAAGACCATTTTCTGACATCGAATTGATTTTGAAGCGGATTTTTTACAATAGTGCTTTTTTTTCATCGGAAGTTTTCAGTTCTCTGAACTCTCTCTTAGGCAGCTCTTTTAATCAACTTCCTTCAACCATCGACAACATGGAATAAGGACTGAAGGAAAAAAAATCCTTTCAAAATTACCATACTGCTTATAAGGTCCAATTGTTTTTCTTGTACGCTGATATCGTTCCCTCACAATTTGAAGCTTTTTTCAGACTCCCGAGGGACACTGTTTTCGTGGAATGTTTTGAAGCCGTTCAAAAAAATCGCAGCACGTAATTTATCGCATCTAAAAACACTCGGCTACGCCTTATGTTTTTAAAACCAATAAAACACTGCTGCTCGTTTTTTGAACATTACTTATCGAACTCATAATTATAAGTTCCAATGGAAGAGACAATTGGTCTAGACGGTGCCATCGAATCAAGAGCGCTTGGCCTGTGAATTTTCGGAATACCATAGATTCTCGTGGGTTGCGAGCAAGTAGGATAAATCTTGGATATGCATCCGCACATGTATCCAGTTGACCACTGGATTTCTTCAGGAAGCGCTGTAGCTGCATTTCTTATGACGAAGTCAGATCATCTTTGAAAATCTTGAATTTGGAAGTGCCGCTGATTATATTAAGTATGTCTTCATATGCACCTTGATAATCTGGCCAACAGATTTGCTGGCATTGCGCACAAGCCACGCTCTGAGCGGTCCGAGCAGTAATGGTGCAGGGCACCGTTATTAAGTTCAACGAAGCCGAGCTGGATTCGAATTTTTTGAACAACTGCCATATCTTCAAGGAGGGGGACATTGGGATTTTCGGTTTGGCTATTTTTTAGATCGGCTTTTCGGTTTTTATGCCTAAAGACTTCGGTTTTTCGGTTTTGGTGTTCATTGCGGTTTGCGGGTTTTTCGTTTTTTAGCATCTGGTTTTCGGTTTTCGTAAAAAATACGAGCGGTTTTTCGGTTTTGTTATCCGATGTGCTTTTTGGGTTTTTCTTTTTTGTCCGATTTGGGTTCCGGTTTTTCTTAGATTTGAGTGGCAATTGATCTCGAATAGAGTGTTATTTATTTATTTAATCTTTATTTAACCATGGTGCAATTTATCAGCAATATTAAAAATATATATGTACAATTAAAAACTTATAGATAGAACTATGTAAACTACTTTAACTATCTTACTCAATATCATACAACAAAAGCTGCTTTCCATGAATGCCGTGTTTAGATTAATGGCTTAGATAACCTCTTTAATCAGTCGTTTGAGTTGATTGAGGGACTCTGCTTTCCTTAGTTCTAATAGCAAACTGTTCCACAAAACTGCGCCACTAAATAGCTAAAGCTGCTTTTTGTAGTAGTTTGAGCGCGGTTGCGGAACATTTATCTCATTCACAAAGTCTCTCAAACAATAACCAGAATCGCGATGGAAAATTTTTGAGCAGAGATACTCAAGTGCTAGTCCCTGTACGGACTTAAATACCATTGTTTGCTCTTTCAATTTGCATTTGAGCGTCTAGGGATTTCCATCTTAAGAGTTCAAATAAATTGTTGACATGAGCGTCATAGTTAGAGTAGGTCAAGACACGGGCTGCTCTGTTTTGTAGTTTTTGCAGTTTGTCCTGCAAAGTTACTCCACAGTTTCCCAAACAATATTGCAGTAGTTGAAATGAGATTGTACTAGGGCCTGATAAATAGAATGTAAGGTCCCATAGGGTACAAGATGCCTGTTTTCACTCACGTGATCACTAACCTTGTTTTTCCTCCGAAACAAAAGAAAACGTTTGAGTGATAATAGAGCTCAATTCCCGAAGACCTCATATGAAAACACTCTATAGCCGCGAAACGCCAAAGTTATTGAGAGGAATGCATGACAAACTAAATGTCACGGTAGGGGATCACGAGTGTCGAATGACGCCCGAGTTGGTGCGGAGTGGATGAAGATGAAGGACCCCATGAAAATCTGAACGAGCATGAAATGAGTGAGAAGCTAGTGACTCTGATAAAGGCCAGAAAGAATTTGATGAAAGTAGTGACGAAGTCAGTGCAGATGACAACAATTCCCAGGGCCAGCAAGATGAATTAGGGACAGTGGGCGAATTTTGTCTTTGGTGCAACGTCGCGATATGGAAGGGCGGTGCCGGGAGGGGGGGGGGGGGGGGGGAACTCCCATATAAAAAGGGGAGGGATGCTCGTTGTCTCGCTTAGGGGTGTAAATTTCGGATTTTGGTCTCACTTAGGGTGTTTTGGGCAAAACGCAATCATATGTAGCCGTGAAAATCTCCTTTAGGGTTGCGCGCAAAGGAATATAAAAGTGTATATTTACACTTTTATATTTCTTCACGCAAGCGAAAGTATTAGATGATAATGTCTTTGCCATCATTAAAAGTCGCTGTATTTTTCATTTTTTTGTGTTATAATGTGGTCTTTTTTTAGGGGTCAAAAAACGCCTGAGCCACGCCTAGATTGGTCTCCTTTAAGGGTTTAATGTAAAATTTCCGACGAGCATCCCTCCCCTTTTTATATGGGAGTCCTCCCCCCGGGGGGCGGTGAGGTTCAATATTCGACTCTTGATTTAAGTAAGTATCTGTTTATTACCGCATTTAACCTTTGAGCAAGTTCCTGCTGCCATGTAAAACAAGGAAAAAACAGTACCGGTTAGCTTCTTCAATGCAATCGCATATCAGTAGACCAAGATTAAACATTCCATTCGAATCTCCACACTCTCAGGTCTTAGTTATCAAATAGAAATGTTCAATTAGAGAACTTGATTGAAGCTTCCTGAGCTATAGCTCTTTGCAATTGCGAAATTGCAATTTTAGAGAGGACTTGTGTGTAAATTCTCCTAACTTAACTTGGCTCCATTACTAGCTGCTTTACGGAAAATGAGCCCACAAAGTTCGGGATCGAGAGAGCGGCAGAAATAAAGCCTATAATTTTAGCAGATACTAAAAGACATGAAGGCTTTAGACAAGTCCATGACATTCACAAATACATTGAGGAAATCAAGTGTTAGTGTAGTTTGCTCTGTATGCCGCACTTACCACCATTGTATCGGTTTTCTGACGGCTTTGTATGCGGTTTTCGGTTTTGGCCGAATTTCTTTGCGGTTTTGGATGATTTTTTCTTCAGTTTTGCGATTTCTAATACACCCCAATGTCCCCCTCTTCAAGGTGTTTCCGAAGTTCTTATTTTTTAAAATACATAACACCAGTACACGCAATAATCTTGCAATCAGGAAACGTTTATAGAAAAGGTACCATTACAAGACTGACAAGAGAACATAGAAAGCTCCTGCGTATGAAAAACGACCTTTTAATAAATATTTCCTGGCAGAATCCTGAACGGCGTTGACTTTTACATTCTTCAACGAGCGATTAGCCGCAATGTTATTAAAGCTGCTGCTCAGATTATTAAGGAGCATACGAAGATTCTTGAACGGCTTGCGAGAAACTCAGTGCTCCCCTTTAGATCCACCGAAACGGTAACTAACCTCTCCACCTATGCTCTTACACCACAAGAACTTGTCATACTAAAATTCTCCTTGACTCACTCTGTATTGACGCCTCCTATCGATAAACCGGACGTTTTTGCTTTGACTGCATACATGGCGGCATGGTCAAGAAACGAAAGGAAAGAAAAGGAAAGACCTCGGGTCTAAAATGCTGGTAACTGGTAATAGGTAATAGGTAATAGGTAACCTGTAATAGGTAAATTAAAACTGGTAATAGGTAACTGTAACAGGTAAAAGGTATATACCGAATGCATAAATGGCGGCCAAAAAAATATTATTTTGTTTATGTGCTAATTACACTCACTAGCCTCGTATGCATGCACAAAGTAAAAAAGAAATTTTGCTTGAGAGCGAGGCTAGTGAGTCTAATTAGCACATAAACAAAAGAATACATTTTTTCCCTCCATTTATGCATTCGGTCTATTAGGGTTAGGGTTAGTTTCCTGTTACCAGTTACCTTTTACCAGTTACACCTTGACATTACCTTTACTCACTAAATTGTCTTGTTCTGTTCCGGGACTCCCTCTTACCCCGCCCTGAAAATGGGACTGCTTTTATTCTGGACACATGGCGGATAATGTAAAAGGAAATTATGATGCCAAGTGGAGGCAATCGATTTCGCGTTTAAAAATGCCACTTTAACTTTGTGCCTCAGGCCCGTTTTAAACGTCGCATTTCTCATGTGCCGAATCTAATGCAAATGAGCGAAAACAATTTCATTTTTTTCATTTCATTCATTTCATTTATTTATTCGCCATAAGGGGTACAAGAGAGAGAAGAAAATGAAAAAAAAAAAGGTCTTACTGTTTACAATCTCATGGCGAGGAAGCCCAAAAGAAGCCAGCAGGCTTATAGAGAATGGGCTCCCTCAGATAAATAGATAGAACTGAATTTTAATTTTATAAGGAAAAATGGCAGAGCTACTGTAAAAATCTTATGATAAATTAGATAGTCATATTGATCATAATTAGGTTAAAAACAGAGAAAGAGGGGAAAAAAAGATATATATATATATAAATATATTTTAATAAATATTTAAGATAAGAGGAATGCTTTCAGCTTACGGCAAAACGAAGCGGTACTTGTTGCATTACGAATTTCAGAACTCAGAGAATTAAAAAATTTAGGACCTTGGAAACTAATTGAGAACATTCTTACATTGGTTCTGCACTGTGGTAAATGAAAAAACTTTGAACTTCTAGTGCCATAAGAATGCACCTGGTGTGTCACCAAGAACATATTATTGAAGCTATCAGGAAGTAAGCCAGATCTGTATTGATACATAAATTTACCTACTTGAAATTTGTAGATACTCTCAAGATTTAGAATTTTTAAATTTTTAAATAGAGGGTCAGTGTGAGCATCGAAAGCACTCCTCGACATTATTCTTATGACCCGCTTTTGAAGTGTGATTAATCTTCTAAGGTTTGATATTATTTTCATTTGCATTAGGTTCGGCACATGTGAAATGCCAAGTTTAAACGGGTCTAAGACGGAATAATTGCAAGCTATTTATGCAGACGTTACCGTTGATAATGTTTTTGTTAAGACAGAAATTAAGATGTGGCAAGACTGTTTGCTATCTTGTTCCTTTAATATGTTTGTGACTTTCTTCTATCCGAGTCCGATGTTAATTGTGAATTAGTCCTTATCATGAGTTCCTTAAAAGCTCTTACCGAAGATCAGATGGATGGCATACGAAAATATGGATTTTTTTGCCTGAAAATATTTGGATACACAATGTAAAACTGTTGGATAAAAAATTAAAGAAATTGAATTTCAACCTAGACTATTTCTTTACTTAACAGTTTGTGTCACGGTTGATAACACAAATGCTCGTAATTTATACATTTATATGCACAGTCAATCAACGATTATCCAAAAACATTAATTGTCAGAACTTTTTTTCTGGTAAAAACTTGTTCGTGAATATTAACTAATAACGATGAAGATGACATATCTTACGTGCTCATTAAAATGTAAAAAAAATGGGATGACCTCTATTAGTGAGATTTTTTTACGACATTCCATGTAAAATTTTATCGATCGTGACCATGTGGCTGACTGTGATACCTATATAACGGCTTTCCTTACGTGTCTAGGTAATTATCTTAAACTTAATTTTGTCATGCAAATTATCAGTTAGGAAGCTTAATTATCATTGCGCTTCTAGTAAAAGCCTTTATATTTTCTCGAAAAAAATACAACAAACTACAAGAAATCCTCTCCAAACCTGAACGCATAAAATATCAAACCGAGAAATTGTGAATATTTCCTTAAAAAAAACATTTCTTCAAAAGTTGGAGGAAAGGTTTTCCTGCCCGATCAATTTTGCCCGAAAGTTGCTACCTTTGATACAATCGCCTTCTAGCTCTTCTTGCAGCAGACACAGATGTATCGCGATCCATTCTCAGTCGTGACATTTATTCGGCAATAATTTACAACATCAATGCATTCGGGGTTTTTTCTCTTCGTTTGGTCACGACAAGGCATAATCTCGATGTTATTTTCCTGACACCGCAAATCACACAGTAATTTTAATATACCATTTTTCGTCGGAGTTTCCATGTTTCCAAATTTCGCGATTCCTTTGTTTACATATTTACTCTGGTATCCAATGTAATACGATTGGATCATTGCGATCATGCGCCTACAAGTACTAGTATTGAATCTGGTAGAAATAGCATAAGAAATGTTAGCTTTGTGGAGACGTAAAAAACAGTAGCTATATAACCTATGGCACCAAAATACTACAGACGAAACCAATTGATGAAGTCGTGTTAACCCAGGTCATACTGTATCGTTTTCCTAAAACATTTCTGTGGCGTTGTTATTAACAGGTATCTGCATAACAACAAGTTGAAGAGTCTTCCATTGGGGATTTTTGATAGTCTTACTGAACTGCTTTATCTGTAAGCGAAAACTTTGTTTTATATTTTTGATTTGTCATTTATGGAAGGAGAGCTCCGACACCTAACTGGCGCAAAGTAATTAACGTCTTTAAAAAAAAAATGTTTTCCCCTTTAATGTGGAGTTAAGTTTGAGTAACACACATACACCGAATGCACAAATGGCGGCCAAAGAAAATTTTCTTTTGTTTGTGCTAATTAGACAAACTAGTCTCATTCTAAAGAAACATTTCTTTTGTATTCTGTCCTTGCTAACGAGGCCAGTGGGTCTAATTAGAACAAGGGCAAAAAATGTTTTTTTTTTTGGCCGTCGTTTATGCATTTGGTCTATGATCATTGTCCGAAGAATTATTACGTAAATATAGTTTACGTCATAGAAAGTGCGGCGTATGGGATTTTATTCACGAGTTGTTTGTGTCAAAAACAAGAACGAGCGAGGTACGAGCGAGTGAGGATTTTTGACACAAACAGGGAGTGAATACACCCCCGTACAAAGCACTTTCTACGTTGTGAGCTGTTTATTACACATATGCGCCTTGATAATCCGGCCAACAGATTTGCTGGCATTGCGCACAAGCCACGCTCTGAGCGGTAGGAGCAGTAATGGTGCAGGGCACCGATATCAAGTTCCACGAAACCGAGCTGGACTCGAATTTTTTGAACAACTGCCAAACCTTCAAGGTGTTTCCGAAGTTCTTAATTTTTTAAAATACATAACACCAGTACACGCGATAATCTTGCAATCAGGAAACGTTTATTGAAAAGGTGCCATTACAAGACTGACAAGAGAACATAGAAAGCTCCTGCGTATGAACAACGACCTTTTAATGAATATTTCCTGGCAGCATCCTGAAGGACGTTGACTTTTACATTCTTCAACGAGCGGTTAGCTAAGCCACGATGTTATTAAAGCTGCTGCTCAGATTATTAAGGAGCATACGAAGATTCTTGAACGGCTTACGAGAAACTCAGTGCTCCCCTTTAGATCCACCGAAACGGTAACTAACCTCTCTACCTATGCTCTTACACCACAAGAACTTGTCATACTAAAATTCTGCCTGGCTCACCCTGCATTGACACCTCCTATCAATAAACCGGACGTTTTTGCTTTGACTACATATAACTGGTAACTGGCAATAGGTAACTGTAACAGGTAAAAGGTATTAGGGTTATGGTTAGTTTCCTGTTACCAGTTACCTGTTACCAGTTACCTGTTACCAGTTATCAGTTACCAGTTACCAACACTTTAGACCCGCCGCCGGACAGAGGATGGCAAACTTATGCCAGTCCTTTCGCACCTTGTAAACTCCTATGTAATAGAGCCATATCACTCAATGTCCAAACAAAAGATTTTGCCCGTCGAAACTCTCATTCAGTGTGAGGCTGGACGGGCAAAGAAAATGCAAAGACAAAGCCTTCATTCCCCACGGACTCCAAAATGGCCGCAGAGTGATAAAGGTGAATGGCACATGGGAGAATTTCAACAATAACCTTCGAACCCAGTTTAACATCGGCGTTGATTAGGGAAATAGGCCGCCAGTTAAATATATATCCTTTATCTCTGTCTTTTTTTCTCTAGGAATGTAATATATAATAGCTTGCTTCTGTGTGTGCCATAATTCACCGTGATCGTAATCATAATCATAGTTAAGACTAGTCATCATTAGATCCCCCACAATATTCCAAAATGCTTTGTAAAATCATAGTTAATCCGGGGACTGGTTACGAAAACTCAAGACCTTCAAAAGCGAGAATCATGTTGCACGATCGATGTTAAATTGACCGTGACAATGCACAATCATCTTTTGTTTTCGTTTCGCACGGGTTTGCAAATTAGTTGCGCATAAATTAATTGAAGGAGTTGATTGGTTACCTGCTCGAAAAAACGGTGTGTTTGCTGCACTGTGAAGGAAAAACTAATAGCAAAAACATAAAACAAAAAGACTTGAGGAGTTTTATCACCATCTCAGTGCGCACGCATGTGGTACATTCAACAGTCAATCCGTCGTTGCCTGTTTTTGAGATTTTTTATTCTCAAATGAATTAAGACTCTTTTAGCATGTATTGTAACCTTTCCTTGGAGTAATAGAGGAATTCCCGGGCGATACGTAAGTATATTCTGAGTTTAAAAACTAAAAACTGAGCTAGCATCTTACGATCGATCTATAAAATGGGTTTATGGCGAGGTGTAAAAGGTGTATACTTTCTTTAACCTTTCCTCCTATAGAAGGTAGTATTACAGCAAACTGTAGTATGTAAAATGTGACCGGAAAAGAGTAAATGCTGAACCATGATCCAGTGACTATTACCTCTTTTCCTGATCCATAGAAGGAAGCCGTAGTAAATTCTCTGCTCAAGAAACATGGCCTTGATCTTCTGTATATAAACTATTGCCCAGTTAGTAATCTTTCTTATGTGTCTAAATTGACAGAACGCTCGGTATCAGATAAACTGCTTTTGCATATGTCTTTCAATGGTCTGTATCCTGCTTTGCAGTCGTCGTATAGGCAACACCATAGTACTGAGACTTCTCTTTCAAAGGTGAAGAATGACATTGTTATGAATATGAACAAGGGTCATATAACTTTGCTGGTTCTTTTTGATTAACATGCAGCCTTCGATACCGTTGATCAGGGTATTTTGATCATGAGTCTTTAGTTAAGGTTTGGCGTCTCGGGTGAACTCTTGGAATGGTTCTTAGTATACTCAAGGAAAAAAATTCAACCCGTACGTATACCTGAAGTTTATTGCTGTGCGGATGATTCTCACCTTTATCATTTTTTAAAACCTAATTCATAAGCAAGTCAGGATGAGGCAGTTATAGCAATGCAACACTCTATAGAAGACATACGTCAATCAATGGATGCTGACTGACCGGATTAAGCTAAATGATGATAAAAGTGAATATTTACTTATTTTAATTTATTTTGAGCATGTATCTGGCTCTACTCATCGCCGTGGTCATACTCTTGACTTGATCATTACGAGGAAAGATGAATCACTAATAAAGGAAATTGAAATTCTGCACGATACCTACTCCGACCACCTGGTTGTCACGTGTAAACTGAACTTCGCGAAGCCACCTCGCTCCAAAATTCTCGTAACCTGCCGGAACAATAAAACCTTTTACTCGGATCGGCTAAGGCTCGACCTGCAAGACAAACTCTCGCAACTGATTCTCGATCAAGATATCTCAGTTGATACATATAATGCTACTCTTGGGGAAGTCTACAATGCTCATTTTCCACTTCAAACGATATGTGTAACCCATCGGCCTCGTTCTACTTGGTACACATCTGATCTCAGGGCTATGAAACGCGAGAAACGTCAAGCAGAACGCAAATTTAGGAAATCACGACTTGAGGTCCACAAGCAACTTTTTGAGGAGCCGTGTGCTACTTATAATACAAGGAAAGGTTACG
>OX421453.1:31752569-31795069 GCA_949126865.1 Montipora capitata
GTGATCCATTACCAAGTCGGCGATGACTACGCTCACGGGTGAACCCATAGCGCAGCCGAAAATTTGGTGATACAGAATCCCTTCATATGAAAAGAAGCTGTTGTACAGTACGATTTTCGTCAGCTCTACAATTTGATTCTTGGTCAGTTTTGTCTTGTCTTTCCAGGTGTGATTCGACTCCAGCTTGCTTTGGATGACTTTTAAGGCTAGATCGACAGGAATCGAAGTGAACAGGGATACGACGTCGAAAGATACAATTTCCTCGTCTGGTCTGACGACATCCATTCACGCTACGGCCAAATTCTTGAATGGAATGAAACTAATTACAAGCGCAGAATTTTTCTGGAGTCTTTACACTTAAACGTTGATAAGAATTCTGTGAATGAAAGAATGGAGTTCCCAAGGGCATAAGTGCCGCTGTTAAGATCTCTTGGGAGCCCAAATAAGAAGCAGTGATTTGTGAATTTTAGATTCATTGTCCCCCGAAGAAGAACCAGAGATACGGTTTGAAAATTTGGGAAACTTTTTTAATTTTAGATCAGTTTTAAGCCCCTTTTTCAGCATTTTTATAAAATTATGAACACTGATCGCCAAAAGAGCAACATTTTTAAACACATCAAGACCACCTACGGCAAAGGAACGCTGCACCTTGCCAGAGTTCTGGAAAGAAACTTTACAAACCAAACAAGGTACAAGTCCCATCTACGCTTCTGCCACGAGAGCAAAAGATTAAAACTCCTTCCAAGTTTTCTACAAATGAAGCTGCCTATCAGTCATCCAAAAGCCACGGAGGTCGCCCGTCATGCAGGTTGGAGCTATCTACGATTTATGATCAGCATGTGCCACAACAAACTTAATAGAATTAAGTACTCTATCGGAAGAATTCAACACGAAATACTCGGTTTAATACCGAGTACAGAATTTGCCACACTAATGGAAGTCATGTTACATCGAAACCATCGGGAGGAAAACAGAATTCGTGCCAGGCACGAACAAAAACTAAAGCGTGGCGACCCAACCGTCAATGACAACAGACACGAAGAAAATAAAGAAAAGATGGGTTGTAAATGCTTCAGACCGAGACCTGGAAGCCAATGAGATATCACTCCTCAGAAAAGGAATGAACTTCGCAATCACTCCTAGAAGTGTGCCGGTTAAGGAGATTCTAACCGCTGTGGAGCAGGGAATATCGAACCTACCACGAGACGCCAAGGACGAGGTCAGGGGCGATATTTGTAACATCATAAAGAATGCAAAAGCGCCAAAAACTTGCAACTTGAGCGAAACGTGAGCGACAGGCGATGAAAAAACTCAAAGAAAACGACAGCATTCTCGTTTCTTCCTGCTGACAAAGGATATGCGACTGTGGTTAAGAATAAAGTAGACTACAAGGAGCAGATATCGTCCATGTTACAGGACACAAAAACATACTTACCTGTGACCGATAAGCGACGCAATCCAGTTTATAGCACCACCAATTTGCTACAAAGAAAGTTAGGAGAACTAAAAAAGTCGGGGAACCTAACGGAGAAAGAGTATTTTAAAATCAAACCCAGTGATCCTGTTCCGGCTGCTTTTTATGGCCTTCCAAAGATGCATAAAGTCCAGTTAACAGTAAAAGACGACCACTACACCCTGGCCAGTCCGTCCACACCGATACCCCTTAGACCTATCAATAGCAGTATTGGATCCCCTACCTACCACGTTTCCAAGTATTTGGCGAATTTGCTCAGCCCCCTACGTTCAGATCATGGCTACACGATAAAGGACTCAAAGGAATTCGCAGATTTCGTACAGACCCAGACAGTCAGACCAGACGAGGAAATTGTATCTTTCGACGTCGTATCCCTGTTCACTTCGATTCCTGTCGATCTAGCCTTAAAAGTCATCCAAAGCAAGCTGGAGTCGAATCACACCTGGAAAGACAAGACAAAACTGACCAAGAATCAAATTGTAGAGCTGACGAAAATCGTACTGTACAACAGCTTCTTTTCATACGAAGGGATTCTGTATCACCAAATTTTCGGCTGCGCTATGGGTTCACCCGTGAGCGTAGTCATCGCCGACTTGGTAATGGATCACGTCGAGGTTCAGGCTTTGTCAACATTCACGGCTCCCCCCCGCTGGTGGTTCAGATATGTTGACGATTCAAACGCGTGTATAAAGTTGACAGAGCTTGACAATTTCCATCGCCATCTTAATGCAGTCAATCCGCACATCCAGTCCACAGTAGAGCGCGCCACACCCGTGGACGGTAAACCCACCATCGCGTTCCTGGATACTAATGTATCCACCCTCCCCAATGGTGAGGTTGAGGTGAAAGTATACCGAAAAGCCACCCATACCAACAAGTACTTGGCATTTGATTCACACCACCCTGTACAACATAAGAGATCCGTCGTCAGCACGTTGATGCGCCGCGCGAACACCATCCCATCTAGCGAGGCCCTGAGAACAGAGGAAACATCCAACGTCCAGGACAGCCTACAGGTCAATGGATATCCCACCAAATTCATTGAAAATGCTGCCCAACCAAGGACTGGTCCACAAAGCCACCATCCTGACCCGGCTGGCCTTGCCGTGGTACCCTATGTTCAAGGGGTATCGGACAGGGTAAAACGCACACTGCAACATTTCAACATAAGGACTGCTTTTAAGCCCATACGCACGCTTGCTTCTGTCTTCAAAAAACCGAAGGACCGTCCATCGGAAGAAAAAATAGCAGGCATCATTTACAGGGTTGAATGCAAAGACTGCGATTTCTCCTACATTGGTGAGAGCAAACGGTGTTGGGCTTCGAGGAGAGTAGAACATGATCCCGCGCGTGCCGCAAGTAAAGAGTCGGCAATCCGACAACATGCCGAAAGAACCACGCACGACATCCATCCACGCTACGGCCAAATTCTTGAAAGGAATGAAACTAATTACAAGCGCAGAATTTTTCTGGAGTCTTTACACTCAAATATTGATAAGAACTCTGTGAATGAAAGAATGGAGTTCCCAAGGGCATATGTGCCGCTGTTAAGATCTCTTGGGAGCCAAAATAAGAAGCAGTGATTGTTGAATTTTAGATTCATTGTCCCCCGAAGAAGAACCAGAGATACAGCTCGAAAATTTGGGAAACCTTTTTAATTTTAGATCAGTTTTAAGCCCCTTTTTTAGCATTTTTATAAAATAATATGCTGAAGTTTCCCACTTGCTACCCTCAACATAACATTTGTTCATTACTTGATATACCCACGATTAAAGTGTTAACGGGAGATGTATTTTGTTTTTAAAGTAAGCCATGGACAAGGGGGATTCAAAGGGTAATTTATGTAAAATGTGACCGGAAAAGAGTAAATGCTGAACCATGATCCAGTGACTATTTCGAGCTCTTATGGCTTAATTTCTGGCAAATACAAACACTTATACAGGGCCACCGATATGCCATATAAAACTCATTAACATGTTGTTTGGAGCACAAGAAATCGACCAAAAGCAAAGCATTGATGGTAATATCGTTTCACAAGACCTTATTGATCGATGTTCCGTTAGATCTTTGGATTTTGCAGTGGGTGGGTAAAATTCTGACTGTGTGTAAAGCTGTAAATCTCGTTTTTTGTTTTTTTTTTTTTTGTAGGTGGTTGCGGGGAAACCAGCTGACAGATCTTCCTAATGGCATTTTTAATAAGAATACCAGGCTATCTCGGCTGTAAGGACCAAGTTTCTGTTACATAACATTGGAAAACAACTTAAAGCAGTTGTAATAACTTTAAAGAAAGCATATTACTAAACGCCTTTACAGCCTGTACTTGTACATGTATTTACAGTTTTAACGACGTTATTACATAAAAAAGAACACAACTCTGACAACTTCAGAAGGTGCTTACATAACATGCTAAAGTTTCCCACTTCCTACCCTCAACATAACATTTGTTCATTCCCTGATATACCCACGAGTAAAGTGTTAACGGGAAATGTATTTTGTTTTTAAAGTAAGCCATGGACAAGGGGGACTCAAAGGGTAATTTGTGTAAAATGTGACCGGAAAAGAGTAAATGCTGAACCATGATCCAGTGACTATTTCGAGCTCTTATGGCTTAATTTCTGGCAAATACAAACACTTATACAGGGCCACCGATATGCCATATAAAACTCATTAACATGTTGTTTGGAGCACAAGAAATCGACTAAAGCAAAGCATTGATGATAATATGGTTCCACAGGACCTTATTGATCGATGTTCCGTTAGATCTTTGGATTTTGCAGTGGGTTGGTAAAATTCTGACTGTGTGTAAAGCTGTAAATCTCGTTTTTTGTTTTTTTGTTTTTTGTAGGCGGTTGTCGGGAAACCAGCTGACAGATCTTCCTAATGGCATTTTTAATAAGAATACCAGGCTATCTCTTCTGTAAGGACCAAGTTTCTGTTACATAACATTGGAAAACAACTTAAAGCAGTTGTAATAACTTTAAAGAAAGCATATTACTAAACGCCTTTACAGCCTGTACTTGTACATGTATTTACAATTTTAACGACGTTATTACATAAAAAAGAACACAACTCTGAGAACTTCAGAAGGTGCTTACATAACATGCTAAAGTTTCCCACTTCCTACCCTCAACATAACATTTGTTCATTACCTGATATACCCACGAGTAAAGTGTTAACGGGAAATGTATTTTGTTTTTAAAGTAAGCCATGGACAAGGGGGACTCAAAGGGTAATTTGTGTAAAATGTGACCGGAAAAGAGTAAATGCTGAACCATGATCCAGTGACTATTTCGGATTAATATGGCTTAATTTCTGGCAAATACAAACACGTATACAGGGCCACCGATATGCCATTTAAAACTCACTAACATGTTGTTTGGAAGAAATCGACTAAAGCAAAGCATTGATGATAATATGGTTCCACAGGACCTTATTGATCGATGTTCCGTTAGATCTTTGGATTTTGCAGTGGGTTGGTAAAATTCTGACTGTGTGTAAAGCTGTAAATCTCGTTTTTTGTTTTTTTGTTTTTTGTAGGTGGTTGTCGGGAAACCAGCTGACAGATCTTCCTAATGGCATTTTTAATAAGAATACCAGGCTATCTCTTCTGTAAGGACCAAGTTTCTGTTACATAACATTGGAAAACAACTTAAAGCAGTTGTAATAACTTTAAAGAAAGCATATTACTAAACGCCTTTACAGGCTATACTTGTACATGTATTTACAATTTTAACAACGTTATTACATAAAAAAGAACACAACTCTGAGAACTTCAGAAGGTGCTTACATAATATGCTCAAGTTGCCCACTTCCGACTGCCTAACTAAGATTTATTCATCACTTGATATACACAACTAATAAAGTGTTACGAGTAAAAATAGAACTGTAACCAGGATAAGACATATTAAAATGTAAAAACGTTCTCTGGTTAAAAAACGGTTAAAATCAATCATGAGCTTTCGGCTATCAGTCTATAGCCTTTAACGAATGAAAAAAAATTGTACTCGAGTGAACGGAATATATACGAATTAAAAAAAAAATTATATATATATATATAACTAACTGCAGACAGTACTGTTTCGGCCTTCTGGGCCTCATCAGTGCAGTGCTGATGTCTAGGATGGAGGTTAAGCTATAAAGCCACCCCAGATGTGCCACGCATGTGGTACATCCAAGCCATGCCAGAGTGCTCAAACTAGCGAGCTAGTGAGCATGCGCAATTGCTAGCGGCGTCCACTCGCGTACCAAAAATTTTTTCATTCGTTAAAGGCTATAGACTGATAGCCGAAAGCTCATGATTGTTTTTTAACCGTTTTTTAACCAGAGAACGTTTTTACATTTGAATAATAAAGTGTTAACCGGAAATGTATTTTGTTTCTATACTAATCCATGGACGAGGGGATCCAATGAGTGATTTATGTAAAATATGCTCAGAAAAGACTAAAGGCTAAAACATGATCCACTAACTATTTCGCACTAATATGGCATAAAACTGGCAAAGACAAACACGTATACAGGGCCACCGACATGCCATTTAAAACTTACTAACCTTGTTGTTTGGAGCACAAGAAATCGACCAAAGGAAACAGTGATGGTAATATAGTTCCAAAAGACCTTACTGATCGATGCTACTTAAGCTGTAAATCTTGTTTTTTTGTTTTTTTTTGTAAGTCGTTGTCGGGAAGCCAGCTGACAGATCTTCCTGGCGATATTTTTGATAGGAATACCTGGCTATATGAGCTGTAAGGACCAGGTTTCTGTTGCATGAATTTGAAAAACAACTCAAAGCTGTTGTAATAACTTTAAAGAAATGATATTACTAAACCCCGTTACAGGCTTCACTTGTGCATGTATTTCCAGATTTGACAACGTTATTACATGACAAAGAACACGAATCCGACAACTTCGGAGAGGTGCTTAAATGAAGTGTTTAAATTGCCCACGTCCGACTTGGAACTTTAGATTTATTGATTACTTTTTATACCTTTGAGTAAAGTTTTAGCGGGAAATGTCTTTTTGTTTATATAGGAAGCCATTTTTTTTGTTTTTAAAATGATTTCTTAGGATATTTTAAGAAACGCCTTCTATAGTTGTTTGTTTCCTGCAACTGCTCATTGCTAGAGGTAGCCTGTCTCTTAGAATCCCCTTCCCATTTATGTTATGTACTTCCACTATTCATTTCCACTTACATTTTAGTCATCCGTTTGTCTCACATGATTCAAAGTGTTATCATACATTATCAGTGAGACAATGGCATAAAATAAACACAATATCATGATGTTTGTTTACTGCACGATGAGAACTTATAACATGGCAATATGCGAGTACTTTGAGTCGAATTGTGAGTTCGCTGATTTGAGGACAATTGCATACTAACTGCTGGTAATTATATCAGAGAGATTAAAGAGCTAGAGAGAAAGAGTCGGGTACAGAACTTTGTACAATGGTTAAGAGCCTTTGCAATATCTTGTCAAGCTTCTCATCGAATGGCTGTCAAACTGAGCCCATGTCGATGTTCTTGTCATCATTACTTTATGCCTTTAGGTCTAATTTTACGGTGTCAATTTTGTTAATAAAACCGGCTATAAAATGTTGTCAAATCACAGACAGAAGCTTCTAGGAAAACTTGTAAAAGGAACCAAGCAAGGGAAAAAGGAAGTAATCAAAAGAAACGGAACAACGTCAGGAAGTTTAATGGATATTTATTTAAACACGGAAACGATGGGGATGGAGACACTCAAAGTACCAATCGGTGTCACTTCGTAAAAAAATGACAACGGCTTCGGTTTCGCAATGCATGTTTCGATCAACCGTTGATCATTTTCAGTTTTCTATGTGAATCTGACCTTACAGTGTTATTATATACTGTGTAAGCATATGACGTCAGTATAATATCCAATTTAAGTTTAACGTTACAATGCTGAATGCTAACAAAAGACTAATGTGCGTGCAAAAGATACAATAACACAAATTAAAGCGATCAACTAAACGCTGACTAGAATCTAGAATCTAGAATGGAGAAACACCTCTCATTGCAAAGTCTTCGATATTCCTCCGAATGTTGCAGATGCTGGAAAACAGGAGAGGCCCTGTCCCTTGCAAGGCGCTCATGTATACGCGTCAAAATGTGTGGGGATGTTTCCCCAACGCCGGTAAAAGAATACAACTTGCACAAGTGAATTTATACACGAAGCTAGTACGAAGATAAAAAGACACCGGATCTCTCACGCTAAACATGTTACGGATCTTAAACAAAGTAAATACAAGCTTATGGTCAAGAACAATGCAAAAAACGTTGTACCAGTTTATGTAATCTCCTGTGAGCTACTGTGAAAAGGAACCCACGCAAAGTAATTTAACATGTTTCACTGAAATAGGAAAATGAACCTGATTAGAATTAGGCGAATGGCTTTTTGATCTAGTGATATACTGGTGACGCACCTTTTCAATTCGATGAAACTAGTAAAGGTTTTGCGTTAGATGAAGCTCAGAGGAGGAAAGAATAGTATCTCAGACGTCTTTTCTGCATCTCGCCCCAACGGGAATAGTAAAATGGCGCGCTCGGTTGATGAAATACACGATGTTCTTCGTGATTATTTTGTAGGTTTTGTCGACTATAGTGATGAATGATTTTTGCCGGTAATACTTCACCACTTTTTATTTCATTTCTGATATTTATTCATCAAGACACGGGGAAGACTACTTATATTTTGATAACTGAAAATGTGATTGTCACCCAGAGTCACCCAGCTGCTCCTCCTCGCTGATTGACTACAAAAAAAAATGTGGGCAATCATAAGCAGGGAACTCGAATGCTTTTGAAACCGGTTCGATAAGAGTAAGTGCCCAGGGGCTCTTCCCGTTCTTGTCGTAATCTTTCACCTCGAACATTTTATCGTCCCGACTAGCTGCTCCTGGGTCTCCGAGGATGAGGTCACTAGTGATCTTCACATAAAGATCACTGGTGATTTTTATGAAATAGTCCTAATCATTTTCATTGAAATCTTAGAAATTGGAAACTTCTGGGCCGATAGTTTTCCCCATTCTCCTTTCAAACTTCTTCAACAAATTTCATCAACTAAAAAATTCAACGACTCTGCCGTCATGTTAACAAGGTTCGTATCTAGATTTTTCTCGTTCGACGTCGAACCCTGCTTCTTCGTTCGCTGCTTGTTTAATCTTGTATTTTGCCACTGTACGAAAATATTAAAAGACCATTTTCTGACATCGAATTGATTTTGAAGCGGATTTTTTACAATAGTGCTTTTTTTTCATCGGAAGTTTTCAGTTCTCTGAACTCTCTCTTAGGCAGCTCTTTTAATCAACTTCCTTCAACCATCGACAACATGGAATAAGGACTGAAGGAAAAAAAATCCTTTCAAAATTACCATACTGCTTATAAGGTCCAATTGTTTTTCTTGTACGCTGATATCGTTCCCTCACAATTTGAAGCTTTTTTCAGACTCCCGAGGGACACTGTTTTCGTGGAATGTTTTGAAGCCGTTCAAAAAAATCGCAGCACGTAATTTATCGCATCTAAAAACACTCGGCTACGCCTTATGTTTTTAAAACCAATAAAACACTGCTGCTCGTTTTTTGAACATTACTTATCGAACTCATAATTATAAGTTCCAATGGAAGAGACAATTGGTCTAGACGGTGCCATCGAATCAAGAGCGCTTGGCCTGTGAATTTTCGGAATACCATAGATTCTCGTGGGTTGCGAGCAAGTAGGATAAATCTTGGATATGCATCCGCACATGTATCCAGTTGACCACTGGATTTCTTCAGGAAGCGCTGTAGCTGCATTTCTTATGACGAAGTCAGATCATCTTTGAAAATCTTGAATTTGGAAGTGCCGCTGATTATATTAAGTATGTCTTCATATGCACCTTGATAATCTGGCCAACAGATTTGCTGGCATTGCGCACAAGCCACGCTCTGAGCGGTCGGAGCAGTAATGGTGCAGGGCACCGTTATTAAGTTCGACGAAGCCGAGCTGGATTCGAATTTTTTGAACAACTGCCATATCTTCAAGGAGGGGGACATTGGGATTTTCGGTTTGGCTATTTTTTAGATCGGCTTTTCGGTTTTTATGCCTAAAGACTTCGGTTTTTCGGTTTTGGTGTTCATTGCGGTTTGCGGGTTTTTCGTTTTTTAGCATCTGGTTTTCGGTTTTCGTAAAAAATACGAGCGGTTTTTCGGTTTTGTTATCCGATGTGCTTTTTGGGTTTTTCTTTTTTGTCCGATTTGGGTTCCGGTTTTTCTTAGATTTGAGTGGCAATTGATCTCGAATAGAGTGTTATTTATTTATTTAATCTTTATTTAACCATGGTGCAATTTATCAGCAATATTAAAAATATATATGTACAATTAAAAACTTATAGATAGAACTACGTAAACTACTTTAACTATCTTACTCAATATCATACAACAAAAGCTGCTTTCCATGAATGCCGTGTTTAGATTAATGGCTTAGATAACCTCTTTAATCAGTCGTTTGAGTTGATTGAGGGACTCTGCTTTCCTTAGTTCTAATGGCAAACTGTTCCACAAAACTGCGCCACTAAATAGCTAAAGCTGTTTATTGTAGTAGTTTGAGCGCGGTTGCGGAACATTTATCTCATTCACAAAGTCTCTCAAACAATAACCAGAATCGCGATGGAAAATTTTTGAGCAGAGATACTCAAGTGCTAGTCCCTGCACGGACTTAAATACCATTGTTTGCTCTTTCAATTTGCATTTGAGCGTCTAGGGATTTCCATCTTAAGAGTTCAAATAAATTGTTGACATGAGCGTCATAGTTAGAGTAGGTCAAGACACGGGCTGCTCTGTTTTGTAGTTTTTGCAGTTTGTCCTGCAAAGTTACTCCACAGTTTCCCAAACAATATTGCAGTAGTTGAAATGAGATTGTACTAGGGCCTGATAAATAGAATGTAAGGTCCCATAGGGTACAAGATGCCTGTTTTCACTCACGTGATCACTAACCTTGTTTTTCCTCCGAAACAAAAGAAAACGTTTGAGTGATAATAGAGCTCAATTCCCGAAGACCTCATATGAAAACACTCTATAGCCGCGAAACGCCAAAGTTATTGAGAGGAATGCATGACAAACTAAATGTCACGGTAGGGGATCACGAGTGTCGAATGACGCCCGAGTTGGTGCGGAGTGGATGAAGATGAAGGACCCCATGAAAATCTGAACGAGCATGAAATGAGTGAGAAGCTAGTGACTCTGATAAAGGCCAGAAAGAATTTGATGAAAGTAGTGACGAAGTCAGTGCAGATGACAACAATTCCCAGGGCCAGCAAGATGAATTAGGGACAGTGGGCGAATTTTGTCTTTGGTGCAACGTCGCGATATGGAAGGGCGGTGCCGGGAGGGGGGGGGGGGGGGAACTCCCATATAAAAAGGGGAGGGATGCTCGTTGTCTCGCTTAGGGGTGTAAATTTCGGATTTTGGTCTCACTTAGGGTGTTTTGGGCAAAACGCAATCATATGTAGCCGAGAAAATCTCCTTTAGGGTTGCGCGCAAAGGAATATAAAAGTGTATATTTACACTTTTATATTTCTTCACGCAAGCGAAAGTATTAGATGATAATGTCTTTGCCATCATTAAAAGTCGCTGTATTTTTCATTTTTTTGTGTTATAATGTGGTCTTTTTTTAGGGGTCAAAAAACGCCTGAGCCACGCCTAGATTGGTCTCCTTTAAGGGTTTAATGTAAAATTTCCGACGAGCATCCCTCCCCTTTTTATATGGGAGTCCTCCCCCCGGGGGGCGGTGAGGTTCAATATTCGACTCTTGATTTAAGTAAGTATCTGTTTATTACCGCATTTAACCTTTGAGCAAGTTCCTGCTGCCATGTAAAACAAGGAAAAAACAGTACCGGTTAGCTTCTTCAATGCAATCGCATATCAGTAGACCAGGATTAAACATTCCATTCGAATCTCCACACTCTCAGGTCTTAGTTATCAAATAGAAATGTTCAATTAGAGAACTTGATTGAAGCTTCCTGAGCTATAGCTCTTTGCAATTGCGAAATTGCAATTTTAGAGAGGACTTGTGTGTAAATTCTCCTAACTTAACTTGGCTCCATTACTAGCTGCTTTACGGAAAATGAGCCCACAAAGTTCGGGATCGAGAGAGCGGCAGAAATAAAGCCTATAATTTTAGCAGATACTAAAAGACATGAAGGCTTTAGACAAGTCCATGACATTCACAAATACATTGAGGAAATCAAGTGTTAGTGTAGTTTACTCTGTATGCCGCACTTACCACCATTGTATCGGTTTTCTGACGGCTTTGTATGCGGTTTTCGGTTTTGGCCGAATTTCTTTGCGGTTTTGGATGATTTTTTCTTCAGTTTTGCGATTTCTAATACACCCCAATGTCCCCCTCTTCAAGGTGTTTCCGAAGTTCTTATTTTTTAAAATACATAACACCAGTACACGCAATAATCTTGCAATCAGGAAACGTTTATAGAAAAGGTACCATTACAAGACTGACAAGAGAACATAGAAAGCTCCTGCGTATGAAAAACGATCTTTTAATAAATATATCCTGGCAGAATCCTGAACGGCGTTGACTTTTACATTCTTCAACGAGCGATTAGCCGCAATGTTATTAAAGCTGCTGCTCAGATTATTAAGGAGCATACGAAGATTCTTGAACGGCTTGCGAGAAACTCAGTGCTCCCCTTTAGATCCACCGAAACGGTAACTAACCTCTCCACCTATGCTCTTACACCACAAGAACTTGTCATACTAAAATTCTCCTTGACTCACTCTGTATTGACGCCTCCTATCGATAAACCGGACGTTTTTGCTTTGACTGCATACATGGCGGCATGGTCAAGAAACGAAAGGAAAGAAAAGGAAAGACCTCGGGTCTAAAATGCTGGTAACTGGTAATAGGTAATAGGTAATAGGTAACCTGTAATAGGTAAATTAAAACTGGTAATAGGTAACTGTAACAGGTAAAAGGTATATACCGAATGCATAAATGGCGGCCAAAAAAATATTATTTTGTTTATGTGCTAATTACACTCACTAGCCTCGTATGCATGCACAAAGTAAAAAAGAAATTTTGCTTGAGAGCGAGGCTAGTGAGTCTAATTAGCACATAAACAAAAGAATACATTTTTTCCCTCCATTTATGCATTCGGTCTATTAGGGTTAGGGTTAGTTTCCTGTTACCAGTTACCTTTTACCAGTTACACCTTGACATTACCTTTACTCACTAAATTGTCTTGTTCTGTTCCGGGACTCCCTCTTACCCCGCCCTGAAAATGGGACTGCTTTTATTCTGGACACATGGCGGATAATGTAAAAGGAAATTATGATGCCAAGTGGAGGCAATCGATTTCGCGTTTAAAAATGCCACTTTAACTTTGTGCCTCAGGCCCGTTTTAAACGTCGCATTTCTCATGTGCCGAATCTAATGCAAATGACCGAAAACAATTTCATTTTTTTCATTTCATTCATTTCATTTATTTATTCGCCATAAGGGGTACAAGAGAGAGAAGAAAATGAAAAAAAAAAAAAGTCTTACTGTTTACAATCTCATGGCGAGGAAGCCCAAAAGAAGCCAGCAGGCTTATAGAGAATGGGCTCCCTCAGATAAATAGATAGAACTGAATTTTAATTTTATAAGGAAAAATGGCAGAGCTACTGTAAAAATCTTATGATAAATTAGATAGTCATATTGATCATAATTAGGTTAAAAACAGAGAAAGAGGAGAAAAAAAGATATATATATATAAATATATTTTAATAAATATTTAAGATAAGAGGAATGCTTTCAGCTTACGGCAAAACGAAGCGGTACTTGTTGCATTACGAATTTCAGAACTCAGAGAATTAAAAAATTTAGGACCTTGGAAACTAATTGAGAACATTCTTACATTGGTTCTGCACTGTGGTAAATGAAAAAACTTTGAACTTCTAGTGCCATAAGAATGCACCTGGTGTGTCACCAAGAACATATTATTGAAGCTATCAGGAAGTAAGCCAGATCTGTATTGATACATAAATTTACCTACTTGAAATTTGTAGATACTCTCAAGATTTAGAATTTTTAAATTTTTAAATAGAGGGTCAGTGTGAGCATCGAAAGCACTCCTCGACATTATTCTTATGACCCGCTTTTGAAGTGTGATTAATCTTCTAAGGTTTGATATTTTTCTCATTTGCATTAGGTTCGGCACATGTGAAATGCCAAGTTTAAACGGGTCTAAGACGGAATAATTGCAAGCTATTTATGCAGACGTTACCGTTGATAATGTTTTTGTTAAGACAGAAATTAAGATGTGGCAAGACTGTTTGCTATCTTGTTCCTTTAATATGTTTGTGACTTTCTTCTATCCGAGTCCGATGTTAATTGTGAATTAGTCCTTATCATGAGTTCCTTAAAAGCTCTTACCGAAGATCAGATGGATGGCATACGAAAATATGGATTTTTTTGCCTGAAAATATTTGGATACACAATGTAAAACTGTTGGATAAAAAATTAAAGAAATTGAATTTCAACCTAAACTATTTCTTTACTTAACAGTTTGTGTCACGGTTGATAACACAAATGCTCGTAATTTATACATTTATATGCACAGTCAATCAACGATTATCCAAAAACATTAATTGTCAGAACTTTTTTTCTGGTCAAAACTTGTTCGTGAATATGAACTAACAACGATGAAGATGACATATCTTACGTGCTCATTAAAATGTAAAAAAATGGTATGACCTCTATTAGTGAGATTTTTTTACGACATTCCATGTAAAATTTTATCGATCGTGACCACGTGGCTGACTGTGATACCTATATAACGGCTTTCCTTACGTGTCTAGGTAATTATCTTAAACTTAATTTTGTCATGCAAATTATCAGTTAGGAAGCTTAAATATCATTGCGCTTCTAGTAAAAGCCTTTATATTTTCTCGAAAAAAATACAACAAACTACAAGAAATCCTCTCCAAACCTGAACGCATAAAATATCAAACCGAGAAATTGTGAATATTTCCTTAAAAAAAACATTTCTTCAAAAGTTGGAGGAAAGGTTTTCCTGCCCGATCAATTTTGCCCGAAAGTTGCTACCTTTGATACAATCGCCTTCTAGCTCTTCTTGCAGCAGACACAGATGTATCGCGATCCATTCTCAGTCGTGACATTTATTCGGCAGTAATTTACAACATCAATGCATTCGGGGTTTTTTCTCTTCGTTTGGTCACGACAAGGCATAATCTCGATGTTATTTTCCTGACACCGCAAATCACACAGTAATTTTAATATTTCATTTTTCGTCGGAGTTTCCATGTTTCCAAATTTCGCGATTCCTTTGTTTACATATTTACTCTGGTATCCAATGTAATACGATTGGATCATTGCGATCATGCGCCTACAAGTACTAGTATTGAATCTGGTAGAAATAGCATAAGAAATGTTAGCTTTGTGGAGACGTAAAAAACAGTAGCTATATAACCTATGGCACCAAAATACTACAGACGAAACCAATTGATGAAGTCGTGTTAACCCAGGTCATACTGTATCGTTTTCCTAAAACATTTCTGTGGCGTTGTTATTAACAGGTATCTGGATAACAACAAGTTGAACAGTCTTCCATTGGGGATTTTTGATGGTCTTACTGAACTGGCATATCTGTAAGCGAAAACTTTGTTTTATATTTTTGATTTGTCATTTATGGAGGGAGAGTTCCGACACCTAACTGGCGCAAAGTAATTAACGTCTTTAAAAAAAAAATGTTTTCCCCTTTAATGTGGAGTTAAGTTTGAGTAAGGACCAAGTTTCTGTTACATAACATTGGAAAACAACTTAAAGCAGTTGTAATAACTTTAAAGAAAGCATATTACTAAACGCCTTTACAGGCTATACTTGTACATGTATTTACAATTTTAACAACGTTATTACATAAAAAAGAACACAACTCTGAGAACTTCAGAAGGTGCTTACATAATATGCTCAAGTTGCCCACTTCCGACTGCCTAACTAAGATTTATTCATCACTTGATATACACAACTAATAAAGTGTTACGAGTAAAAATAGAACTGTAACCAGGATAAGACATATTAAAATGTAAAAACGTTCTCTGGTTAAAAAACGGTTAAAATCAATCATGAGCTTTCGGCTATCAGTCTATAGCCTTTAACGAATGAAAAAAAATTGTACTCGAGTGAACGGAATATATACGAATTAAAAAAAAAATTATATATATATATATATATATATATATATATATATATATATATATATATATATATATATTCCGTCCACTCGCGTACAAAAATTTTTTCATTCGTTAAAGGCTATAGACTGATAGCCGAAAGCTCATGATTGTTTTTTAACCGTTTTTTAACCAGAGAACGTTTTTACATTTGAATAATAAAGTGTTAACCGGAAATGTATTTTGTTTCTATACTAATCCATGGACGAGGGGATCCAATGAGTGATTTATGTAAAATATGCTCAGAAAAGACTAAAGGCTAAAACATGATCCACTAACTATTTCGCACTAATATGGCATAAAACTGGCAAAGACAAACACGTATACAGGGCCACCGACATGCCATTTAAAACTTACTAACCTTGTTGTTTGGAGCACAAGAAATCGACCAAAGGAAACAGTGATGGTAATATAGTTCCAAAAGACCTTACTGATCGATGCTACTTAAGCTGTAAATCTTGTTTTTTTGTTTTTTTTTTGTAAGTCGTTGTCGGGAAGCCAGCTGACAGATCTTCCTGGCGATATTTTTGATAGGAATACCTGGCTATATGAGCTGTAAGGACCAGGTTTCTGTTGCATGAATTTGAAAAACAACTCAAAGCTGTTGTAATAACTTTAAAGAAATGATATTACTAAACCCCGTTACAGGCTTCACTTGTGCATGTATTTCCAGATTTGACAACGTTATTACATGACAAAGAACACGAATCCGACAACTTCGGAAAGGTGCTTAAATGAAGTGTTTAAATTGCCCACGTCCGACTTGGAACTTTAGATTTATTGATTACTTTTTATACCTTTGAGTAAAGTTTTAGCGGGAAATGTCTTTTTGTTTATATAGGAAGCCATTTTTTTTGTTTTTAAAATGATTTCTTAGGATATTTTAAGAAACGCCTTCTATAGTTGTTTGTTTCCTGCAACTGCTCATTGCTAGAGGTAGCCTGTCTCTTAGAATCCTCTTCCCATTTATGTTATGTACTTCCACTATTCATTTCCACTTACATTTTAGTCATCCGTTTGTCTCACATGATTCAAAGTGTTATCATACATTATCAGTGAGACAATGGCATAAAATAAACACAATATCATGATGTTTGTTTACTGCACGATGAGAACTTATAACATGGCAATATGCGAGTACTTTGTGTCGAATTGTGAGTTCGCTGATTTGAGGACAATTGCATACTAACTGCTGGTAATTATATCAGAGAGATTAAAGAGCTAGAGAGAAAGAGTCGGGTACAGAACTTTGTACAATGGTTAAGAGCCTTTGCAATATCTTGTCAAGCTTCTCATCGTATGGCTGTCAAACTGAGCCCATGTCGATGTTCTTGTCATCATTACTTTATGCCTTTAGGTCTAATTTTACGGTGTCAATTTTGTTAATAAAACCGGCTATAAAATGTTGTCAAATCACAGACAGAAGCTTCTAGGAAAACTTGTAAAAGGAACCAAGCAAGGGAAAAAGGAAGTAATCAAAAGAAACGGAACAACGTCAGGAAGTTTAATGGATATTTATTTAAACACGGAAACGATGGGGATGGAGACACTCAAAGTACCAATCGGTGTCACTTCGTAAAAAAATGACAACGGCTTCGGTTTCGCAATGCATGTTTCGATCAACCGTTGATCATTTTCAGTTTTCTATGTGAATCTGACCTTACAGTGTTATTATATACTGTGTAAGCATATGACGTCAGTATAATATCCAATTTAAGTTTAACGTTACAATGCTGAATGCTAACAAAAGACTAATGTGCGTGCAAAAGATACAATAACACAAATTAAAGCGATCAACTAAACGCTGACTAGAATCTAGAATCTAGAATGGAGAAACACCTCTCATTGCAAAGTCTTCGATATTCCTCCGAATGTTGCAGATGCTGGAAAACAGGAGAGGCCCTGTCCCTTGCAAGGCGCTCATGTATACGCGTCAAAATGTGTGGGGATGTTTCCCCAACGCCGGTAAAAGAATACAACTTGCACAAGTGAATTTATACACGAAGCTAGTACGAAGATAAAAAGACACCGGATCTCTCACGCTAAACATGTTACGGATCTTAAACAAAGTAAATACAAGCTTATGGTCAAGAACAATGCAAAAAACATTGTACCAGTTTATGTAATCTCCTGTGAGCTACTGTGAAAAGGAACCCACGCAAAGTAATTTAACATGTTTCACTGAAATAGGAAAATGAACCTGATTAGAATTAGGCGAATGGCTTTTTGATCTAGTGATATACTGGTGACGCACCTTTTCAATTCGATGAAACTAGTAAAGGTTTTGCGTTAGATGAAGCTCAGAGGAGGAAAGAATAGTATCTCAGACGTCTTTTCTGCATCTCGCCCCAACGGGAATAGTAAAATGGCGCGCTCGGTTGATGAAATACACGATGTTCTTCGTGATTATTTTGTAGGTTTTGTCGACTATAGTGATGAATGATTTTTGCCGGTAATACTTCACCACTTTTTATTTCATTTCTGATATTTATTCATCAAGACACGGGGAAGACTACTTATATTTTGATAACTGAAAATGTGATTGTCACCCAGAGTCACCCAGCTGCTCCTCCTCGCTGATTGACTACAAAAAAAAATGTGGGCAATCATAAGCAGGGAACTCGAATGCTTTTGAAACCGGTTCGATAAGAGTAAGTGCCCAGGGGCTCTTCCCGTTCTTGTAGTAATCTTTCACCTCGAACATTTTATCGTCCCGACTAGCTGCTCCTGGGTCTCCGAGGATGAGGTCACTAGTGATCTTCACATAAAGATCACTGGTGATTTTTATGAAATAGTCCTAATCATTTTCATTGAAATCTTAGAAATTGGAAACTTCTGGGCCGATAGTTTTCCCCATTCTCCTTTCAAACTTCTTCAACAAATTTCATCAACTAAAAAATTCAACGACTCTGCCGTCATGTTAACAAGGTTCGTATCTAGATTTTTCTCGTTCGACGTCGAACCCTGCTTCTTCGTTCGCTGCTTGTTTAATCTTGTATTTTGCCACTGTACGAAAATATTAAAAGACCATTTTCTGACATCGAATTGATTTTGAAGCGGATTTTTTACAATAGTGCTTTTTTTTCATCGGAAGTTTTCAGTTCTCTGAACTCTCTCTTAGGCAGCTCTTTTAATCAACTTCCTTCAACCATCGACAACATGGAATAAGGACTGAAGGAAAAAAAATCCTTTCAAAATTACCATACTGCTTATAAGGTCCAATTGTTTTTCTTGTACGCTGATATCGTTCCCTCACAATTTGAAGCTTTTTTCAGACTCCCGAGGGACACTGTTTTCGTGGAATGTTTTGAAGCCGTTCAAAAAAATCGCAGCACGTAATTTATCGCATCTAAAAACACTCGGCTACGCCTTATGTTTTTAAAACCAATAAAACACTGCTGCTCGTTTTTTGAACATTACTTATCGAACTCATAATTATAAGTTCCAATGGAAGAGACAATTGGTCTAGACGGTGCCATCGAATCAAGAGCGCTTGGCCTGTGAATTTTCGGAATACCATAGATTCTCGTGGGTTGCGAGCAAGTAGGATAAATCTTGGATATGCATCCGCACATGTATCCAGTTGACCACTGGATTTCTTCAGGAAGCGCTGTAGCTGCATTTCTTATGACGAAGTCAGATCATCTTTGAAAATCTTGAATTTGGAAGTGCCGCTGATTATATTAAGTATGTCTTCATATGCACCTTGATAATCTGGCCAACAGATTTGCTGGCATTGCGCACAAGCCACGCTCTGAGCGGTCGGAGCAGTAATGGTGCAGGGCACCGTTATTAAGTTCGACGAAGCCGAGCTGGATTCGAATTTTTTGAACAACTGCCATATCTTCAAGGAGGGGGACATTGGGATTTTCGGTTTGGCTATTTTTTAGATCGGCTTTTCGGTTTTTATGCCTAAAGACTTCGGTTTTTCGGTTTTGGTGTTCATTGCGGTTTGCGGGTTTTTCGTTTTTTAGCATCTGGTTTTCGGTTTTCGTAAAAAATACGAGCGGTTTTTCGGTTTTGTTATCCGATGTGCTTTTTGGGTTTTTCTTTTTTGTCCGATTTGGGTTCCGGTTTTTCTTAGATTTGAGTGGCAATTGATCTCGAATAGAGTGTTATTTATTTATTTAATCTTTATTTAACCATGGTGCAATTTATCAGCAATATTAAAAATATATATGTACAATTAAAAACTTATAGATAGAACTATGTAAACTACTTTAACTATCTTACTCAATATCATACAACAAAAGCTGCTTTCCATGAATGCCGTGTTTAGATTAATGGCTTAGATAACCTCTTTAATCAGTCGTTTGAGTTGATTGAGGGACTCTGCTTTCCTTAGTTCTAATTTCAAACTGTTCCACAAAACTGCGCCACTAAATAGCTAAAGCTGTTTATTGTAGTAGTTTGAGCGCGGTTGCGGAACATTTATCTCATTCACAAAGTCTCTCAAACAATAACCAGAATCGCGATGGAAAATTTTTGAGCAGAGATACTCAAGTGCTAGTCCCTGCACGGACTTAAATACCATTGTTTGCTCTTTCAATTTGCATTTGAGCGTCTAGGGATTTCCATCTTAAGAGTTCAAATAAATTGTTGACATGAGCGTCATAGTTAGAGTAGGTCAAGACACGGGCTGCTCTGTTTTGTAGTTTTTGCAGTTTGTCCTGCAAAGTTACTCCACAGTTTCCCAAACAATATTGCAGTAGTTGAAATGAGATTGTACTAGGGCCTGATAAATAGAATGTAAGGTCCCATAGGGTACAAGATGCCTGTTTTCACTCACGTGATCACTAACCTTGTTTTTCCTCCGAAACAAAAGAAAACGTTTGAGTGATAATAGAGCTCAATTCCCGAAGACCTCATATGAAAACACTCTATAGCCGCGAAACGCCAAAGTTATTGAGAGGAATGCATGACAAACTAAATGTCACGGTAGGGGATCACGAGTGTCGAATGACGCCCGAGTTGGTGCGGAGTGGATGAAGATGAAGGACCCCATGAAAATCTGAACGAGCATGAAATGAGTGAGAAGCTAGTGACTCTGATAAAGGCCAGAAAGAATTTGATGAAAGTAGTGACGAAGTCAGTGCAGATGACAACAATTCCCAGGGCCAGCAAGATGAATTAGGGACAGTGGGCGAATTTTGTCTTTGGTGCAACGTCGCGATATGGAAGGGCGGTGCCGGGAGGGGGGGGGGGGGAACTCCCATATAAAAAGGGGAGGGATGCTCGTTGTCTCGCTTAGGGGTGTAAATTTCGGATTTTGGTCTCACTTAGGGTGTTTTGGGCAAAACGCAATCATATGTAGCCGAGAAAATCTCCTTTAGGGTTGCGCGCAAAGGAATATAAAAGTGTATATTTACACTTTTATATTTCTTCACGCAAGCGAAAGTATTAGATGATAATGTCTTTGCCATCATTAAAAGTCGCTGTATTTTTCATTTTTTTGTGTTATAATGTGGTCTTTTTTTAGGGGTCAAAAAACGCCTGAGCCACGCCTAGATTGGTCTCCTTTAAGGGTTTAATGTAAAATTTCCGACGAGCATCCCTCCCCTTTTTATATGGGAGTCCTCCCCCCGGGGGGCGGTGAGGTTCAATATTCGACTCTTGATTTAAGTAAGTATCTGTTTATTACCGCATTTAACCTTTGAGCAAGTTCCTGCTGCCATGTAAAACAAGGAAAAAACAGTACCGGTTAGCTTCTTCAATGCAATCGCATATCAGTAGACCAGGATTAAACATTCCATTCGAATCTCCACACTCTCAGGTCTTAGTTATCAAATAGAAATGTTCAATTAGAGAACTTGATTGAAGCTTCCTGAGCTATAGCTCTTTGCAATTGCGAAATTGCAATTTTAGAGAGGACTTGTGTGTAAATTCTCCTAACTTAACTTGGCTCCATTACTAGCTGCTTTACGGAAAATGAGCCCACAAAGTTCGGGATCGAGAGAGCGGCAGAAATAAAGCCTATAATTTTAGCAGATACTAAAAGACATGAAGGCTTTAGACAAGTCCATGACATTCACAAATACATTGAGGAAATCAAGTGTTAGTGTAGTTTGCTCTGTATGCCGCACTTACCACCATTGTATCGGTTTTCTGACGGCTTTGTATGCGGTTTTCGGTTTTGGCCGAATTTCTTTGCGGTTTTGGATGATTTTTTCTTCAGTTTTGCGATTTCTAATACACCCCAATGTCCCCCTCTTCAAGGTGTTTCCGAAGTTCTTATTTTTTAAAATACATAACACCAGTACACGCGATAATCTTGCAATCAGGAAACGTTTATTGAAAAGGTGCCATTACAAGACTGACAAGAGGACATAGAAAGCTCCTGCGTATGAACAACGACCTTTTAATGAATATTTCCTGACAGCATCCTGAACGACGTTGACTTTTACATTTTTCAACGAGCGGTTAGCTAAGCCACAATGTTATTAAAGCTGCTGCTCAGATTATTAAGGAGCATACGAAGATTCTTGAACGGCTTACGAGAAACTCAGTGCTCCCCTTTAGATTCACCGAAACGGTAACTAACCTCTCTACCTATGCTCTTACACCACAAGAACTTGTCATACTAAAATTCTGCCTGACTCACTCTGTATTGACGCCTCCTATCAATAAACCGGACGTTTTTGCTTTGACTAAATACATGGCGGCATGGTCAAGAAACGAAAGGAAAGAAAAGAAAAGACCTCGGGTCTAAAATGCTGATAACTGGTAACTGGTAATAGGTAATAGGTAACTTGTAATAGGTAACTGGTAACTGGCAATAGGTAACTGTAACAGGTAAAAGGTATTAGGGTTAGGGTTAGTTTCCAGTTACCAGTTACCTTTTACCAGTTACCTGTTACCAGTTATCACTTACCAGTTACCAACACTTTTGACCCGCTGCCGGACAGAGGATGGCAAACTTATGGCAGTCCTTTCGCACCTTGCAAACTCCTCTGTAATGGCACATGGGAGAATTTTAACAATAACCTTCGAACCCAGTTTAACATCGACGTTGATTAGGGAAATAGGCCGCCAGTTCAATATGTATTCTTTATCTCTTCCTTTTTTTCTCTATGATCGTAATCATAATCATAATTAAGACGAGTCACCATTAGATCCCCCACAATATTCCAAAATGCTTTGTAAAATCATAGTTAATCCAGGGACTGGTTACGAAAACTCAAAACCTTCAAAAGGCAGAAACATGTTGCGCAATCGATGTTGAATTGACGGTGGCAATGCACAATCATCTTTTGTTTTCGTTTCGCACGGGTTTGCAAATTAGTTGCGCATAAATTAATTGAAGGAGTTGATTGGTTACCTGCTCGAAAAAACGGTGTGTTTGGTGCACTGTAAAGGTAAAAATATTAGCAAAAACATGAAACAAAAACACTTGGGGAGTTTTATCACCATCTCAGTGCATCAATGATGGTACATTCAACAGTCAATCCGTCGTTGCCTGTTTTTGAGATTTGTTATTCGCGATACGTAAGTATATTCTGAGTTTAAAGCTAAAAACTGAGCTAGCATCTTACGATCGATCTATAAAATGGGTTTATGGCGAGATGTAAAAGGTGTATACTTTCTTTAACCTTTCCTCCTATAGAAGGTAGTATTACAGCAAACTGTAGTATGTAAAATGTAACCGCAAGAGAGTAAATGCTGAACCATGATCCAGTGACTATTACCTCTTTTCCTGATTCATAGAAGGAAGCCGTAGTAAATGGCCTTGATCTTCTGTATATAAACTATTGCCCAGTTAGTGATCTTTCTTATGTGTCTAAATTGACAGAACGCTCGGTATCAGATAAACTGCTTTATATGTCTTTCAATGGTCTGTATCCTGCTTTGCAGTCGTCGTATAGGCAACACCGTAGTACTGAAACTTCTCTTTCAAAGATGAAGAATTACATTGTTATGAATATGAACAAGGGTCATATAACTGTGCTGGTTCTTTTAGATTAACGTGCAGCTTTCGATACCGTTGATCAGGGTATTTTGATTATGAGCCGTTAGTCAAGGTTTGGCGTCTCGGGTGAACTCTTGGAATGGTTCTTAGTATACACAAGGAACAAAAGTCAACGCGTACGTATATCGGTCAATGCAGTATGGTGTTCCTCGGGGATCCTGTCTCGGTCCTGTATTGTTTATCATTTACGCATCCAAGCTTGTTAAGACTGTTAACGCACATCTACCTGACGTTTATTGCTGTGAGGATGATTCTCACCTTTATCATTTTTTAAAACCTAATTCATAAGCAAGTCATATCATATCATATCATATCATGTCATATCATACATCTTTATTTACCCTCGTATTTTTAGAGTGGCTTGGTGTAGCTAATATCTCCGAGCATTTACCCTCCCAATTATGATACACCACAGAAGACAGACTACAACACCGGGAACTACAATCCCTGCTCTTTGCGACAAGTGTGCGGGTTCTTTTACGTCCCACAGGATTATGAACATTGAAGGGTTGTGAGACTGAACCTCCGGCTTATCGTCCTTATACGAGAAGACTAGAGAGTCTAACCGTTTGCAGATGTAATTACAAAGGCAGCACTTTATCCTCATTTATTTAAAGACCCTGAGCGTTGGTCCGGCCGGAGTTGAACTCACGACCTCCCGCGTGACAGCCCGGTGCTCAACCAACTGAGCCACCGGTGAGAGGTGAAAGTCAGGATGAGGCAGTTATAGCAATGCAACACTGTATAGAAGACATGCATCTCTGGATGCCGACTGACCGGATTAAGCTAAATAATCCTAAAAGTGAATATTTACTTATGGGAACACGACAGCAACTGTCTAAGATCAGCGCAGGCTCTCTTGTTGTTGCAAAAATTTGGTTTTATCAACGGAGTTGATAATATAAATTGGCCACCGTACAGAGATTCTAAAAGCTGACGTTTCGAGCGTTAGCCCTTCGTCAGAGCGAATCGAGGGATTATGGGTTACGTGTAGTTTTTATAGTAGAGTAGGAGCTACGCTATTGGTGGTAACATGGCAACGTGAAAAATAGGAATATATTAGTTAAATGAAAAGCGTTCGTTAATACCGTGAGGATTAAGGGTGCCGATTTGAAAGATGAATTTTTGTTCCAGATTCTTGCGGCTTTCCGTCGTACCTAGATACAGGGAAAGGCCGCAGATAGCCATGTGTTTGTAGGAGTGGTTAGGCAGATTAAAATGGCGAGCGACTGGCTTAGATGCATCCTTGTCATTCTTCTCAACATCGCGAAGGTGTTCGCGGAATCGGTCACCTAGTCGTCTACCTGTCTCACCAATGTATAATTTATTGCATAACGTACACGTTATGCAATAAATGACATTTGCGGAGGTACATGTGAAACGATCGGTGATCTTAACAGATCGCTTAGGTCCCGATATCTTGCTAGTGTTAACAATGAAAAGACAAGTTTTGCATCGTGAGCGCGCGCATTTGAAAGTGCCGGGTTGCTCGTTAGTTTTGAGCTCGCTTCTAACTAAAAAGTTGCCTACGTTTTTGTCGCGTTTGAATGAAATAAGTGGAGGTTGCGAAAAGATTCTACCAGTCTCAGGATCATTTTGGAGTAATTTAAAATTACTAAGAATGATGCTTTTGACTGCGTGATTATGAGGATGGAAAGTGAGGTAAGACGGAAAGCCGTCTAGGTACGACGGAGAGCCGCAAGAATCTGGAACAAAAATTCATCTTTCAAATCGGCACCCTTAATCCTCACGGTATTAACGAACGCTTTTCATTTAACTAATATATTCCTATTTTTCACGTTGCCATGTTACCACCAATAGCGTAGCTCCTACTCTACTATAAAAACTACACGTAACCCATAATCCCTCGATTCGCTCTGACGAAGGGCTAACGCTCGAAACGTCAGCCTTTAGAATCTCTGTACGGTGGCCAATTTACATTATCAACTCCGTTGATAAAACCAAATTTTTGTATACTACTTCCCCACCGACGCAGCACCACAGTTTCTTTAGAAACTACCCCTTCATTCTCTTGTTGTTGGGTGACCATCAGATTACTCCAGCTCAACAGGCTAAGAATTTGGGCCGCTATTTTGATCAGCAACTTAGTATGAGGACAGAAATCAATAAGATTTGTAGTGCACTACATTAGATGCACAAGAAAGTATCTATCAACTGAATCAACAAAGAAGTTTGCAATAGTTTATTATACGGCTTGCCGCAAACAATTTTTCTAAGTTAGAGCGTGTCGAAAACACAGCCGCGAGCCTAATTTGCATTGTTTCCCGCTTAGATCAAATATCGCTTGTGCTTTTCAGGCTTTGCTGGCTGCCAGTGCAATTTAGAATTAGATTTAAGGTACTAGTAATTACATTGAGAATTATTCACGGGGTCGTGCTGGAATATATAAATGATTTCATTGGTAGTAAGAGTATATCACGCTATTCTTTGAGATCAAGCTTCTCCTTGAGTTGCAACGAAAGAGAAAAAAGGAAACATTGGGGCACAGGGCTTTTCGTGTTGCCACTCCAAAGCTATGGAACTCGCTCCCCTGTAAAACTCCCAGCAGTAGAACTTTAGAACAATTTTAAGAATATGTTACAAACGCATTTATTTAGGCTACATGTTGGTTGGAGTCCAAGAAATCGACCAAAGCAAAACAGTGATGGTAATATAGTCCCACTAGCTCCCACCGTTGGATGGTCTTTGGGTTAGGGTTGGGGTTAGGGTTAACTAAAAGCTGTTAATTTTTTTGTTTGTCTGTTTGTAAGTCGTTGTCGGAAAACCAGCTGAAAGTTCTTCCTGACGGTATTTTTTTATAAGAATACCGAGCTATGGTACCTGTAAGAACCAAGAGTCTGTTACATAACATTGGAAAACAACTCAAAGCAGTTGTAATAACTTTCAAGAAAGCATATTACTAAACGCCTTTACAGGCTATACTTGTACATGTATTTACAGTTTTAACAACGTTATTACATAAAAAAGAACAAAACTCTGACAACTTCAGAAGGTGCTTACATAATATGCTGAAGTTTCCCACTTCCTACCCTCAACATAACATTTGTTCATTACTTGATATACCCACGAGTAAAGTGTTAACTGGAAATGTATTTTGTTTTTAAAGTAAGCCATGGACAAGGGGAATTCAAAGGGTAATTTGTGTAAAATGTGACCGGAAAAGAGTAAATGCTGAACCATGATCCAGTGACTATTTCGGATTAATATGGCTTAATTTCTGGCAAATACAAACACGTATACAGGGCCACCGATATGCCATTTAAAACTCACTAACATGTTGTTTGGAAGAAATCGACTAAAGCAAAGCATTGATGATAATATGGTTCCACAGGACCTTATTGATCGATGTTCCGTTAGATCTTTGGATTTTGCAGTGGGTTGGTAAAATTCTGACTGTGTGTAAAGCTGTAAATCTCGTTTTTTGTTTTTTTGTTTTTTGTAGGCGGTTGTCGGGAAACCAGCTGACAGATCTTCCTAATGGCATTTTTAATAAGAATACCAGGCTATCTATTCTGTAAGGACCAAGTTTCTGTTACATAACATTGGAAAACAACTTAAAGCAGTTGTAATAACTTTAAAGAAAGCATATTACTAAACGCCTTTACAGGCTATACTTGTACATGTATTTACAATTTTAACAACGTTATTACATAAAAAAGAACACAACTCTGAGAACTTCAGAAGGTGCTTACATAATATGCTCAAGTTGCCCACTTCCGACTGCCTAACTAAGATTTATTCATCACTTGATATACACAACTAATAAAGTGTTACGAGTAAAAATAGAACTGTAACCAGGATAAGACATATTAAAATGTAAAAACGTTCTCTGGTTAAAAAACGGTTAAAATCAATCATGAGCTTTCGGCTATCAGTCTATAGCCTTTAACGAATGAAAAAAAATTGTACTCGAGTGAACGGAATATATACGAATTAAAAAAAAAATTATATATATATATATATATATATATATATATATATATATATATATATATATATATATATATATATATATTCCGTCCACTCGCGTACAAAAATTTTTTCATTCGTTAAAGGCTATAGACTGATAGCCGAAAGCTCATGATTGTTTTTTAACCGTTTTTTAACCAGAGAACGTTTTTACATTTGAATAATAAAGTGTTAACCGGAAATGTATTTTGTTTCTATACTAATCCATGGACGAGGGGATCCAATGAGTGATTTATGTAAAATATGCTCAGAAAAGACTAAAGGCTAAAACATGATCCACTAACTATTTCGCACTAATATGGCATAAAACTGGCAAAGACAAACACGTATACAGGGCCACCGACATGCCATTTAAAACTTACTAACCTTGTTGTTTGGAGCACAAGAAATCGACCAAAGGAAACAGTGATGGTAATATAGTTCCAAAAGACCTTACTGATTGATGCTACTTGAGCTGTAAATCTTGTTTTTTTGTTTTTTTTTTGTAAGTCGTTGTCGGGAAGCCAGCTAACAGATCTTCCTCGCGATATTTTTGATAGGAATACCTGGCTATATGAGCTGTAAGGACCAGGTTTCTGTTGCATGAATTTGAAAAACAACTCAAAGCTGTTGTAATAACTTTAAAGAAATGATATTACTAAACCCCGTTACAGGCTTCACTTGTGCATGTATTTCCAGATTTGACAACGTTATTACATGACAAAGAACACGAATCCGACAACTTCGGAGAGGTGCTTAAATGAAGTGTTTAAATTGCCCACGTCCGACTTGGAACTTTAGATTTATTGATTACTTTTTATACCTTTGAGTAAAGTTTTAGCGGGAAATGTCTTTTTGTTTATATAGGAAGCCATTTTTTTTGTTTTTAAAATGATTTCTTAGGATATTTTAAGAAACGCCTTCTATAGTTGTTTGTTTCCTGCAACTGCTCATTGCTAGAGGTAGCCTGTCTCTTAGAATCCCCTTCCCATTTATGTTATGTACTTCCACTATTCATTTCCACTTACATTTTAGTCATCCGTTTGTCTCACATGATTCAAAGTGTTATCATACATTATCAGTGAGACAATGGCATAAAATAAACACAATATCATGATGTTTGTTTACTGCACGATGAGAACTTATAACATGGCAATATGGGAGTACTTTGAGTCGAATTGTGAGTTCGCTGATTTGAGGACAATTGCATACTAACTGCTGGTAATTATATCAGAGAGATTAAAGAGCTAGAGAGAAAGAGTCGGGTACAGAACTTTGTACAATGGTTAAGAGCCTTTGCAATATCTTGTCAAGCTTCTCATCGTATGGCTGTCAAACTGAGCCCATGTCGATGTTCTTGTCATCATTACTTTATGCCTTTAGGTCTAATTTTACGGTGTCAATTTTGTTAATAAAACCGGCTATAAAATGTTGTCAAATCACAGACAGAAGCTTCTAGGAAAACTTGTAAAAGGAACCAAGCAAGGGAAAAAGGAAGTAATCAAAAGAAACGGAACAACGTCAGGAAGTTTAATGGATATTTATTTAAACACGGAAACGATGGGGATGGAGACACTCAAAGTACCAATCGGTGTCACTTCGTAAAAAAATGACAACGGCTTCGGTTTCGCAATGCATGTTTCGATCAACCGTTGATCATTTTCAGTTTTCTATGTGAATCTGACCTTACAGTGTTATATACTGTGTAAGCATATGACGTCAGTATAATATCCAATTTAAGTTTAACGTTACAATGCTGAATGCTAACAAAAGACTAATGTGCGTGCAAAAGATACAATAACACAAATTAAAGCGATCAACTAAACGCTGACTAGAATCTAGAATCTAGAATGGAGAAACACCTCTCATTGCAAAGTCTTCGATATTCCTCCGAATGTTGCAGATGCTGGAAAACAGGAGAGGCCCTGTCCCTTGCAAGGCGCTCATGTATACGCGTCAAAATGTGTGGGGATGTTTCCCCAACGCCGGTAAAAGAATACAACTTGCACAAGTGAATTTATACACGAAGCTAGTACGAAGATAAAAAGACACCGGATCTCTCACGCTAAACATGTTACGGATCTTAAACAAAGTAAATACAAGCTTATGGTCAAGAACAATGCAAAAAACGTTGTACCAGTTTATGTAATCTCCTGTGAGCTACTGTGAAAAGGAACCCACGCAAAGTAATTTAACATGTTTCACTGAAATAGGAAAATGAACCTGATTAGAATTAGGCGAATGGCTTTTTGATCTAGTGATATACTGGTGACGCACCTTTTCAATTCGATGAAACTAGTAAAGGTTTTGCGTTAGATGAAGCTCAGAGGAGGAAAGAATAGTATCTCAGACGTCTTTTCTGCATCTCGCCCCAACGGGAATAGTAAAATGGCGCGCTCGGTTGATGAAATACACGATGTTCTTCGTGATTATTTTGTAGGTTTTGTCGACTATAGTGATGAATGATTTTTGCCGGTAATACTTCACCACTTTTTATTTCATTTCTGATATTTATTCATCAAGACACGGGGAAGACTACTTATATTTTGATAACTGAAAATGTGATTGTCACCCAGAGTCACCCAGCTGCTCCTCCTCGCTGATTGACTACAAAAAAAAATGTGGGCAATCATAAGCAGGGAACTCGAATGCTTTTGAAACCGGTTCGATAAGAGTAAGTGCCCAGGGGCTCTTCCCGTTCTTGTAGTAATCTTTCACCTCGAACATTTTATCGTCCCGACTAGCTGCTCCTGGGTCTCCGAGGATGAGGTCACTAGTGATCTTCACATAAAGATCACTGGTGATTTTTATGAAATAGTCCTAATCATTTTCATTGAAATCTTAGAAATTGGAAACTTCTGGGCCGATAGTTTTCCCCATTCTCCTTTCAAACTTCTTCAACAAATTTCATCAACTAAAAAATTCAACGACTCTGCCGTCATGTTAACAAGGTTCGTATCTAGATTTTTCTCGTTCGACGTCGAACCCTGCTTCTTCGTTCGCTGCTTGTTTAATCTTGTATTTTGCCACTGTACGAAAATATTAAAAGACCATTTTCTGACATCGAATTGATTTTGAAGCGGATTTTTTACAATAGTGCTTTTTTTTCATCGGAAGTTTTCAGTTCTCTGAACTCTCTCTTAGGCAGCTCTTTTAATCAACTTCCTTCAACCATCGACAACATGGAATAAGGACTGAAGGAAAAAAAATCCTTTCAAAATTACCATACTGCTTATAAGGTCCAATTGTTTTTCTTGTACGCTGATATCGTTCCCTCACAATTTGAAGCTTTTTTCAGACTCCCGAGGGACACTGTTTTCGTGGAATGTTTTGAAGCCGTTCAAAAAAATCGCAGCACGTAATTTATCGCATCTAAAAACACTCGGCTACGCCTTATGTTTTTAAAACCAATAAAACACTGCTGCTCGTTTTTTGAACATTACTTATCGAACTCATAATTATAAGTTCCAATGGAAGAGACAATTGGTCTAGACGGTGCCATCGAATCAAGAGCGCTTGGCCTGTGAATTTTCGGAATACCATAGATTCTCGTGGGTTGCGAGCAAGTAGGATAAATCTTGGATATGCATCCGCACATGTATCCAGTTGACCACTGGATTTCTTCAGGAAGCGCTGTAGCTGCATTTCTTATGACGAAGTCAGATCATCTTTGAAAATCTTGAATTTGGAAGTGCCGCTGATTATATTAAGTATGTCTTCATATGCACCTTGATAATCTGGCCAACAGATTTGCTGGCATTGCGCACAAGCCACGCTCTGAGCGGTCGGAGCAGTAATGGTGCAGGGCACCGTTATTAAGTTCGACGAAGCCGAGCTGGATTCGAATTTTTTGAACAACTGCCATATCTTCAAGGAGGGGGACATTGGGATTTTCGGTTTGGCTATTTTTTAGATCGGCTTTTCGGTTTTTATGCCTAAAGACTTCGGTTTTTCGGTTTTGGTGTTCATTGCGGTTTGCGGGTTTTTCGTTTTTTAGCATCTGGTTTTCGGTTTTCGTAAAAAATACGAGCGGTTTTTCGGTTTTGTTATCCGATGTGCTTTTTGGGTTTTTCTTTTTTGTCCGATTTGGGTTCCGGTTTTTCTTAGATTTGAGTGGCAATTGATCTCGAATAGAGTGTTATTTATTTATTTAATCTTTATTTAACCATGGTGCAATTTATCAGCAATATTAAAAATATATATGTACAATTAAAAACTTATAGATAGAACTATGTAAACTACTTTAACTATCTTACTCAATATCATACAACAAAAGCTGCTTTCCATGAATGCCGTGTTTAGATTAATGGCTTAGATAACCTCTTTAATCAGTCGTTTGAGTTGATTGAGGGACTCTGCTTTCCTTAGTTCTAATGGCAAACTGTTCCACAAAACTGCGCCACTAAATAGCTAAAGCTGTTTATTGTAGTAGTTTGAGCGCGGTTGCGGAACATTTATCTCATTCACAAAGTCTCTCAAACAATAACCAGAATCGCGATGGAAAATTTTTGAGCAGAGATACTCAAGTGCTAGTCCCTGCACGGACTTAAATACCATTGTTTGCTCTTTCAATTTGCATTTGAGCGTCTAGGGATTTCCATCTTAAGAGTTCAAATAAATTGTTGACATGAGCGTCATAGTTAGAGTAGGTCAAGACACGGGCTGCTCTGTTTTGTAGTTTTTGCAGTTTGTCCTGCAAAGTTACTCCACAGTTTCCCAAACAATATTGCAGTAGTTGAAATGAGATTGTACTAGGGCCTGATAAATAGAATGTAAGGTCCCATAGGGTACAAGATGCCTGTTTTCACTCACGTGATCACTAACCTTGTTTTTCCTCCGAAACAAAAGAAAACGTTTGAGTGATAATAGAGCTCAATTCCCGAAGACCTCATATGAAAACACTCTATAGCCGCGAAACGCCAAAGTTATTGAGAGGAATGCATGACAAACTAAATGTCACGGTAGGGGATCACGAGTGTCGAATGACGCCCGAGTTGGTGCGGAGTGGATGAAGATGAAGGACCCCATGAAAATCTGAACGAGCATGAAATGAGTGAGAAGCTAGTGACTCTGATAAAGGCCAGAAAGAATTTGATGAAAGTAGTGACGAAGTCAGTGCAGATGACAACAATTCCCAGGGCCAGCAAGATGAATTAGGGACAGTGGGCGAATTTTGTCTTTGGTGCAACGTCGCGATATGGAAGGGCGGTGCCGGGAGGGGGGGGGGGGGGGGGGAACTCCCATATAAAAAGGGGAGGGATGCTCGTTGTCTCGCTTAGGGGTGTAAATTTCGGATTTTGGTCTCACTTAGGGTGCTTTGGGCAAAACGCAATCATATGTAGCCGTGAAAATCTCCTTTAGGGTTGCGCGCAAAGGAATATAAAAGTGTATATTTACACTTTTATATTTCTTCACGCAAGCGAAAGTATTAGATGATAATGTCTTTGCCATCATTAAAAGTCGCTGTATTTTTCATTTTTTTGTGTTATAATGTGGTCTTTTTTTAGGGGTCAAAAAACGCCTGAGCCACGCCTAGATTGGTCTCCTTTAAGGGTTTAATGTAAAACAAGGAAAAAACAGTACCGGTTAGCTTCTTCAATGCAATCGCATATCAGTAGACCAAGATTAAACATTCCATTCGAATCTCCACACTCTCAGGTCTTAGTTATCAAATAGAAATGTTCAATTAGAGAACTTGATTGAAGCTTCCTGAGCTATAGCTCTTTGCAATTGCGAAATTGCAATTTTAGAGAGGACTTGTGTGTAAATTCTCCTAACTTAACTTGGCTCCATTACTAGCTGCTTTACGGAAAATGAGCCCACAAAGTTCGGGATCGAGAGAGCGGCAGAAATAAAGCCTATAATTTTAGCAGATACTAAAAGACATGAAGGCTTTAGACAAGTCCATGACATTCACAAATACATTGAGGAAATCAAGTGTTAGTGTAGTTTGCTCTGTATGCCGCACTTACCACCATTGTATCGGTTTTCTGACGGCTTTGTATGCGGTTTTCGGTTTTGGCCGAATTTCTTTGCGGTTTTGGATGATTTTTTCTTCAGTTTTGCGATTTCTAATACACCCCAATGTCCCCCTCTTCAAGGTGTTTCCGAAGTTCTTATTTTTTAAAATACATAACACCAGTACACGCAATAATCTTGCAATCAGGAAACGTTTATAGAAAAGGTACCATTACAAGACTGACAAGAGAACATAGAAAGCTCCTGCGTATGAAAAACGACCTTTTAATAAATATTTCCTGGCAGAATCCTGAACGGCGTTGACTTTTACATTCTTCAACGAGCGATTAGCCGCAATGTTATTAAAGCTGCTGCTCAGATTATTAAGGAGCATACGAAGATTCTTGAACGGCTTGCGAGAAACTCAGTGCTCCCCTTTAGATCCACCGAAACGGTAACTAACCTCTCCACCTATGCTCTTACACCACAAGAACTTGTCATACTAAAATTCTCCTTGACTCACTCTGTATTGACGCCTCCTATCGATAAACCGGACGTTTTTGCTTTGACTGCATACATGGCGGCATGGTCAAGAAACGAAAGGAAAGAAAAGGAAAGACCTCGGGTCTAAAATGCTGGTAACTGGTAATAGGTAATAGGTAATAGGTAACCTGTAATAGGTAAATTAAAACTGGTAATAGGTAACTGTAACAGGTAAAAGGTATATACCGAATGCATAAATGGCGGCCAAAAAAATATTATTTTGTTTATGTGCTAATTACACTCACTAGCCTCGTATGCATGCACAAAGTAAAAAAGAAATTTTGCTTGAGAGCGAGGCTAGTGAGTCTAATTAGCACATAAACAAAAGAATACATTTTTTCCCTCCATTTATGCATTCGGTCTATTAGGGTTAGGGTTAGTTTCCTGTTACCAGTTACCTTTTACCAGTTACACCTTGACATTACCTTTACTCACTAAATTGTCTTGTTCTGTTCCGGGACTCCCTCTTACCCCGCCCTGAAAATGGGACTGCTTTTATTCTGGACACATGGCGGATAATGTAAAAGGAAATTATGATGCCAAGTGGAGGCAATCGATTTCGCGTTTAAAAATGCCACTTTAACTTTGTGCCTCAGGCCCGTTTTAAACGTCGCATTTCTCATGTGCCGAATCTAATGCAAATGAGCGAAAACAATTTCATTTTTTTCATTTCATTCATTTCATTTATTTATTCGCCATAAGGGGTACAAGAGAGAGGAAAATGAAAAAAAAAAAAAGTCTTACTGTTTACAATCTCATGGCGAGGAAGCCCAAAAGAAGCCAGCAGGCTTATAGAGAATGGGCTCCCTCAGATAAATAGATAGAACTGAATTTTAATTTTATAAGGAAAAATGGCAGAGCTACTGTAAAAATCTTATGATAAATTAGATAGTCATATTGATCATAATTAGGTTAAAAACAGAGAAAGAGGGGAAAAAAAGATATATATATATATAAATATATTTTAATAAATATTTAAGATAAAAGGAATGCTTTCAGCTTACGGCAAAACGAAGCGGTACTTGTTGCATTACGAATTTCAGAACTCAGAGAATTAAAAAATTTAGGACCTTGGAAACTAATTGAGAACATTCTTACATTGGTTCTGCACTGTGGTAAATGAAAAAACTTTGAACTTCTAGTGCCATAAGAATGCACCTGGTGTGTCACCAAGAACATATTATTGAAGCTATCAGGAAGTAAGCCAGATCTGTATTGATACATAAATTTACCTACTTGAAATTTGTAGATACTCTCAAGATTTAGAATTTTTAAATTTTTAAATAGAGGGTCAGTGTGAGCATCGAAAGCACTCCTCGACATTATTCTTATGACCCGCTTTTGAAGTGTGATTAATCTTCTAAGGTTTGATATTTTTCTCATTTGCATTAGGTTCGGCACATGTGAAATGCCAAGTTTAAACGGGTCTAAGACGGAATAATTGCAAGCTATTTATGCAGACGTTACCGTTGATAATGTTTTTGTTAAGACAGAAATTAAGATGTGGCAAGACTGTTTGCTATCTTGTTCCTTTAATATGTTTGTGACTTTCTTCTATCCGAGTCCGATGTTAATTGTGAATTAGTCCTTATCATGAGTTCCTTAAAAGCTCTTACCGAAGATCAGATGGATGGCATACGAAAATATGGATTTTTTTGCCTGAAAATATTTGGATACACAATGTAAAACTGTTGGATAAAAAATTAAAGAAATTGAATTTCAACCTAGACTATTTCTTTACTTAACAGTTTGTGTCACGGTTGATAACACAAATGCTCGTAATTTATACATTTATATGCACAGTCAATCAACGATTATCCAAAAACATTAATTGTCAGAACTTTTTTTCTGGTCAAAACTTGTTCGTGAATATGAACTAACAACGATGAAGATGACATATCTTACGTGCTCATTAAAATGTAAAAAAATGGGATGACCTCTATTAGTGAGATTTTTTTACGACATTCCATGTAAAATTTTATCGATCGTGACCACGTGGCTGACTGTGATACCTATATAACGGCTTTCCTTACGTGTCTAGGTAATTATCTTAAACTTAATTTTGTCATGCAAATTATCAGTTAGGAAGCTTAAATATCATTGCGCTTCTAGTAAAAGCCTTTATATTTTCTCGAAAAAAATACAACAAACTACAAGAAATCCTCTCCAAACCTGAACGCATAAAATATCAAACCGAGAAATTGTGAATATTTCCTTAAAAAAAACATTTCTTCAAAAGTTGGAGGAAAGGTTTTCCTGCCCGATCAATTTTGCCCGAAAGTTGCTACCTTTGATACAATCGCCTTCTAGCTCTTCTTGCAGCAGACACAGATGTATCGCGATCCATTCTCAGTCGTGACATTTATTCGGCAGTAATTTACAACATCAATGCATTCGGGGTTTTTTCTCTTCGTTTGGTCACGACAAGGCATAATCTCGATGTTATTTTCCTGACACCGCAAATCACACAGTAATTTTAATATTTCATTTTTCGTCGGAGTTTCCATGTTTCCAAATTTCGCGATTCCTTTGTTTACATATTTACTCTGGTATCCAATGTAATACGATTGGATCATTGCGATCATGCGCCTACAAGTACTAGTATTGAATCTGGTAGAAATAGCATAAGAAATGTTAGCTTTGTGGAGACGTAAAAAACAGTAGCTAGATAACCTATGGCACCAAAATACTACAGACGAAACCAATTGATGAAGTCGTGTTAGCCCAGGTCATACTGTATCGTTTTCCTAAAACATTTCTGTGGCGTTGTTATTAACAGGGATCTGTCTAACAACAAGTTGAAGAGTCTTCCATTGGGGATTTTTGATGGTCTTACTGAACTGTCATATCTGTAAGCGAAAACTTTGTTTTATATTTTTGATTTGTCATTTATGGAGGGAGAGCTCCGACACCTAACTGGCGCAAAGTAATTAACGTCTTTAAAAAAAAAATGTTTTCCCCTTTAATGTGGAGTTAAGTTTGAGTAAGGACCAAGTTTCTGTTACATAACATTGGAAAACAACTTAAAGCAGTTGTAATAACTTTAAAGAAAGCATATTACTAAACGCCTTTACAGGCTATACTTGTACATGTATTTACAATTTTAACAACGTTATTACATAAAAAAGAACACAACTCTGAGAACTTCAGAAGGTGCTTACATAATATGCTCAAGTTGCCCACTTCCGACTGCCTAACTAAGATTTATTCATCACTTGATATACACAACTAATAAAGTGTTACGAGTAAAAATAGAACTGTAACCAGGATAAGACATATTAAAATGTAAAAACGTTCTCTGGTTAAAAAACGGTTAAAATCAATCATGAGCTTTCGGCTATCAGTCTATAGCCTTTAACGAATGAAAAAAAATTGTACTCGAGTGAACGGAATATATACGAATTAAAAAAAAATTATATATATATATATATATATATATATATATATATATATATATATATATATATATATATTCCGTCCACTCGCGTACAAAAATTTTTTCATTCGTTAAAGGCTATAGACTGATAGCCGAAAGCTCATGATTGTTTTTTAACCGTTTTTTAACCAGAGAACGTTTTTACATTTGAATAATAAAGTGTTAACCGGAAATGTATTTTGTTTCTATACTAATCCATGGACGAGGGGATCCAATGAGTGATTTATGTAAAATATGCTCAGAAAAGACTAAAGGCTAAAACATGATCCACTAACTATTTCGCACTAATATGGCATAAAACTGGCAAAGACAAACACGTATACAGGGCCACCGACATGCCATTTAAAACTTACTAACCTTGTTGTTTGGAGCACAAGAAATCGACCAAAGGAAACAGTGATGGTAATATAGTTCCAAAAGACCTTACTGATCGATGCTACTTAAGCTGTAAATCTTGTTTTTTTGTTTTTTTTTTGTAAGTCGTTGTCGGGAAGCCAGCTGACAGATCTTCCTGGCGATATTTTTGATAGGAATACCTGGCTATATGAGCTGTAAGGACCAGGTTTCTGTTGCATGAATTTGAAAAACAACTCAAAGCTGTTGTAATAACTTTAAAGAAATGATATTACTAAACCCCGTTACAGGCTTCACTTGTGCATGTATTTCCAGATTTGACAACGTTATTACATGACAAAGAACACGAATCCGACAACTTCGGAAAGGTGCTTAAATGAAGTGTTTAAATTGCCCACGTCCGACTTGGAACTTTAGATTTATTGATTACTTTTTATACCTTTGAGTAAAGTTTTAGCGGGAAATGTCTTTTTGTTTATATAGGAAGCCATTTTTTTTGTTTTTAAAATGATTTCTTAGGATATTTTAAGAAACGCCTTCTATAGTTGTTTGTTTCCTGCAACTGCTCATTGCTAGAGGTAGCCTGTCTCTTAGAATCCTCTTCCCATTTATGTTATGTACTTCCACTATTCATTTCCACTTACATTTTAGTCATCCGTTTGTCTCACATGATTCAAAGTGTTATCATACATTATCAGTGAGACAATGGCATAAAATAAACACAATATCATGATGTTTGTTTACTGCACGATGAGAACTTATAACATGGCAATATGCGAGTACTTTGTGTCGAATTGTGAGTTCGCTGATTTGAGGACAATTGCATACTAACTGCTGGTAATTATATCAGAGAGATTAAAGAGCTAGAGAGAAAGAGTCGGGTACAGAACTTTGTACAATGGTTAAGAGCCTTTGCAATATCTTGTCAAGCTTCTCATCGTATGGCTGTCAAACTGAGCCCATGTCGATGTTCTTGTCATCATTACTTTATGCCTTTAGGTCTAATTTTACGGTGTCAATTTTGTTAATAAAACCGGCTATAAAATGTTGTCAAATCACAGACAGATGCTTCTAGGAAAACTTGTAAAAGGAACCAAGCAAGGGAAAAAGGAAGTAATCAAAAGAAACGGAACAACGTCAGGAAGTTTAATGGATATTTATTTAAACACGGAAACGATGGGGATGGAGACACTCAAAGTACCAATCGGTGTCACTTCGTAAAAAAATGACAACGGCTTCGGTTTCGCAATGCATGTTTCGATCAACCGTTGATCATTTTCAGTTTTCTATGTGAATCTGACCTTACAGTGTTATATACTGTGTAAGCATATGACGTCAGTATAATATCCAATTTAAGTTTAACGTTACAATGCTGAATGCTAACAAAAGACTAATGTGCGTGCAAAAGATACAATAACACAAATTACAGCGATCAACTAAACGCTGACTAGAATCTAGAATCTAGAATGGAGAAACATCTCTCATTGCAAAGTCTTCGATATTCCTCCGAATGTTGCAGATGCTGGAAAACAGGAGAGGCCCTGTCCCTTGCAAGGCGCTCATGTATACGCGTCAAAATGTGTGGGGATGTTTCCCCAACTCCGGTAAAAGAATACAACTTGCACAAGTGAATTTATACACGAAGCTAGTACGAAGATAAAAAGACACCGGATCTCTCACGCTAAACATGTTACGGATCTTAAACAAAGTAAATACAAGCTTATGGTCAAGAACAATGCAAAAAACGTTGTACCAGTTTATGTAATCTCCTGTGAGCTACTGTGAAAAGGAACCCACGCAAAGTAATTTAACATGTTTCACTGAAATAGGAAAATGAACCTAATTAGAATTAGGCGAATGGCTTTTTGATCTAGTGATATACTGGTGACGCACCTTTTCAATTCGATGAAACTAGTAAAGGTTTTGCGTTAGATGAAGCTCAGAGGAGGAAAGAATAGTATCTCAGACGTCTTTTCTGCATCTCGCCCCAACGGGAATAGTAAAATGGCGCGCTCGGTTGATGAAATACACGATGTTCTTCGTGATTATTTTGTAGGTTTTGTCGACTATAGTGATGAATGATTTTTGCCGGTAATACTTCACCACTTTTTATTTCATTTCTGATATTTATTCATCAAGACACGGGGAAGACTACTTATATTTTGATAACTGAAAATGTGATTGTCACCCAGAGTCACCCAGCTGCTCCTCCTCGCTGATTGACTACAAAAAAAAATGTGGGCAATCATAAGCAGGGAACTCGAATGCTTTTGAAACCGGTTCGATAAGAGTAAGTGCCCAGGGGCTCTTCCCGTTCTTGTAGTAATCTTTCACCTCGAACATTTTATCGTCCCGACTAGCTGCTCCTGGGTCTCCGAGGATGAGGTCACTAGTGATCTTCACATAAAGATCACTGGTGATTTTTATGAAATAGTCCTAATCATTTTCATTGAAATCTTAGAAATTGGAAACTTCTGGGCCGATAGTTTTCCCCATTCTCCTTTCAAACTTCTTCAACAAATTTCATCAACTAAAAAATTCAACGACTCTGCCGTCATGTCAACAAGGTTCGTATCTAGATTTTTCTCGTTCGACGTCGAACCCTGCTTCTTCGTTCGCTGCTTGTTTAATCTTGTATTTTGCCACTGTACGAAAATATTAAAAGACCATTTGCTGACATCGAATTGATTTTGAAGCGGATTTTTTACAATAGTGCTTTTTTTTCATCGGAAGTTTTCAGTTCTCTGAACTCTCTCTTAGGCAGCTCTTTTAATCAACTTCCTTCAACCATCGACAACATGGAATAAGGACTGAAGGAAAAAAAATCCTTTCAAAATTACCATACTGCTTATAAGGTCCAATTGTTTTTCTTGTACGCTGATATCGTTCCCTCACAATTTGAAGCTTTTTTCAGACTCCCGAGGGACACTGTTTTCGTGGAATGTTTTGAAGCCGTTCAAAAAAATCGCAGCACGTAATTTATCGCATCTAAAAACACTCGGCTACGCCTTATGTTTTTAAAACCAATAAAACACTGCTGCTCGTTTTTTGAACATTACTTATCGAACTCATAATTATAAGTTCCAATGGAAGAGACAATTGGTCTAGACGGTGCCATCGAATCAAGAGCGCTTGGCCTGTGAATTTTCGGAATACCATAGATTCTCGTGGGTTGCGAGCAAGTAGGATAAATCTTGGATATGCATCCGCACATGTATCCAGTTGACCACTGGATTTCTTCAGGAAGCGCTGTAGCTGCATTTCTTATGACGAAGTCAGATCATCTTTGAAAATCTTGAATTTGGAAGTGCCGCTGATTATATTAAGTATGTCTTCATATGCACCTTGATAATCTGGCCAACAGATTTGCTGGCATTGCGCACAAGCCACGCTCTGAGCGGTCGGAGCAGTAATGGTGCAGGGCACCGTTATTAAGTTCGACGAAGCCGAGCTGGATTCGAATTTTTTGAACAACTGCCATATCTTCAAGGAGGGGGACATTGGGATTTTCGGTTTGGCTATTTTTTAGATCGGCTTTTCGGTTTTTATGCCTAAAGACTTCGGTTTTTCGGTTTTGGTGTTCATTGCGGTTTGCGGGTTTTTCGTTTTTTAGCATCTGGTTTTCGGTTTTCGTAAAAAATACGAGCGGTTTTTCGGTTTTGTTATCCGATGTGCTTTTTGGGTTTTTCTTTTTTGTCCGATTTGGGTTCCGGTTTTTCTTAGATTTGAGTGGCAATTGATCTCGAATAGAGTGTTATTTATTTATTTAATCTTTATTTAACCATGGTGCAATTTATCAGCAATATTAAAAATATATATGTACAATTAAAAACTTATAGATAGAACTATGTAAACTACATTAACTATCTTACTCAATATCATACAACAAAAGCTGCTTTCCATGAATGCCGTGTTTAGATTAATGGCTTAGATAACCTCTTTAATCAGTCGTTTGAGTTGATTGAGGGACTCTGCTTTCCTTAGTTCTAATGGCAAACTGTTCCACAAAACTGCGCCACTAAATAGCTAAAGCTGTTTATTGTAGTAGTTTGAGCGCGGTTGCGGAACATTTATCTCATTCACAAAGTCTCTCAAACAATAACCAGAATCGCGATGGAAAATTTTTGAGCAGAGATACTCAAGTGCTAGTCCCTGTACGGACTTAAATACCATTGTTTGCTCTTTCAATTTGCATTTGAGCGTCTAGGGATTTCCATCTTAAGAGTTCAAATAAATTGTTGACATGAGCGTCATAGTTAGAGTAGGTCACAGTAGGGACACAGAACAAGAGCTTTTCGCAAGAGCGGCTGATCTGCGGTAATCTGCGACTCCACTCGGATGGACATCATGGAAAACAAATCAGAAGCAGAAGATAATCTCTCTCGAGGAACGAACGGACTTAAGGCAAATCAAAATCCAGAAGACTTTGGATCATCCGTAGAAGTCGAAGATGAAGTCGACGAGCTAGTTGAAGGTAATGAACAAGCAATGGCAGCGAGCAACTGTGAACCGGATTTGATACTTCTCTATGATAAAGAAATCTCTTCCCTAAACACTGAAGC
>OX421453.1:31800069-31805069 GCA_949126865.1 Montipora capitata
GATAATGTCTTTGCCATCATTAAAAGTCGCTGTATTTTTCATTTTTTTGTGTTATAATGTGGTCTTTTTTTAGGGGTCAAAAAACGCCTGAGCCACGCCTAGATTGGTCTCCTTTAAGGGTTTAATGTAAAATTTCCGACGAGCATCCCTCCCCTTTTTATATATGGAGTCCTCCCCCCGGGGGGCGGTGAGGTTCAATATTCGACTCTTGATTTAAGTAAGTATCTGTTTATTACCGCATTTAACCTTTGAGCAAGTTCCTGCTGCCATGTAAAACAAGGAAAAAACAGTACCGGTTAGCTTCTTCAATGCAATCGCATATCAGTAGACCAAGATTAAACATTCCATTCGAATCTCCACACTCTCAGGTCTTAGTTATCAAATAGAAATGTTCAATTAGAGAACTTGATTGAAGCTTCCTGAGCTATAGCTCTTTGCAATTGCAAAATTGCAATTTTAGAGAGGACTTGTGTGTAAATTCTCCTAACTTAACTTGGCTCCATTACTAGCTGCTTTACGGAAAATGAGCCCACAAAGTTCGGGATCGAGAGAGCGGCAGAAATAAAGCCTATAATTTTAGCAGATACTAAAAGACATGAAGGCTTTAGACAAGTCCATGACATTCACAAATACATTGAGGAAATCAAGTGTTAGTGTAGTTTGCTCTGTATGCCGCACTTACCACCATTGTATCGGTTTTCTGACGGCTTTGTATGCGGTTTTCGGTTTTGGCCGAATTTCTTTGCGGTTTTGGATGATTTTTTCTTCAGTTTTGCGATTTCTAATACACCCCAATGTCCCCCTCTTCAAGGTGTTTCCGAAGTTCTTATTTTTTAAAATACATAACACCAGTACACGCAATAATCTTGCAATCAGGAAACGTTTATAGAAAAGGTACCATTACAAGACTGACAAGAGAACATAGAAAGCTCCTGCGTATGAAAAACGACCTTTTAATAAATATTTCCTGGCAGAATCCTGAACGGCGTTGACTTTTACATTCTTCAACGAGCGATTAGCCGCAATGTTATTAAAGCTGCTGCTCAGATTATTAAGGAGCATACGAAGATTCTTGAACGGCTTGCGAGAAACTCAGTGCTCCCCTTTAGATCCACCGAAACGGTAACTAACCTCTCCACCTATGCTCTTACACCACAAGAACTTGTCATACTAAAATTCTCCTTGACTCACTCTGTATTGACGCCTCCTATCGATAAACCGGACGTTTTTGCTTTGACTGCATACATGGCGGCATGGTCAAGAAACGAAAGGAAAGAAAAGGAAAGACCTCGGGTCTAAAATGCTGGTAACTGGTAATAGGTAATAGGTAATAGGTAACCTGTAATAGGTAAATTAAAACTGGTAATAGGTAACTGTAACAGGTAAAAGGTATATACCGAATGCATAAATGGCGGCCAAAAAAATATTATTTTGTTTATGTGCTAATTACACTCACTAGCCTCGTATGCATGCACAAAGTAAAAAAGAAATTTTGCTTGAGAGCGAGGCTAGTGAGTCTAATTAGCACATAAACAAAAGAATACATTTTTTCCCTCCATTTATGCATTCGGTCTATTAGGGTTAGGGTTAGTTTCCTGTTACCAGTTACCTTTTACCAGTTACACCTTGACATTACCTTTACTCACTAAATTGTCTTGTTCTGTTCCGGGACTCCCTCTTACCCCGCCCTGAAAATGGGACTGCTTTTATTCTGGACACATGGCGGATAATGTAAAAGGAAATTATGATGCCAAGTGGAGGCAATCGATTTCGCGTTTAAAAATGCCACTTTAACTTTGTGCCTCAGGCCCGTTTTAAACGTCGCATTTCTCATGTGCCGAATCTAATGCAAATGAGCGAAAACAATTTCATTTTTTTCATTTCATTCATTTCATTTATTTATTCGCCATAAGGGGTACAAGAGAGAGAAGAAAATGAAAAAAAAAAAAAGTCTTACTGTTTACAATCTCATGGCGAGGAAGCCCAAAAGAAGCCAGCAGGCTTATAGAGAATGGGCTCCCTCAGATAAATAGATAGAACTGAATTTTAATTTTATAAGGAAAAATGGCAGAGCTACTGTAAAAATCTTATGATAAATTAGATAGTCATATTGATCATAATTAGGTTAAAAACAGAGAAAGAGGGGAAAAAAAGATATATATATATATATAAATATATTTTAATAAATATTTAAGATAAAAGGAATGCTTTCAGCTTACGGCAAAACGAAGCGGTACTTGTTGCATTACGAATTTCAGAACTCAGAGAATTAAAAAATTTAGGACCTTGGAAACTAATTGAGAACATTCTTACATTGGTTCTGCACTGTGGTAAATGAAAAAACTTTGAACTTCTAGTGCCATAAGAATGCACCTGGTGTGTCACCAAGAACATATTATTGAAGCTATCAGGAAGTAAGCCAGATCTGTATTGATACATAAATTTACCTACTTGAAATTTGTAGATACTCTCAAGATTTAGAATTTTTAAATTTTTAAATAGAGGGTCAGTGTGAGCATCGAAAGCACTCCTCGACATTATTCTTATGACCCGCTTTTGAAGTGTGATTAATCTTCTAAGGTTTGATATTTTTCTCATTTGCATTAGGTTCGGCACATGTGAAATGCCAAGTTTAAACGGGTCTAAGACGGAATAATTGCAAGCTATTTATGCAGACGTTACCGTTGATAATGTTTTTGTTAAGACAGAAATTAAGATGTGGCAAGACTGTTTGCTATCTTGTTCCTTTAATATGTTTGTGACTTTCTTCTATCCGAGTCCGATGTTAATTGTGAATTAGTCCTTATCATGAGTTCCTTAAAAGCTCTTACCGAAGATCAGATGGATGGCATACGAAAATATGGATTTTTTTGCCTGAAAATATTTGGATACACAATGTAAAACTGTTGGATAAAAAATTAAAGAAATTGAATTTCAACCTAAACTATTTCTTTACTTAACAGTTTGTGTCACGGTTGATAACACAAATGCTCGTAATTTATACATTTATATGCACAGTCAATCAACGATTATCCAAAAACATTAATTGTCAGAACTTTTTTTCTGGTAAAAACTTGTTCGTGAATATTAACTAATAACGATGAAGATGACATATCTTACGTGCTCATTAAAATGTAAAAAAAATGGGATGACCTCTATTAGTGAGATTTTTTTACGACATTCCATGTAAAATTTTATCGATCGTGACCATGTGGCTGACTGTGATACCTATATAACGGCTTTCCTTACGTGTCTAGGTAATTATCTTAAACTTAATTTTGTCTTGCAAATTATCAGTTAGGAAGCTTAATTATCATTGCGCTTCTAGTAAAAGCCTTTATATTTTCTCGAAAAAAATACAACAAACTACAAGAAATCCTCTCCAAACCTGAACGCATAAAATATCAAACCGAGAAATTGTGAATATTTCCTTAAAAAAAACATTTCTTCAAAAGTTGGAGGAAAGGTTTTCCTGCCCGATCAATTTTGCCCGAAAGTTGCTACCTTTGATACAATCGCCTTCTAGCTCTTCTTGCAGCAGACACAGATGTATCGCGATCCATTCTCAGTCGTGACATTTATTCGGCAATAATTTACAACATCAATGCATTCGGGGTTTTTTCTCTTCGTTTGGTCACGACAAGGCATAATCTCGATGTTATTTTCCTGACACCGCAAATCACACAGTAATTTTAATATACCATTTTTCGTCGGAGTTTCCATGTTTCCAAATTTCGCGATTCCTTTGTTTACATATTTACTCTGGTATCCAATGTTATACGATTGGATCATTGCGATCATGCGCCTACAAGTACTAGTATTGAATCTGGTAGAAATAGCATAAGAAATGTTAGCTTTGTGGAGACGTAAAAAACAGTAGCTATATAACCTATGGCACCAAAATACTACAGACGAAACCAATTGATGAAGTCGTGTTAACCCAGGTCATACTGTATCGTTTTCCTAAAACATTTCTGTGGCGTTGTTATTAACAGGTATCTGCATAACAACAGGTTGAAGAGTCTTCCATTGGGGATTTTTGATAGTCTTACTGAACTGCTTTATCTGTAAGCGAAAACTTTGTTTTATATTTTTGATTTGTCATTTATGGAAGGAGAGCTCCGACACCTAACTGGCGCAAAGTAATTAACGTCTTTAAAAAAAAAATGTTTTCCCCTTTAATGTGGAGTTAAGTTTGAGTAACACACATACACCGAATGCACAAATGGCGGCCAAAGAAAATTTTCTTTTGTTTGTGCTAATTAGACAAACTAGTCTCATTCTAAAGAAACATTTCTTTTGTATTCTGTCCTTGCTAACGAGGCCAGTGGGTCTAATTAGAACAAGGGCAAAAAATGTTTTTTTTTTTGGCCGTCGTTTATGCATTTGGTCTATGATCATTGTCCGAAGAATTATTACGTAAATATAGTTTACGTCATAGAAAGTGCGGCGTATGGGATTTTATTCACGAGTTGTTTGTGTCAAAAACAAGAACGAGCGAGGTACGAGCGAGTGAGGATTTTTGACACAAACAGGGAGTGAATACACCCCCGTACAAAGCACTTTCTACGTTGTGAGCTGTTTATTACACATATGCGCCTTGATAATCCGGCCAACAGATTTGCTGGCATTGCGCACAAGCCACGCTCTGAGCGGTAGGAGCAGTAATGGTGCAGGGCACCGATATCAAGTTCCACGAAACCGAGCTGGACTCGAATTTTTTGAACAACTGCCAAACCTTCAAGGTGTTTCCGAAGTTCTTAATTTTTTAAAATACATAACACCAGTACACGCGATAATCTTGCAATCAGGAAACGTTTATTGAAAAGGTGCCATTACAAGACTGACAAGAGAACATAGAAAGCTCCTGCGTATGAACAACGACCTTTTAATGAATATTTCCTGGCAGCATCCTGAAGGACGTTGACTTTTACATTCTTCAACGAGCGATTAGCCCAATGTTATTAAAGCTGCTGCTGAGATTATTAAGGAGCATACGA
>OX421453.1:31810069-31820069 GCA_949126865.1 Montipora capitata
TTTTGAACAGTTATTTTGATATTTTAGTTAATGACCATTTGATCAGTACTGAAATTGCCTAAAATTAAGTGACTTAGCCCATTTAACGTCTTTAAGAAAAAAAAGTTTTCCCGTTCAATGTGGAGTTTGAGAAATACACATACACCGAATACACAAATGGCGGCCAAAGAAAAATTTCTTTTGTTTGTGCTAATTAGACAAACTAATCTCATTCTAAAGAAACATTTCTTTTGTATTCTGTCCTTGCTAACGAGGCCAGTGGGTCTAATTAGAACAAGGGCATTTTTTTTTTTTTTTGCACGTCGTTTATGCGTTTGGTCTATGATCATTGTCCGAAGAATTATTACGTAAATATAGTTTACGTCACAGAAAGTGCGGCGTATGGGGATTTTATTCACGACTTATTTGTGTCAAAAACCCGAACGAGCGAGGTACGAGCGAGTGAGGATTTTTGACACAAACAACGAGTGAATACACCCCCGTACAAAGCACTTTCTACGTCGTGAGCTGTTTATTACACATATGCGCCTTGATAATCTGGCCAACAGATTTGCTGGCATTGCGCACAAGCCACGCGCTGAGCGGTCGGAGCAGTAATGGTGCAAGGCACCGTTAATAAGTTCCACGAAGCCGAGCTGGATTCGAATTCTTTGAACAACTGCCATACCTTCAAGGTGTTTCCGAAGTTCTTATTTTTTTAAAATACATAACACCAGTACACGTGATAATCTTGCAATCAGGAAACGTTTATTGAAAATTTGCTATTACAAGACTGACAAGAGAACATAGAAAGCTCCTGCGTATGAAACACGACCTTTTAATGAATATTTCCTGGCAGCATCCTGAACGACGTTGACTTTTACATTTTTCAACGAGCGGTTAGCTAAGCCACAATGTTATTAAAGCTGCTGCTCAGATTATTAAGGAGCATACGAAGATTCTTGAACGGCTTACGAGAAACTCAGTGCTCCCCTTTAGATTCACCGAAACGGTAACTAACCTCTCTACCTATGCTCTTACACCACAAGAACTTGTCATACTAAAATTCTGCCTGACTCACTCTGTATTGACGCCTCCTATCAATAAACCGGACGTTTTTGCTTTGACTAAATACATGGCGGCATGGTCAAGAAACGAAAGGGAAGAAAAGAAAAGACCTCGGGTCTAAAATGCTGATAACTGGTAACTGGTAATAGGTAATAGGTAACTTGTAATAGGTAACTGGTAACTGGCAATAGGTAACTGTAACAGGTAAAAGATATTAGGGTTAGGGTTAGTTTCCAGTTACCAGTTACCTTTTACCAGTTACCTGTTACCAGTTATCACTTACCAGTTACCAACACTTTTGACCCGCTGCCGGACAGAGGATGGCAAAGTTATGGCAGTCCTTTCGCACCTTGCAAACTCCTCTGTAATGGCACATGGGAGAATTTTAACAATAACCTTCGAACCCAGTTTAACATCGACGTTGATTAGGGAAATAGGCCGCCAGTTCAATATGTATTCTTTATCTCTTCCTTTTTTTCTCTATGATCGTAATCATAATCATAATTAAGACGAGTCACCATTAGATCCCCCACAATATTCCAAAATGCTTTGTAAAATCATAGTTAATCCAGGGACTGGTTACGAAAACTCAAAACCTTCAAAAGGCAGAAACATGTTGCGCAATCGATGTTGAATTGACGGTGGCAATGCACAATCATCTTTTGTTTTCGTTTCGCACGGGTTTGCAAATTAGTTGCGCATAAATTAATTGAAGGAGTTGATTGGTTACCTGCTCGAAAAAACGGTGTGTTTGGTGCACTGTAAAGGTAAAAATATTAGCAAAAACATGAAACAAAAACACTTGGGGAGTTTTATCACCATCTCAGTGCATCAATGATGGTACATTCAACAGTCAATCCGTCGTTGCCTGTTTTTGAGATTTGTTATTCGCGATACGTAAGTATATTCTGAGTTTAAAGCTAAAAACTGAGCTAGCATCTTACGATCGATCTATAAAATGGGTTTATGGCGAGATGTAAAAGGTGTATACTTTCTTTAACCTTTCCTCCTATAGAAGGTAGTATTACAGCAAACTGTAGTATGTAAAATGTAACCGCAAGAGAGTAAATGCTGAACCATGATCCAGTGACTATTACCTCTTTTCCTGATTCATAGAAGGAAGCCGTAGTAAATGGCCTTGATCTTCTGTATATAAACTATTGCCCAGTTAGTGATCTTTCTTATGTGTCTAAATTGACAGAACGCTCGGTATCAGATAAACTGCTTTATATGTCTTTCAATGGTCTGTATCCTGCTTTGCAGTCGTCGTATAGGCAACACCGTAGTACTGAAACTTCTCTTTCAAAGATGAAGAATTACATTGTTATGAATATGAACAAGGGTCATATAACTGTGCTGGTTCTTTTAGATTAACGTGCAGCTTTCGATACCGTTGATCAGGGTATTTTGATTATGAGCCGTTAGTCAAGGTTTGGCGTCTCGGGTGAACTCTTGGAATGGTTCTTAGTATACACAAGGAACAAAAGTCAACGCGTACGTATATCGGTCAATGCAGTATGGTGTTCCTCGGGGATCCTGTCTCGGTCCTGTATTGTTTATCATTTACGCATCCAAGCTTGTTAAGACTGTTAACGCACATCTACCTGACGTTTATTGCTGTGAGGATGATTCTCACCTTTATCATTTTTTAAAACCTAATTCATAAGCAAGTCATATCATATCATATCATATCATGTCATATCATACATCTTTATTTACCCTCGTATTTTTAGAGTGGCTTGGTGTAGCTAATATCTCCGAGCATTTACCCTCCCAATTATGATACACCACAGAAGACAGACTACAACACCGGGAACTACAATCCCTGCTCTTTGCGACGTGTGCGGGTTCTTTTACGTCCCACAGGATTATGAACATTGAAGGGTTGTGAGACTGAACCTCCGGCTTATCGTCCTTATACGAGAAGACTAGAGAGTCTAACCGTTTGCAGATGTAATTACAAAGGCAGCACTTTATCCTCATTTATTTAAAGACCCTGAGCGTTGGTCCGGCCGGAGTTGAACTCACGACCTCCCGCGTGACAGCCCGGTGCTCAACCAACTGAGCCACCGGTGAGAGGTGAAAGTCAGGATGAGGCAATTATAGCAATGCAACACTGTATAGAAGACATGCATCTCTGGATGCTGACTGACCGGATTAAGCTAAATAATCCTAAAAGTGAATATTTACTTATGGGAACACGACAGCAACTGTCTAAGATCAGCGCAGGCTCTCTTGTTGTTGCAAAAATTTGGTTTTATCAACGGAGTTGATAATATAAATTGGCCACCGTACAGAGATTCTAAAAGCTGACGTTTCGAGCGTTAGCCCTTCGTCAGAGCGAATCGAGGGATTATGGGTTACGTGTAGTTTTTATAGTAGAGTAGGAGCTACGCTATTGGTGGTAACATGGCAACGTGAAAAATAGGAATATATTAGTTAAATGAAAAGCGTTCGTTAATACCGTGAGGATTAAGGGTGCCGATTTGAAAGATGAATTTTTGTTCCAGATTCTTGCGGCTTTCCGTCGTACCTAGATACAGGGAAAGGCCGCAGATAGCCATGTGTTTGTAGGAGTGGTTAGGCAGATTAAAATGGCGAGCGACTGGCTTAGATGCATCCTTGTCATTCTTCTCAACATCGCGAAGGTGTTCGCGGAATCGGTCACCTAGTCGTCTACCTGTCTCACCAATGTATAATTTATTGCATAACGTACACGTTATGCAATAAATGACATTTGCGGAGGTACATGTGAAACGATCGGTGATCTTAACAGATCGCTTAGGTCCCGATATCTTGCTAGTGTTAACAATGAAAAGACAAGTTTTGCATCGTGAGCGCGCGCATTTGAAAGTGCCGGGTTGCTCGTTAGTTTTGAGCTCGCTTCTAACTAAAAAGTTGCCTACGTTCTTGTCGCGTTTGAATGAAATAAGTGGAGGTTGCGAAAAGATTCTACCAGTCTCAGGATCATTTTGGAGTAATTTAAAATTACTAAGAATGATGCTTTTGACTGCGTGATTATGAGGATGGAAAGTGAGGTAAGACGGAAAGCCGTCTAGGTACGACGGAGAGCCGCAAGAATCTGGAACAAAAATTCATCTTTCAAATCGGCACCCTTAATCCTCACGGTATTAACGAACGCTTTTCATTTAACTAATATATTCCTATTTTTTACGTTGCCATGTTACCACCAATAGCGTAGCTCCTACTCTACTATAAAAACTACACGTAACCCATAATCCCTCGATTCGCTCTGACGAAGGGCTAACGCTCGAAACGTCAGCTTTTAGAATCTCTGTACGGTGGCCAATTTACATTATCAACTCCGTTGATAAAACCAAATTTTTGTATACTACTTCCCCACCGACGCAGCACCACAGTTTCTTTAGAAACTACCCCTTCATTCTCTTGTTGTTGGGTGACCATCAGATTACTCCAGCTCAACAGGCTAAGAATTTGGGCCGCTATTTTGATCAGCAACTTAGTATGAGGACAGAAATCAATAAGATTTGTAGTGCACTACATTAGATGCACAAGAAAGTATCTATCAACTGAATCAACAAAGAAGTTTGCAATAGTTTATTATACGGCTTGCCGCAAACAATTTTTCTAAGTTAGAGCGTGTCGAAAACACAGCCGCGAGCCTAATTTGCATTGTTTCCCGCTTAGATCAAATATCGCTTGTGCTTTTCAGGCTTTGCTGGCTGCCAGTGCAATTTAGAATTAGATTTAAGGTACTAGTAATTACATTGAGAATTATTCACGGGGTCGTGCTGGAATATATAAATGATTTCATTGGTAGTAAGAGTATATCACGCTATTCTTTGAGATCAAGCTTCTCCTTGAGTTGCAACGAAAGAGAAAAAAGGAAACATTGGGGCACAGGGCTTTTCGTGTTGCCACTCCAAAGCTATGGAACTCGCTCCCCTGTAAAACTCCCAGCAGTAGAACTTTAGAACAATTTTAAGAATATGTTACAAACGCATTTATTTAGGCTACATGTTGGTTGGAGTCCAAGAAATCGACCAAAGCAAAACAGTGATGGTAATATAGTCCCACTAGCTCCCACCGTTGGATGGTCTTTGGGTTAGGGTTGGGGTTAGGGTTAACTAAAAGCTGTTAATTTTTTTGTTTGTCTGTTTGTAAGTCGTTGTCGGAAAACCAGCTGAAAGTTCTTCCTGACGGTATTTTTTTATAAGAATACCGAGCTATGGTACCTGTAAGAACCAAGAGTCTGTTACATAACATTGGAAAACAACTCAAAGCAGTTGTAATAACTTTCAAGAAAGCATATTACTAAACGCCTTTACAGGCTATACTTGTACATGTATTTACAGTTTTAACAACGTTATTACATAAAAAAGAACAAAACTCTGACAACTTCAGAAGGTGCTTACATAATATGCTGAAGTTTCCCACTTCCTACCCTCAACATAACATTTGTTCATTACTTGATATACCCACGAGTAAAGTGTTAACTGGAAATGTATTTTGTTTTTAAAGTAAGCCATGGACAAGGGGAATTCAAAGGGTAATTTGTGTAAAATGTGACCGGAAAAGAGTAAATGCTGAACCATGATCCAGTGACTATTTCGGATTAATATGGCTTAATTTCTGGCAAATACAAACACGTATACAGGGCCACCGATATGCCATTTAAAACTCACTAACATGTTGTTTGGAAGAAATCGACTAAAGCAAAGCATTGATGATAATATGGTTCCACAGGACCTTATTGATCGATGTTCCGTTACATCTTTGGATTTTGCAGTGGGTTGGTAAAATTCTGACTGTGTGTAAAGCTGTAAATCTCGTTTTTTGTTTTTTTGTTTTTTGTAGGCAGTTGTCGGGAAACCAGCTGACAGATCTTCCTAAAGGCATTTTTGATAAGAATACCAGGCTATATTGGCTGTAAGGACCAAGTTTCTGTTACATAACATTGGAAAACAACTTAAAGCAGTTGTAATAACTTTAAAGAAAGTATATTACTAAACGCCTTTACAGGCTATACTTGTACATGTATTTACAGTTTTAACAACGTTATTACATAAAAAAGAACACAACTCTGAGAACTTCAGAAGGTGCTTACATAATGTGCTCAATTTGCCCACTTCCGACTGCCTAACTAAGATTTATTCATCACTTGATATACACAACTAATAAAGTGTTAAGCGGAAATGTATTTTGTTTCTATACTAATCCATGGACGAGGGGATCCAATGAGTAATTTATGTAAAATATGCTCAGAAAAGACTAAAGGCTAAAACATGATCCCTGACTATTTTGCACTAATAATATTTCCTGGCAGAATCCTGAACGGCGTTGACTTTTACATTCTTCAACGAGCGATTAGCCGCAATGTTATTAAAGCTGCTGCTCAGATTATTAAGGAGCATACGAAGATTCTTGAACGGCTTGCGAGAAACTCAGTGCTCCCCTTTAGATCCACCGAAACGGTAACTAACCTCTCCACCTATGCTCTTACACCACAAGAACTTGTCATACTAAAATTCTCCTTGACTCACTCTGTATTGACGCCTCCTATCGATAAACCGGACGTTTTTGCTTTGACTGCATACATGGCGGCATGGTCAAGAAACGAAAGGAAAGAAAAGGAAAGACCTCGGGTCTAAAATGCTGGTAACTGGTAATAGGTAATAGGTAATAGGTAACCTGTAATAGGTAAATTAAAACTGGTAATAGGTAACTGTAACAGGTAAAAGGTATATACCGAATGCATAAATGGCGGCCAAAAAAATATTATTTTGTTTATGTGCTAATTACACTCACTAGCCTCGTATGCATGCACAAAGTAAAAAAGAAATTTTGCTTGAGAGCGAGGCTAGTGAGTCTAATTAGCACATAAACAAAAGAATACATTTTTTCCCTCCATTTATGGATTCGGTCTATTAGGGTTAGGGTTAGTTTCCTGTTACCAGTTACCTTTTACCAGTTACACCTTGACATTACCTTTACTTACTAAATTGTCTTGTTCTGTTCCGGGACTCCCTCTTACCCCGCCCTGAAAATGGGACTGCTTTTATTCTGGACACATGGCGGATAATGTAAAAGGAAATTATGATGCCAAGTGGAGGCAATCGATTTCGCGTTTAAAAATGCCACTTTAACTTTGTGCCTCAGGCCCGTTTTAAACGTCGCATTTCTCATGTGTCGAATCTAATGCAAATGACCGAAAACAATTTCATTTTTTTCATTTCATTCATTTCATTTATTTATTCGCCATAAGGGGTACAAGAGAGAGAAGAAAATGAAAAAAAAAAAAAGTCTTACTGTTTACAATCTCACGGCGAGGAAGCCCAAAAGAAGCCAGCAGGCTTATAGAGAATGGGCTCCCTCAGATAAATAGATAGAACTGAATTTTAATTTTATAAGGAAAAATGGCAGAGCTACTGTAAAAATCTTATGATAAATTAGATAGTCATATTGATCATAATTAGGTTAAAAACAGAGAAAGAGGGGAAAAAAAGATATATATATATATAAATATATTTTAATAAATATTTAAGATAAAAGGAATGCTTTCAGCTTACGGCAAAACGAAGCGGTACTTGTTGCATTACGAATTTCAGAACTCAGAGAATTAAAAAATTTAGGACCTTGGAAACTAATTGAGAACATTCTTACATTGGTTCTGCACTGTGGTAAATGAAAAAACTTTGAACTTCTAGTGCCATAAGAATGCACCTGGTGTGTCACCAAGAACATATTATTGAAGCTATCAGGAAGTAAGCCAGATCTGTATTGATACATAAATTTACCTACTTGAAATTTGTAGATACTCTCAAGATTTAGAATTTTTAAATTTTTAAATAGAGGGTCAGTGTGAGCATCGAAAGCACTCCTCGACATTATTCTTATGACCCGCTTTTGAAGTGTGATTAATCTTCTCAGGTTTGATATTTTTCTCATTTGCATTAGGTTCGGCACATGTGAAATGCCAAGTTTAAACGGGTCTAAGACGGAATAATTGCAAGCTATTTATGCAGACGTTACCGTTGATAATGTTTTTGTTAAGACAGAAATTAAGATGTGGCAAGACTGTTTGCTATCTTGTTCCTTTAATATGTTTGTGACTTTCTTCTATCCGAGTCCGATGTTAATTGTGAATTAGTCCTTATCATGAGTTCCTTAAAAGCTCTTACCGAAGATCAGATGGATGGCATACGAAAATATGGATTTTTTTGCCTGAAAATATTTGGATACACAATGTAAAACTGTTGGATAAAAAATTAAAGAAATTGAATTTCAACCTAGACTATTTCTTTACTTAACAGTTTGTGTCACGGTTGATAACACAAATGCTCGTAATTTATACATTTATATGCACAGTCAATCAACGATTATCCAAAAACATTAATTGTCAGAACTTTTTTTCTGGTCAAAACTTGTTCGTGAATATTAACTAATAACGATGAAGATGACATATCTTACGTGCTCATTAAAATGTAAAAAAATGGGATGACCTCTATTAGTGAGATTTTTTTACGACATTCCATGTAAAATTTTATCGATCGTGACCATGTGGCTGACTGTGATACCTATATAACGGCTTTCCTTACGTGTCTAGGTAATTATCTTAAACTTAATTTTGTCATGCAAATTATCAGTTAGGAAGCTTAATTATCATTGCGCTTCTAGTAAAAGCCTTTATATTTTCTCGAAAAAAATACAACAAACTACAAGAAATCCTCTCCAAACCTGAACGCATAAAATATCAAACCGAGAAATTGTGAATATTTCCTTAAAAAAAACATTTCTTCAAAAGTTGGAGGAAAGGTTTTCCTGCCCGATCAATTTTGCCCGAAAGTTGCTACCTTTGATACAATCGCCTTCTAGCTCTTCTTGCAGCAGACACAGATGTATCGCGATCCATTCTCAGTCGTGACATTTATTCGGCAATAATTTACAACATCAATGCATTCGGGGTTTTTTCTCTTCGTTTGGTCACGACAAGGCATAATCTCGATGTTATTTTCCTGACACCGCAAATCACACAGTAATTTTAATATACCATTTTTCGTCGGAGTTTCCATGTTTCCAAATTTCGCGATTCCTTTGTTTACATATTTACTCTGGTATCCAATGTAATACGATTGGATCATTGCGATCATGCGCCTACAAGTACTAGTATTGAATCTGGTAGAAATAGCATAAGAAATGTTAGCTTTGTGGAGACGTAAAAAACAGTAGCTATATAACCTATGGCACCAAAATACTACAGACGAAACCAATTGATGAAGTCGTGTTAACCCAGGTCATACTGTATCGTTTTCCTAAAACATTTCTGTGGCGTTGTTATTAACAGGTATCTGGATAACAACAAGTTGAACAGTCTTCCATTGGGGATTTTTGATGGTCTTACTGAACTGTCATATCTGTAAGCGAAAACTTTGTTTTATATTTTTGATTTGTCATTTATGGAAGGAGAGCTCCGACACCTAACTGGCGCAAAGTAATTAACGTCTTTAAAAAAAAAATGTTTTCCCCTTTAATGTGGAGTTAAGTTTGAGTAACACACATACACCGAATGCACAAATGGCGGCCAAAGAAAATTTTCTTTTGTTTGTGCTAATTAGACAAACTAGTCTCATTCTAAAGAAACATTTCTTTTGTATTCTGTCCTTGCTAACGAGGCCAGTGGGTCTAATTAGAACAAGGGCAAAAAATGTTTTTTTTTTTGGCCGTCGTTTATGCATTTGGTCTATGATCATTGTCCGAAGAATTATTACGTAAATATAGTTTACGTCATAGAAAGTGCGGCGTATGGGATTTTATTCACGAGTTGTTTGTGTCAAAAACAAGAACGAGCGAGGTACGAGCGAGTGAGGATTTTTGACACAAACAGGGAGTGAATACACCCCCGTACAAAGCACTTTCTACGTTGTGAGCTGTTTATTACACATATGCGCCTTGATAATCCGGCCAACAGATT
>OX421453.1:31830069-31840069 GCA_949126865.1 Montipora capitata
GTGGCGACCCAACCGTCAATGACAACAGACACGAAGAAAATAAAGAAAAGATGGGTTGTAAATGCTTCAGACCGAGACCTGGAAGCCAATGAGATATCACTCCTCAGAAAAGGAATGAACTTCGCAATCACTCCTAGAAGTGTGCCGGCTAAGGAGATTCTAACCGCTGTGGAGCAGGGAATATCGAACCTACCACGAGACGCCAAGGACGAGGTCAGGGGCGATATTTGTAACATCATAAAGAATGCAAAAGCGCCAAAAACTTGCAACTTGAGCGAAACGTGAGCGACAGGCGATGAAAAAACTCAAAGAAAACGACAGCATTCTCGTTTCTTCCTGCTGACAAAGGAAATGCGACTGTGGTTATGAATAAAGTAGACTACAAGGAGCAGATATCGTCCATGTTACAGGACACAAAAACATACTTACCTGTGACCGATAAGCGACGCAATCCAGTTTATAGCACCACCAATTTGCTACAAAGGAAGTTAGGAGAACTAAAAAAGTCGGGGAACCTAACGGAGAAAGAGTATTTTAAAATCAAACCCAGTGATCCTGTTCCGGCTGCTTTTTATGGCCTTCCAAAGATGCATAAAGTCCAGTTAACAGTAAAAGACGACCACTACACCCTGGCCAGTCCGTCCACACCGATACCCCTTAGACCTATCAATAGCAGTATTGGATCCCCTACCTACCACGTTTCCAAGTATTTGGCGAATTTGCTCAGCCCCCTACGTTCAGATCATGGCTACACGATAAAGGACTCAAAGGAATTCGCAGATTTCGTACAGACCCAGACAGTCAGACCAGACGAGGAAATTGTATCTTTCGACGTCGTATCCCTGTTCACTTCGATTCCTGTCGATCTAGCCTTAAAAGTCATCCAAAGCAAGCTGGAGTCGAATCACACCTGGAAAGACAAGACAAAACTGACCAAGAATCAAATTGTAGAGCTGACGAAAATCGTACTGTACAACAGCTTCTTTTCATACGAAGGGATTCTGTATCACCAGATTTTCGGCTGCGCTATGGGTTCACCCGTGAGCGTAGTCATCGCCGACATGGTAATGGATCACGTCGAGGTTCAGGCTTTGTCAACATTCACGGCTCCCCCCCGCTGGTGGTTCAGATATGTTGACGATTCAAACGCGTGTATAAAGTCGACAGAGCTTGACAATTTCCATCGCCATCTTAATGCAGTCAATCCGCACATCCAGTTCACAGTAGAGCGCGCCACACCCGTGGACGGTAAACCCACCATCGCGTTCCTGGATACTAATGTATCCACCCTCCCCAATGGTGAGGTTGAGGTGCAAGTATACCGAAAAGCCACCCATACCAACAAGTACTTGGCATTTGATTCACACCACCCTGTACAACATAAGAGATCCGTCGTCAGCACGTTGATGCGCCGCGCGAACACCATCCCATCTAGCGAGGCCCTGAGAACAGAGGAAACATCCAACGTCCAGGACAGCCTACAGGTCAATGGATATCCCACCAAATTCATTGAAAATGCTGCCCAACCAAGGACTGGTCCACAAAGCCACCATCCTGACCCGGCTGGCCTTGCCGTGGTACCCTATGTTCAAGGGGTATTGGACAGGGTAAAACGCACACTGCAACATTTCAACATAAGGACTGCTTTTAAGCCCATACGCACACTTGCTTCTGTCTTCAAAAAACCGAAGGACCGTCCATCGGAAGAAAAAATAGCAGGCATCATTTACAGGGTTGAATGCAAAGACTGCGATTTCTCCTACATTGGTGAGAGCAAACGGTGTTGGGCTTCGAGGAGAGTAGAACATGGTCCCGCGCGTGCCGCAAGTAAAGAGTCGGCAATCCGACAACATGCCGAAAGAACCACGCACGACATCCAAATTCTTGAAAGGAATGAAACTAATTACAAGCGCAGAATTTTTCTGGAGTCTTTACACTCAAATATTGATAAGAACTCTGTGAATGAAAGAATGGAGTTCCCAAGGGCATATGTGCCGCTGTTAAGATCTCTTGGGAGCCAAAATAAGAAGCAGTGATTGTTGAATTTTAGATTCATTGTCCCCCGAAGAAGAACCAGAGATACAGCTCGAAAATTTGGCAAACCTTTTTAATTTTAGATCAGTTTTAAGCCCCTTTTTTAGCATTTTTATAAAATAATATGCTGAAGTTTCCCACTTGCTACCCTCAACATAACATTTGTTCATTACTTGATATACCCACGAGTAAAGTGTTAACGGGAGATGTATTTTGTTTTTAAAGTAAGCCATGAACAAGGGGGATTCAAAGGGTAATTTATGTAAAATGTGACCGGAAAAGAGTAAATGCTGAACCATGATCCAGTGACTATTTCGAGCTCTTATGGCTTAATTTCTGGCAAATACAAACACTTATACAGGGCCACCGATATGCCATATAAAACTCACTAACATGTTGTTTGGAGCACAAGAAATCGACCAAAAGCAAAGCATTGATGGTAATATCGTTTCACAAGACCTTATTGATCGATGTTCCGTTAGATCTTTGGATTTTGCAGTGGGTGGGTAAAATTCTGACTGTGTGTAAAGCTGTAAATCTCGTTTTTTGTTTTTTTGTTTTTTGTAGGTGGTTGTGGGGAAACCAGCTGACAGATCTTCCTAACGGCATTTTTGATAAGAATACCAATCTATATCGGCTGTAAGGACCAAGTTTCTGTTACATAACATTGGAAAACAACTTAAAGCAGTTGTAATAACTTTAAAGAAAGCATATTACTAAACGCCTTTACAGCCTGTACTTGTACATGTATTTACAGTTTTAACGACGTTATTACATAAAAAAGAACACAACTCTGACAACTTCAGAAGGTGCTTACATAACATGCTAAAGTTTCCCACTTCCTACCCTCAACATAACATTTGTTCATTACCTGATATACCCACGAGTAAAGTGTTAACGGGAAATGTATTTTGTTTTTAAAGTAAGCCATGGACAAGGGGGACTCAAAGGGTAATTTATGTAAAATGTGACCGGAAAAGAGTAAATGCTGAACCATGATCCAGTGACTATTTCGGATTAATATGGCTTAATTTCTGGCAAATACAAACACGTATACAGGGCCACCGATATGCCATTTAAAACTCACTAACATGTTGTTTGGAAGAAATCGACTAAAGCAAAGCATTGATGATAATATGGTTCCACAGGACCTTATTGATCGATGTTTCGTAAGATCTTTGGATTTTGCAGTGGGTTGGTAAAATTCTGACTGTGTGTAAAGCTGTAAATCTCGTTTTTTGTTTTTTTGTTTTTTGTAGGTGGTTGTCGAGAAACCAGCTGACAGATCTTCCTAAAGGCATTTTTGATAAGAATACCAGGCTATATTGGCTGTAAGGACCAAGTTTCTGTTACATAACATTGGAAAACAACTTAAAGCAGTTGTAATAACTTTAAAGAAAGCATATTACTAAACGCCTTTACAGGCTATACTTGTACATGTATTTACAATTTTAACAACGTTATTACATAAAAAAGAACACAACTCTGAGAACTTCAGAAGGTGCTTACATAATATGCTCAAGTTGCCCACTTCCGACTGCCTAACTAAGATTTATTCATCACTTGATATACACAACTAATAAAGTGTTACGAGTAAAAATAGAACTGTAACCAGGATAAGACATATTAAAATGTAAAAACGTTCTCTGGTTAAAAAACGGTTAAAATCAATCATGAGCTTTCGGCTATCAGTCTATAGCCTTTAACGAATGAAAAAAAATTGTACTCGAGTGGACGGAATATATACGAATTAAAAAAAAAAAAAAAAAAAAAAATATATATATATATATATATATATATATATATATATATATATATATATATATATATATATTCCGTCCACTCGCGTACAAAAATTTTTTCATTCGTTAAAGGCTATAGACTGATAGCCGAAAGCTCATGATTGTTTTTTAACCGTTTTTTAACCAGAGAACGTTTTTACATTTGAATAATAAAGTGTTAACCGGAAATGTATTTTGTTTCTATACTAATCCATGGACGAGGGGATCCAATGAGTGATTTATGTAAAATATGCTCAGAAAAGACTAAAGGCTAAAACATGATCCACTAACTATTTCGCACTAATATGGCATAAAACTGGCAAAGACAAACACGTATACAGGGCCACCGACATGCCATTTAAAACTTACTAACCTTGTTGTTTGTAGCACAAGAAATCGACCAAAGGAAACAGTGATGGTAATATAGTTCCAAAAGACCTTACTGATCGATGCTACTTAAGCTGTAAATCTTGTTTTTTTGTTTTTTTTTGTAAGTCGTTGTCGGGAAGCCAGCTGACAGATCTTCCTGGCGATATTTTTGATAGGAATACCTGGCTATATGAGCTGTAAGGACCAGGTTTCTGTTGCATGAATTTGAAAAACAACTCAAAGCTGTTGTAATAACTTTAAAGAAATGATATTACTAAACCCCGTTACAGGCTACACTTGTGCATGTATTTCCAGATTTGACAACATTATTACATGACAAAGAACACGAATCCGACAACTTCGGAAAGGTGCTTAAATGAAGTGTTTAAATTGCCCACGTCCGACTTGAAACTTTAGATTTATTGATTACTTTTTATACCTTTGAGTAAAGTTTTAGCGGGAAATGTCTTTTTGTTTATATAGGAAGCCATTTTTTTTGTTTTTAAAATGATTTCTTAGGATATTTTAAGAAACGCCTTCTATAGTTGTTTGTTTCCTGCAACTGCTCATTGCTAGAGGTAGCCTGTCTCTTAGAATCCCCTTCCCATTTATGTTATGTACTTCCACTATTCATTTCCACTTACATTTTAGTCATCCGTTTGTCTCACATGATTCAAAGTGTTATCATACATTATCAGTGAGACAATGGCATAAAATAAACACAATATCATGATGTTTGTTTACTGCACGATGAGAACTTATAACATGGCAATATGCGAGTACTTTGAGTCGAATTGTGAGTTCGCTGATTTGAGGACAATTGCATACTAACTGCTGGTAATTATATCAGAGAGATTAAAGAGCTAGAGAGAAAGAGTCGGGTACAGAACTTTGTACAATGGTTAAGAGCCTTTGCAATATCTTGTCAAGCTTCTCATCGTATGGCTGTCAAACTGAGCCCATGTGGATGTTCTTGTCATCATTACTTTATGCCTTTAGGTCTAATTTTACGGTGTCAATTTTGTTAATAAAACCGGCTATAAAATGTTGTCAAATCACAGACAGAAGCTTCTAGGAAAACTTGTAAAAGGAACCAAGCAAGGGAAAAAGGAAGTAATCAAAAGAAACGGAACAACGTCAGGAAGTTTAATGGATATTTATTTAAACACGGAAACGATGGGGATGGAGACACTCAAAGTACCAATCGGTGTCACTTCGTAAAAAAATGACAACGGCTTCGGTTTCGCAATGCATGTTTCGATCAACCGTTGATCATTTTCAGTTTTCTATGTGAATCTGACCTTACAGTGTTATATACTGTGTAAGCATATGACGTCAGTATAATATCCAATTTAAGTTTAACGTTACAATGCTGAATGCTAACAAAAGACTAATGTGCGTGCAAAAGATACAATAACACAAATTAAAGCGATCAACTAAACGCTGACTAGAATCTAGAATCTAGAATGGAGAAACACCTCTCATTGCAAAGTCTTCGATATTCCTCCGAATGTTGCAGATGCTGGAAAACAGGAGAGGCCCTGTCCCTTGCAAGGCGCTCATGTATACGCGTCAAAATGTGTGGGGATGTTTCCCCAACGCCGGTAAAAGAATACAACTTGCACAAGTGAATTTATACACGAAGCTAGTACGAAGATAAAAAGACACCGGATCTCTCACGCTAAACATGTTACGGATCTTAAACAAAGTAAATACAAGCTTATGGTCAAGAACAATGCAAAAAACGTTGTACCAGTTTATGTAATCTCCTGTGAGCTACTGTGAAAAGGAACCCACGCAAAGTAATTTAACATGTTTCACTGAAATAGGAAAATGAACCTAATTAGAATTAGGCGAATGGCTTTTTGATCTAGTGATATACTGGTGACGCACCTTTTCAATTCGATGAAACTAGTAAAGGTTTTGCGTTAGATGAAGCTCAGAGGAGGAAAGAATAGTATCTCAGACGTCTTTTCTGCATCTCGCCCCAACGGGAATAGTAAAATGGCGCGCTCGGTTGATGAAATACACGATGTTCTTCGTGATTATTTTGTAGGTTTTGTCGACTATAGTGATGAATGATTTTTGCCGGTAATACTTCACCACTTTTTATTTCATTTCTGATATTTATTCATCAAGACACGGGGAAGACTACTTATATTTTGATAACTGAAAATGTGATTGTCACCCACAGTCACCCAGCTGCTCCTCCTCGCTGATTGACTACAAAAAAAAATGTGGGCAATCATAAGCAGGGAACTCGAATGCTTTTGAAACCGGTTCGATAAGAGTAAGTGCCCAGGGGCTCTTCCCGTTCTTGTAGTAATCTTTCACCTCGAACATTTTATCGTCCCGACTAGCTGCTCCTGGGTCTCCGAGGATGAGGTCACTAGTGATCTTCACATAAAGATCACTGGTGATTTTTATGAAATAGTCCTAATCATTTTCATTGAAATCTTAGAAATTGGAAACTTCTGGGCCGATAGTTTTCCCCATTCTCCTTTCAAACTTCTTCAACAAATTTCATCAACTAAAAAATTCAACGACTCTGCCGTCATGTCAACAAGGTTCGTATCTAGATTTTTCTCGTTCGACGTCGAACCCTGCTTCTTCGTTCGCTGCTTGTTTAATCTTGTATTTTGCCACTGTACGAAAATATTAAAAGACCATTTGCTGACATCGAATTGATTTTGAAGCGGATTTTTTACAATAGTGCTTTTTTTTCATCGGAAGTTTTCAGTTCTCTGAACTCTCTCTTAGGCAGCTCTTTTAATCAACTTCCTTCAACCATCGACAACATGGAATAAGGACTGAAGGAAAAAAAATCCTTTCAAAATTACCATACTGCTTATAAGGTCCAATTGTTTTTCTTGTACGCTGATATCGTTCCCTCACAATTTGAAGCTTTTTTCAGACTCCCGAGGGACACTGTTTTCGTGGAATGTTTTGAAGCCGTTCAAAAAAATCGCAGCACGTAATTTATCGCATCTAAAAACACTCGGCTACGCCTTATGTTTTTAAAACCAATAAAACACTGCTGCTCGTTTTTTGAACATTACTTATCGAACTCATAATTATAAGTTCCAATGGAAGAGACAATTGGTCTAGACGGTGCCATCGAATCAAGAGCGCTTGGCCTGTGAATTTTCGGAATACCATAGATTCTCGTGGGTTGCGAGCAAGTAGGATAAATCTTGGATATGCATCCGCACATGTATCCAGTTGACCACTGGATTTCTTCAGGAAGCGCTGTAGCTGCATTTCTTATGACGAAGTCAGATCATCTTTGAAAATCTTGAATTTGGAAGTGCCGCTGATTATATTGAGTATGTCTTCATATGCACCTTGATAATCTGGCCAACAGATTTGCTGGCATTGCGCACAAGCCACGCTCTGAGCGGTCGGAGCAGTAATGGTGCAGGGCACCGTTATTAAGTTCGACGAAGCCGAGCTGGATTCGAATTTTTTGAACAACTGCCATATCTTCAAGGAGGGGGACATTGGGATTTTCGGTTTGGCTATTTTTTAGATCGGCTTTTCGGTTTTTATGCCTAAAGACTTCGGTTTTTCGGTTTTGGTGTTCATTGCGGTTTGCGGGTTTTCGTTTTTTAGCATCTGGTTTTCGGTTTTCGTAAAAAAATACGAGCGGTTTTTCGGTTTTGTTATCCGATGTGCTTTTTGGGTTTTTCTTTTTTGTCCGATTTGGGTTCCGGTTTTTCTTAGATTTGAGTGGCAATTGATCTCGAATAGAGTGTTATTTATTTATTTAATCTTTATTTAACCATGGTGCAATTTATCAGCAATATTAAAAATATATATGTACAATTAAAAACTTATAGATAGAACTATGTAAACTACATTAACTATCTTACTCAATATCATACAACAAAAGCTGCTTTCCATGAATGCCGTGTTTAGATTAATGGCTTAGATAACCTCTTTAATCAGTCGTTTGAGTTGATTGAGGGACTCTGCTTTCCTTAGTTCTAATGGCAAACTGTTCCACAAAACTGCGCCACTAAATAGCTAAAGCTGTTTATTGTAGTAGTTTGAGCGCGGTTGCGGAACATTTATCTCATTCGCAAAGTCTCTCAAACAATAACCAGAATCGCGATGGAAAATTTTTGAGCAGAGATACTCAAGTGCTAGTCACTGTACGGACTTAAATACCATTGTTTGCTCTTTCAATTTGCATTTGAGCGTCTAGGGATTTCCATCTTAAGAGTTCAAATAAATTGTTGACATGAGCGTCATAGTTAGAGTAGGTCAAGACACGGGCTGCTCTGTTTTGTAGTTTTTGCAGTTTGTCCTGCAAAGTTACTCCACAGTTTCCCAAACAATATTGCAGTAGTTGAAATGAGATTGTACTAGGGCCTGATAAATAGAATGTAAGGTCCCATAGGGTACAAATTACCTGTTTTCACTCACGTGATCACTAACCTTGTTTTTCCTCCGAAACAAAAGAAAACGTTTGAGTGATAATAGAGCTCAATTCCCGAAGACCTCATATGAAAACACTCTATAGCCGCGAAACGCCAAAGTTATTGAGAGGAATGCGTGACAAACTAAATGTCACGGTAGGGGATCACGAGTGTCGAATGACGCCCGAGTTGGTGCGGAGTGGATGAAGATGAAGGACCCCATGAAAATCTGAACGAGCATGAAATGAGTGAGAAGCTAGTGACTCTGATAAAGGCCAGAAAGAATTTGATGAAAGTAGTGACGAAGTCAGTGCAGATGACAACAATTCCCAGGGCCAGCAAGATGAATTAGGGACAGTGGGCGAATTTTGTCTTTGGTGCAACGTCGCGATATGGAAGGGCGGTGCCGGGAGGGGGGGGGGGGGGGGGAACTCCCATATAAAAAGGGGAGGGATGCTCGTTGTCTCGCTTAGGGGTGTAAATTTCGGATTTTGGTCTCACTTAGGGTGTTTTGGGCAAAACGCAATCATATGTAGCCGTGAAAATCTCCTTTAGGGTTGCGCGCAAAGGAATATAAAAGTGTATATTTACACTTTTATATTTCTTCACGCAAGCGAAAGTATTAGATGATAATGTCTTTGCCATCATTAAAAGTCGCTGTATTTTTCATTTTTTTGTGTTATAATGTGGTCTTTTTTTAGGGGTCAAAAAACGCCTGAGCCACGCCTAGATTGGTCTCCTTTAAGGGTTTAATGTAAAATTTCCGACGAGCATCCCTCCCCTTTTTATATGGGAGTCCTCCCCCCGGGGGGCGGTGAGGTTCAATATTCGACTCTTGATTTAAGTAAGTATCTGTTTATTACCGCATTTAACCTTTGAGCAAGTTCCTGCTGCCATGTAAAACAAGGAAAAAACAGTACCGGTTAGCTTCTTCAATGCAATCGCATATCAGTAGACCAAGATTAAACATTCCATTCGAATCTCCACACTCTCAGGTCTTAGTTATCAAATAGAAATGTTCAATTAGAGAACTTGATTGAAGCTTCCTGAGCTATAGCTCTTTGCAATTGCAAAATTGCAATTTTAGAGAGGACTTGTGTGTAAATTCTCCTAACTTAACTTGGCTCCATTACTAGCTGCTTTACGGAAAATGAGCCCACAAAGTTCGGGATCGAGAGAGCGGCAGAAATAAAGCCTATAATTTTAGCAGATACTAAAAGACATGAAGGCTTTAGACAAGTCCATGACATTCACAAATACATTGAGGAAATCAAGTGTTAGTGTAGTTTGCTCTGTATGCCGCACTTACCACCATTGTATCGGTTTTCTGACGGCTTTGTATGCGGTTTTCGGTTTTGGCCGAATTTCTTTGCGGTTTTGGATGATTTTTTCTTC
>OX421453.1:31842569-31845069 GCA_949126865.1 Montipora capitata
CTTAATTTTGTCATGCAAATTATCAGTTAGGAAGCTTAAATATCATTGCGCTTCTAGTAAAAGCCTTTATATTTTCTCGAAAAAAATACAACAAACTACAAGAAATCCTCTCCAAACCTGAACGCATAAAATATCAAACCGAGAAATTGTGAATATTTCCTTAAAAAAAACATTTCTTCAAAAGTTGGAGGAAAGGTTTTCCTGCCCGATCAATTTTGCCCGAAAGTTGCTACCTTTGATACAATCGCCTTCTAGCTCTTCTTGCAGCAGACACAGATGTATCGCGATCCATTCTCAGTCGTGACATTTATTCGGCAGTAATTTACAACATCAATGCATTCGGGGTTTTTTCTCTTCGTTTGGTCACGACAAGGCATAATCTCGATGTTATTTTCCTGACACCGCAAATCACACAGTAATTTTAATATTTCATTTTTCGTCGGAGTTTCCATGTTTCCAAATTTCGCGATTCCTTTGTTTACATATTTACTCTGGTATCCAATGTAATACGATTGGATCATTGCGATCATGCGCCTACAAGTACTAGTATTGAATCTGGTAGAAATAGCATAAGAAATGTTAGCTTTGTGGAGACGTAAAAAACAGTAGCTAGATAACCTATGGCACCAAAATACTACAGACGAAACCAATTGATGAAGTCGTGTTAGCCCAGGTCATACTGTATCGTTTTCCTAAAACATTTCTGTGGCGTTGTTATTAACAGGGATCTGTCTAACAACAAGTTGAAGAGTCTTCCATTGGGGATTTTTGATGGTCTTACTGAACTGTCATATCTGTAAGCGAAAACTTTGTTTTATATTTTTGATTTGTCATTTATGGAGGGAGAGCTCCGACACCTAACTGGCGCAAAGTAATTAACGTCTTTAAAAAAAAAATGTTTTCCCCTTTAATGTGGAGTTAAGTTTGAGTAACACACATACACCGAATGCACAAATGGCGGCCAAAGAAAATTTTCTTTTGTTTGTGCTAATTAGACAAACTAGTCTCATTCTAAAGAAACATTTCTTTTGTATTCTGTCCTTGCTAACGAGGCCAGTGGGTCTAATTAGAACAAGGGCAAAAAATGTTTTTTTTTTTGGCCGGCGTTTATGCATTTGGTCTATGATCATTGTCCGAAGAATTATTACGTAAATATAGTTTACGTCATAGAAAGTGCGGCGTATGGGATTTTATTCACGAGTTGTTTGTGTCAAAAACCCGAACGAGCGTGGTACGAGCGAGTGAGGATTTTTGACACAAACAACGAGTGAATACACCCCCGTACAAAGCACTTTCTACCTCGTGAGCTGTTTATTACACATATGCGCCTTGATAATCTGGCCAACAGATTTCCTGGCATTGGACACAAGCCACGCTCTGAGCGGTAGGAGCAGTAATGGTGTTGGGCACCGATATTAAGTTCCACGAAACTGGTCTCGAGCTGGTTTCGAATTTTTTGAACAACTGCCATACCTTCAAGGCATTTCCGAAGTTCTTATTTTTTAAAATACATAACACCACTACACGTGATAATCTTGCAATCAGGAAACGTTTGTTGAAAAGGTGCTATTACAAGACTGACAAGAGAACATAGAAAGCTCCTGCGTATGAAAAACGACATTTTAATGAATATTTCCTGGCAGCATCCTGATCGGCGTTGACTTTTACATTCTTCAACGAGCGATAAGCCCAATGTTATTAAAGCTGCTGCTCAGATTATTAAGGAGCATACGAAGATTCTTGACCGGCTCACGAGAAATTCAGTGCTTCCCTTTAAATCCACCGAAACGGTAACTAACCTCTCTACCTATGCTCTTACAGCACAAAAATTTGTCATACTAAAGTTCCGCTTGACTCATTCTGTATTGACGCCTCCTATCAATAAATCGGACGTTTTTGCTTTGACTACATACATGGCGGCATGGTCAAGAAACGAAAGAAAAGAAAAGGAAAGACCTCGGGTCTAAAATGCTGGTAACTGGTAACTGGTAATAGGTAATAGGTAACCTGTAATAGGTAACTGGTAACTGGCAATAGATAACTGTAACAGGTAAAATGTATTAGGGTTAGGGTTTTTTTCCTGTTACCAGTTACCTTTTACCAGTTACCTGTTACCAGTTATCAGTTACCAGTTACCAACACTTTAGAGCCACCGCCGGACAGAGGATGGCAAACTTATGCCAGTCCTTTCGCACCTTGTAAACTCGTATGCAATGGCACATGGGAGAATTTCAACAATAACGTTCGAACCCAGTTTAAAATCGACGTTGATAAGGGAAATAGGCCGCCAGTTCAATATATATCCTTTATCTCTTCCTTTTTTTCTCTAGGAATGTAATATATAATAGCTTGCTTCTGTGTGTTCCATAATTCACCGTGATCGTAATCATAATCATAATTAAGACTAGTCACCATTAGATCCCCCACAATATTCCAAAATGCTTTGTAAAATCATAGTTAATCCAGGGACTGGTTACGAAAACTCAAAACCTTCAAAAGC
>OX421453.1:31855069-31865069 GCA_949126865.1 Montipora capitata
TTGAGTGTGACGAAATCATTATAGGTGGAGACTTGAATCTTGTTTTGAACATAGACATGGACAAGAAAGGTGGACTTGCTAGGACACACATTAAGTCCCAAGAGACGGTTAAAGACCGCGCTGCCCAACTTGACTTAGTAGACGCGTGGAGGACAATAAACCCGGATAGTCACAAATACACTTGGCGTCGGAGAAAGCCTGAGATCTTATGCCGCCTAGATTTTTTCCTCGTAAGCCAGGGTCTTATGTGCAGTGTTACGAGTGCAAATATCTCAGCTGGCTATAAAACAGATCACTCTCTAATTGACATTAAAATAGCCCTTCACTCGAACCTTAGAGGTCCAGGTTACTGGAAACTTAACACTTCTTTTCTAACTGACATCGATTATGTTACTCAGATCAGAGAAGTTATTAAGAAAACCCATGAGGAATATCGAGATGATGATACCGTAAACAAAGGTTTGCTGTGGGAGATGATGAAACTTAAGATAAGAGAGCAGTCAATAACGTACGCGACGGCTTAAAAAGTACAAATTAATATTAATGTCTAGACGTGAAAGAGAACTTGAGAAAGAAATTATTTTTTTGCAAAATTTTATTGAATCTAATGAAATAAACCCAAATGAAAAAACAGGGATCTCTGGCACTCTCGAGGCCAGGAAACGGGAACTGGAAAAGATTATTGAGTATCGCACCAAAGGGTCAATTTTAAGAGCTAGATGCAGATGGTATAACGAGGGGGAAAAAAATACGAAGTACTTCCTAAACCTGGAAAAACGACATTTTAAGCAAAGCGCCATCACCCAGCTAAAAGTAGACGATGAGAACTTCGTTACAACTGATAAAGAAATTTTAAATCAATGTGAAGCCTTTTACGGAAACCTTTACAGTTCAAAGATTGACTCCCCTAATGGAAAGTATGATCATATCTTCTTTGAGGCTTCTACAGTAAAGAATCTAAATCAACTAGAACAGGACAGTTGTGAGGGTCTTTTGACGAAAACGGAATGCCTAAAGGCATTAAAAGAAATGGATTCCAATAAAACACCGGGCTCAGACGGGTTACCTGCTGAATTTTATAAAATGTTTTGGAATGATATTGCCGACTTTCCTCTTGGCTCAATCAATTATGCCTATCAAACAGGGCAGTTATCCGTATCCCAGAAGCGTGGGATCATTAAACTTATTCCGAAAAAAGATACGGAGCCGTACCTCGTTAAAAACTGGCGTCCAGTATCTCTGTTAAATTGTGACTACAAACTAGCCACTAAAGCTGTCGATAATCGCCTCAAACTAGTACTTCCTAAACTTATTGATAGCGATCAGACTGGCTTCCTAAAAGGTAGATTTATCGGAGAGAACATCAGACTTATTGATAGTGTCATCAACTTTACAGCTGCTAAAAACATTCCCGGGCTTCTAGTTTTCCTTGATTTTGAGAAAGCCTTTGATACAATAGAGTGGCCTTTCATACATAAGAACTTTCACCACTTTAATTTTGGCTCATCCATTCTAAGATGGATTAAGCTCTTTTACCATGACATAGAAAGCTGTATCTTGAACAATGGCTGGTCTAGTAATCTTTTCAAGCTAGAAAGAGGGGTTAAGCAAGGCTGCCCGCTGTCACCTTACTTGTTTATTCTATGTGCAGAGGTTCTTGCTGACGCTTTCAGAACATGTTAGAGCGAGACAACTCCTGGTGTCTGAGGAACCAATTGTTCCCTACCTAACAGGTCGAAACCACCAAAACGGGATCCACCCCTAAGTTCTTCTACACTGCACATCAAGTCGGGAGAGGAACCCCCAAAAGAATCAAAGTCACCAGCCTCCCTATGCTGTAATCAAGCTCACCCACTTTACGGATGTAATGAATTTAAAAGAAAGTCTGTACCTGAGTGCTACGAGGTGGCCAAGAGTTTCAAGATGTGCTTCAATTGTCTCAAACAGGGACATCAAGTTAATGAATGCTCGAACAAGACTCATTGTCAAGTTGCTAACTGTAGGAGACATCATCACTGTCTGTTACACTATGAACGTTCACCTCAGCAACGGCCTAGACAGGACCCACAAACTCAGCCCCCACGGACTCCAGACAACCCCCTCCCGTACGTGACAGCCACCAACTCCCTCACCGCCAATGACAGAGTGGTTTATTTCCAAGTTGTCCCAGTCACGATTCGAGGTGAAAATGGGGTGGCGGTGATTGAAACGTTTGCTATTTTAGATGACGGCAGTTCAGCCACGTTGATAAAAAGAGACTTTGCCGACAAGCTTAATCTCGAAGGACCAGAGCAACTACTTTGCCTGGGAGAGATTGAAAATAACGGAACACCACTGAGCTCTAGAGCAGTGAATCTTCTTGTGACACCGACCGGGAAACAAGCTGTAAACCTACCTGTTCAGATCTATCCTGCTTGGACAGTCCCTAAGTTAAATGTCCCTCCACAAAGACTCGTCAAGGAAAACGTTACAAAAACCTGGAAACACCTTGAAGATTGAGACATCCCTGCTGTGTCTACGGATCAGATAGGCCTACTTATTGGAGTGCAGGTTACCGAAGCCATGATTCAACACGAATACAGACGTGGACCAAAGGGGCAACCATGTGCTGTGCGAGCTGACTTTGGATGGGCGATTGCTGGCTTAGCGGGAGGAGTTCCTTCCCCCAGAACAGGTGTAAGTTTTGTTGGACATTGTGTTACCCTAGACACCACATTGAATAAAGAAGTTGAAAACTGGTGGAAGACATAGTCATTTGGCACCAAGTTCAATTTTTTATGTTTCAAGATCTGCGGGGGACGAAAGAGCTCTTAAGCGCTTAGAAGAAACTACAAACTTTCGAGCTGACCTGGACTATTATGAAACCGGTCTTCTCTGAAAGGATGAAGAAGTCGTGCTCCCAAACAATCGGCCACTGGCAGAGAGAAGGCTTGCAAATCTGGAGCGAAGCCTAGATAAGAAGAGTGAAAGAGCCAAAGCCTATTATGACACAATTGAATCCTACATTGCCAAGGACTATGCCAGAAAGTTATCTCCCACAGAAATTGCTACTAAGGAACCCAAGAACACTTGGTACCTGCCACACCATGCTGTTACAAATCCCAATAAGCCAGGAAAGATTCGCGTGGTGTTTGACGCTGCAGCCCCATACAAGGGAACTTCGTTGAATGATCAACTGGTGACAGACCCCGACCTGCTGAACTCCCTTGTGGGGGTGATCATGAGATTCCGACTGCATGCTGTTGCTATGATTGCAGACATTAAGACAATGTTCTTCCATGTACGAGTTATCGAGAAAGATCAACCATCACTGAGATTCCTTTGGAGAGGTCCAAACAGAGATCGTCCTCCTGATGTCTACCAGATGCAAGCCATGATCTTTGGTGCAAAGTCGAGTCCAACCTCCGCAAATTATTGCCTTAAGAAAACCGCCATTGATAACAAAACCACTTGCAGTGAAGAAGCTGTCAGTACAGTCCTAAGAGATTTCGACATGGATGACCTCCTGAAGTCTTTGCCTTCTGAAGACGAGGCAGCCCAGCATGCCCTCCAGCTTATTGAGCTTTTGTCGAGGGGTGGCTTTCGATTAACTAAGTTTATGAGTAAAAGCCGAAATGTGCTAGCTCAGCTACCTCCCAAAGACATCCTCGGCAGCCCTGGGATCTCGCAGCCATTTGATTTGGATCTGGACAGCCTTCCAGTTGAGAGAGCCTTGGGAGTGCTGTGGAACGTGGAGCAGGATACTCTAGAAATTAAAGTAGTTCCAAAGCAGTTAGCCCCAACCAATCGAGGCATTCTAAAGCAGACATCAACTACCTTCGATCCCCTTGGATTGGTAGCACCATTTGTACTGAGGGCTAAGTTGATTCTGCAAGAGCTGTGGAGACTCGGGTTTGATTGGGACAAACCCATATCAGGCCCACTACTAGATGCCTGGGAGGCCTGGAAGGCAGAACTACCTCTCCTTACAACCTTGTCCGTTCCCAGATGTTACCTTAGCAACCAACCAAGTGCCCAGTATGCACACGCACAAATTTAAATCTTCGCTGATGCCTCAGAGGTCACCTTTGGTGCCGCTGCCTACTGGAGAATTGAAACACGGGGTCAATCCTATCACTGCTCCTTCATATTCGGAAAGACAAGGCTTGCTCCGATTAAGCCCCTGACGATTCCACGACTGGAACTTCAAGCCGCTATAATGGCAGTTAGAATGAGTCAGACCATCCAGGAAGAACTAGATGTGATGCCCAGCCAAATTACTTACTGGACAGATTCCATCACAGTGTTATCCTACATCAAGAGTCGAGGGACCAGAGTGTCTGATCCTGAGGCCTGGCGGCATGTCCCTGGACGCCTCAATGTTGCCGACGATTGTTCAAGAGGTCTTTCTGCTCAAGACCTTCTTCGAGACAGCCGGTGGATTAACGGCCTAGACTTTCTTTTGCGGGATGAGGACTGTTGGCCAAACCAAGTTATCTGCCAACCTCCAACTGACAATGATCCTGAAGTTAAAAGTGAAGCCTGGCTGGGTCTTAGTTCTATAGTCAACCATGAGTTTCTGGACCCTAAGAAGACCTCTTCGTGGACCCACCTGACATGAGTTACTGCATGGGTATTTCGGTTTGTGACAAGCTGTCGTCACAGGAATGAACATGTGAAAGTTACTAAAGGACCCTTATCTGTTGAAGAGCTCGTAAGGGCTGAAGAATTCTGCATCAAGAGGGCCCAAGCTAAAGGCTACTCCGAAGACCTGAGCCGGTTAGCCGCAGGAAAGGAGATACACTGCAGCAGTGACCTTAGATCCCTGTACCCTTACACCGACGAGAAGGGCATCTTGCGCGTCGGGGGTCGACTGAAACATGCGCCAATTCCATATCAAGCCAAACATCCTGCTATTCTTCCTAAGAAGCATGACATTATTTCTTTGATCTTGTTAGACTTACATCAGAGACTGAACCACTCTGGAGTAGAGCATATCCTTGCTGAGTTGCGGCAACGGTATTGGATCCCCAAAGTGAGATCTGCTCTCAAGAAAATAGCCACGTCATGCCATGTTTGCAGAAAACACAATGCCAAACCAGATCCACCGCTGATGGCAAGCCTACCTCAAAGCAGACTCCAAGCTTTCACCCCACCTTTCTACAACAATGGTATGGATTATTTTGGACCGTTGCTAGTTAAAGAAAGAAGGTCCACCGTAAAGCGGTACGGTTGTCTGTTCACCTGCCTTGTGACAAGGGCGGTACACTTAGAAGTTGCTCACTCGCTCGAAACAGATAGCTTTATCATGTCACTGAGAAGAATGATGGCTAGAGGAGGAAAACCGAGAAACATCTACAGCGACAACGGAACCAATTTCGTCGGAGCTGAACGAGAGCTTAAGGAGTGCCTTGATAGAATGGAACAGGCCAAGATCTCAGACACGCTGTCAAAATACGGAATTCAGTGGTTCTTCAACCCCCCTTCTGCTCCCCATTTTGGGGGAGTCTGGGAGAGACTTGTCAAATCAGGAAAGAAAGCTCTGAAGATCACTCTGAATGGCCAATTGGTGAATGATGAAACCCTGCTCACATTCATGGCTCACATTCATTCAGGGTGGCTTAGTGGTTATCTATCGGGCCTCCCACCACTGCGAGCCGGGGTTCAATTCTGGCCTCGGCCAGCATGTGGGCTGAGTTTCAGTCGATCTCAACCTGACTGGAGGGTTTTTCTCCAGGTACTCCGGTTTTCCTCCCTCATCAAAATCGACTCACAGCTAATTGACATCTAGCTGTGGTGCTGTGCTCCGACATCAAACATGGACTGTATAGCGGCAGCCAGAGGCGCCTTTGTATGCTTTCAGCCCGATGTCGTGAGCCGCGCCCTTCGCAATTCAGTCCTCGACTGCAAGTAAGGGTGATTAGCACTAGCAATATTTATTTATTTATTTATTTATTTATTTATTTATTTATTTATTTATTTATTTATGGCAGAAACTGAGAGTTTGCTTAACAGCCGACCGCTAACTCACGTCAGTGTTGATCCTCAGGACCTTGAAGCAATCACTCCTAACCATTTCCTGATTGGACGAAATAGCCCGAACGTGCCTCCTGACGTCTTTGATGAGAGAGATTTGTGTTCCAGGAAGCGATGGAGACAAGCCCAGACGCTCACCGACCACTTCTGGAGAAGATGGCTTCGTGAGTACGTGCCCGCACTTACTGAGCGGACCAATATGAGAACTAGGTCTCAAACTGATGTTCAAATTGGGGACCTGGTATTGGTAGTTGAGAATAACCTGCCCCGTGGCAGATGGAATCTTGGCCGAGTCGTCAAGACATTCCTAGGAAATGATGGCCTCATTCACACCGTTGAAGTCCAGACGAAACAAGGGAACATTCACGCGGCCAGTCGTCAAGCTTTGCCTCCTGGAGGAGGCCGAACGTAGTATGCAAATTATGCTTTCTATCTATTTAAACTCTAGCACTTGTATTTATTTATCACTTGATAATGGAGTTACGATGACTTCAAACGTCGTGAAAATAAAAATCTAGTCAGTTTCATTTGTTTTTCTTTCTTACTGCAGTTATTTTCATAAAATTGACAAGATTCTCTCCAGTAGTAAAAAGGGTGACAATTTGTTTGACATGGTAAAGGACAGTACATATTAGTTGACGGAAATAGTGACATAAACCATTTTCTGTTTTTTTTTTTTTTTATGTCTGTCTGTTTTCTTCCTTTAACTGTATTGATCTCGTGACTATGCCACAGTAAAAGGAAAAAGCTGCCAACATTTAAAGCCTTAACACAATTTCTTTCTGTATGGACAGGTTAATTAGTTACAACAATTTAGAGAATTTGCATCCACATACATTTCGCAATTTGACCAAGCTAAAGATACTGTGAGTAACATTCATCTTTCAGTGTTTTCTCGGCTAATATATTATCTACACAGTGAAAGCAATGATATCAGTAAATTTGTTCCTGACTTCAATCTCAATTTGGAATAATTTATAATAGACAAACAAAAACCTAAGTGGAGTGCAATTTGTAATCTTTGAAAAACCTACAACCCTTATAGACCGAATGCAGGAATGCCGGCCATAAAAATTATCTTTTGTTTAAGTGTTAATTAGACTTACTAGCCTCGTTTGAATAGACAAAATACAAAAGAAATGTTGCATGAGAGCGAGGCAATTTTCTCGAGAGAATCGTGATTAATTGTTATCAATGTACATGAAAAATTTCGGGATCCTGAGCTTATCATAATTATGGTGAAGGAAGGCACGTGTATCACGAATCGCTAATATTGATTGTCCATGGGACATTCACTTGCAACAACGTTTTGAAGTCTGAGTGTACCACATTATCGTTAATGTCTAAGGGTGTGACAAAGAGAAATAAAAGACAAAATCGTTTCCTTTATTTCGGATGTGCGTAAATTTGACATGCCAAAGATCGACCTTAATGGACAAGATGTCGACGATCTCGGGGTGGATAATGAACAAGGTGAGGTTGTGTCAGAAGCGGCATCTCAGGATGCGAAAAGCGAATAGAATGCCGGTATTTTCCCGAGAAGCGTTAGTCATTGTTGCTGTGCAATTTGTGATGTGAATGAAGATGCAATGATTGTGCTATCTAACAAGTTTGTCATTCATGGGAGGCCAGAACTAGAAAACAAGCAAAAAAGATGATAGTAATTCATAATGGAAAGAAGTTAGTCGCAGGTAAAGGAAAAGAAAACAGATAAAACAGAGCCGGTAAAACGAGGTGGAAAACTGAAGCGTTAACAACAAAATCGAGTCTAGACAAGGAGTTGAGGGAGTACATCAACTTGAGCAAAGAGAGAAGGTGATACTTGTTGATGACTCAATGACTAAATTTGTTTAGCCGAATAAGTTGTCAAGAGAATATGAAGTAAAATCGAATTCCTTTCCCGGCGCTACATTTCCTGCTCTTTTCAAAGCATAAATATATTTTGGAGAAGGTTTTGGTATATATGTGTTTCTTTTTTTCTTCCTGTTACAAATACCCTAGTTCAAATGATTGAGTGAATGAGTCAATTCTACCGAAGTTGTGTAACCCCAAAAGCCCACTGGTACATGTAATTTGACGATGAAACTAGAATTTCGTTGAGCAGCCTCGTTCTTGCTAAGGCGACAGAAAAAAATTTGGGCCCCTTCCAGTATGAAAAAAAATTTCTGCACTCTCGTGGATCTCCAATATTTGCGTTAGTCTGCATGGTCTGTGGAGCACCACGGGTGTTTTGTATGATTATAAATAAAGCACTTTCGTCTCCAACAAAAAGTGTGCCGAAAATGGGGGTGTTTCGTTGCAAATATGTCGCCCCCGTAAGGTCATCGAATTCTTTCTTAGGTTTTTTAGAATTTTCGCGTGTGTGTCCTCAAAAAAATCCTCCCGGACCCACTTTCCCTTCTGAAGCAAATACAAATTCTTGAGATCCATTTGCTTGTCCCAATTTTGTTCTTCCATTGTTGTTGTCATGTTCTCGGTCACCAGGCAAGAAAGTTGTGAAAATAAGGGTTAATGCTGGTTTAAAAAGGAGCAAAATGAAAAAGTGGTCCAGAAGTCCAACCGGGTAAGAAAGCTGTTAAAATAAGGGTGAACTTGGGCTAAAAAGGGCAAAATGGGAAAGTGGTCCAGACACTAAGGAAAACTTGGAAAAACGGCGAAAGTGGTAGTTTGTACAACTATCCCATACAACTGTGCGAACATGGAGGATTTCAAAGTCAATGTGGTTGCAGCACTGGACGAAAAAATGGATTTACGAGGGTAACCAAAGTACAGCAAAAGTGTAGCAAATACCACATTTGCAGAAATTTGCTCAAATTTGCTGAAGAGCAAAGATTGATATTGCACTAGATTTGCCACCCATAGCAACGGTGGTAAATGCCACATTTGTTTAGGATTTGCTCCTGTGTGCAAAGGTAACGTGTGCGTGCAAATTTGGGGGTTATTTACATACTGATCAAATGTGGATGAAAATGTGTTTCTTTGAACTGTCTTTACACATGACGCAAATTAGCGCGCAAATTTGCTGTTTTGCACACCTTTTGCTCCTGTTGTAAAAACGTGTAAACTCATTATTTTAAGCAAGTTAAAGCAGGGTTGGAAATTTTGCTTATGGTAGTAAAGGTGATCAAAATCTTATTTTATTGATCATGTTTGCACATATTGGAAATTGCAGGCAAATGTTTATCATTGAACCAGATTGTTTTATATAGCAAATGTGAACAAACTCTTAGTATTAAACACGTTTGCTCACGCAGCAAATGTTGTCAAAACACTTATTTTGAACAATTGTTCCTGGGTGGCAAATTTGATCAAACTCTAAATTTTGGGAAATTATGCTTGGGGCAGCAAATGTGGTCAAAACCTAAGTCTTGAAGAAGTTTGCTTGGGGGCAGCAAATTTGATCGAACTCTTACTATTCAGCATGTTTGCTCAGGTAGTAAATATAAACACAGTCCAAGTTTTAAGCGAGTTTGCTTGGGCAGCAAAATGTGTAAAACTCCTACTATTTACCGGGTTTGCTTAGGTATAGCAAATAAAATTAAAGTCCAACTTTTGAACAAGTTCACTTGAGGCGGCAAAATGTGATAAAACTTTTAATATTGAGCATGTTTGCCCCGATAGCAAATGATTTTATAATGAAAGTCCAAGTTTTAAACAAGATTGCTACTTAAACACATCAAAGAGAACCAGTGACATTCCATTTTATATGTTCAAATGATTTTTAATTCATTCTATAAAGCAAATTTACCGTGAACATAATTATCTACTAAAAACTGGGGGTAAAACAATAACAAATTACAAATTGTATATACATAATTATACTATATATACACCAATCAGATCTTTTAATAACCTATAAGAGAAATATTCATTCTCTAACATATTTTGAATAGGCTTTTTGAGAGTTGCCTCAAACCTGTTTCAAAAAGAAGCCTTTTAGGTTTGTGGAACTCAGAAATCGCCTATTTAACCCCTTCACTCTTTG
>OX421453.1:31870069-31880069 GCA_949126865.1 Montipora capitata
TAACTGTTTGAGGTGTGCCACCCACCAGTTCAGATGGAAAATACTACAAATTAGTATACTATAACAAATTAATTGCATGGTTAGACCTACTTTACAAGTTACATCGAACTGTATGAGGTGTGCCACCCGCCAGTTCAGATGGAAAATACTACAAATCAGTACACTATAACAAAAATTAACTGCATGGTTAGACCTACTTTACAAGTTACATCTAACTGTTTGAGGTGTGCCACCCGCCAGTTCAGATGGAAAATACTACAAATTGGTACACTATAACAAAAATTAACTGCATGGTTAGAAGTACTTTACAAGTTACATCTCACTGTATGAGGTGTGCCACCCGCCAGTTCAGATGGAAAATACTACAAATTAGTACACTATAACAAAAATTAACTGCATGGTTAGAAGTACTTTAGAAGTTACATCTAACTGTTTGAGGTGTGCCACCCACCAGTTCAGATGGAAAATACTACAAATTAGTATACTATAACAAATTAATTGCATGGTTAGACCTACTTTACAAGTTGCATCTAACTGTTTGAGGTGTGCCACCCACCAGTTCAGATGGAAAATATTACAAATTAGTATACTATAACAAATTAATTGCATGGTTAGACCTACTTTACAAGTTACATCGAACTGTATGAGGTGTGCCACCCGCCAGTTCAGATGGAAAATACTACAAATTAGTACACTATAACAAAAATTAACTGCATGGTTAGACCTACTTTACAAGTTACATCTAACTGTTTGAGGTGTGCCACCCGCCAGTTCAGATGGAAAATACTACAAATTAGTATACTATAACAAATTAATTGCATGGTTAGACCTACTTTACAAGTTACATCGAACTGTATGAGGTGTGCCACCCGCCAGTTTAGATGGAAAATACTACAAATTAGTACACTATAACAAAAATTAACTGCATGGTTAGACCTACTTTACAAGTTACATCTAACTGTTTGAGGTGTGCCACCCGCCAGTTCAGATGGAAAATACTACAAATTAGTATACTATAACAAATTAATTGCATGGTTAGACCTACTTTACAAGTTACATCGAACTGTATGAGGTGTGCCACCCGCCAGTTGAGATGGAAAGTACTACAAATTAGTACACTATAACAAAAATTAACTGCATGGTTAGAAGTACTTTACAAGTTACATCTAACTGTTTGAGGTGTGCCACCCACCAGTTCAGATGGAAAATACTACAAATTAGTATACTATAACAAATTAACTGCATGGTTAGACCTACTTTACAAGTTACATCTAACTGTATGAGGTGCGCTACCTGCCAGTTCAGATGGAAAATACTACAGATTAGTTTACTGTAACAAATTAGTATCACCCAACTAGTGGACTAATGCAAATCCTGCATTTTGATTGGCTACTCTACTAGAGGACTATTAGTAATAGCCCTCGAGTAGCAAAAAGCCTGACGTTTTATTCCCTAATAAATATTTCTTGCATTTCATTTTCTAACTTTGCTATTGCCTTTTCTGGCCGACTAGTTGGGTTAAACCAAAACAATTAGACCCTTCGCCCTCAAGGGCCAAGGGTCAATAGCCCATTTGGCTTCGCCTCATGGGCTATTGACCCGTAGCCCTTGTGGGCTACGGGTCTAATTGTTAAATAACTCCATGGTTAGACCTACTTTACAAGGTACATTGAACTGTATGCGGTGTGCTACCAGCCAGTTCAGATGATGGTACTTATATTACATTGATCTTTCAATCATTGCTGCCATGTGCAGATATGTCTATTGGAAAGATATCACTTATACTTATGTTACTGCTTAAGATTGATGTGTTTGCAATTGAAAGATGACTGACAATTTTCTCAGACTTAAAGGATAGTGAAACCTTTCTTGATTTTACAATGTAGTCAAAAATTATTGAGAAACTGTTCTTGTGTTACCGGTAACAGAGGAAGTCACTGATTGTTGCACTGAAGATCTCTTGCTTGCGTTTAACCTGTTCATTGTGAAGGCATTCAACTCTGCTATAATTACCTGATGTCTGAAAGAATTCACTTCAAACAGTTAATGTCATAAGATTAATTTCATAAGGTGACTATCCAGAATCACAATAAAACCTCTACCCTCCCAAGTATTGACATTAAGACATTAATCTACATTTGTATCACAATTCACAATCAGAGGACTGTCTGCTTCTTGCATCTCAAGAAATTCCCTCCAATTAAATTTCAATGCACAATTTTCTTCAGCACTGCATCTTGTGGTTGAGGTACATGTAGGCCCTAGAAAATATTCACACCAGTCAATCAATCAATCAATCAATGCATAAGCTACATGTACATTTCAATGAATGATGTAACACAACACTTTGCCATTCATAAGCAATCCTCTGGTGTAAATGAAACTGAATAATGAAGCTAAAGGAATTGCAAACTTATCTGGAAGCCTGTGACAGCATTCCACAAGTGTCCACATTTCCAAATTGATCATTTTGTGCATGTGATTAAATCAATAATAATTATTGATTTTTAGTTTTTCATGATTTTTTAAAGGAATTAGTGTTTGAGGGCTACAACTCAAAACAACTTTGGTATATCACCTATAAATTGCCCTTCTTTTCTTGGGTTCCTGGCCATAAAGTACTAAAAGCATGATATTGTGAGTTTTACCATATCCAATTAAAACAGTGGAGGAATCATGCAGAAAACTGCATGAGAAATAAAAATTCCCCAGGATGTCCTTTTTGTATTGTTACTGTATGAACTAGACGAAGAACTGTGATGCGTACTTTGTCTAGTTCAAACAGTAACAACAAAAAAGGACATCCTGAGGAATTTTTATTCCTCAAAACTTTTGTTTTAAATTTTAGAGAGCCAGTTCTACAGTACATGTACATGTATGGTAGGTTTATAATCTTTCATGAGAAATTCTAGTAATTTTTATGCAATGCTTTTGAGTAGTCTACTTGTACCATGGAATACCACAAAAGACAATTGGATTTTTTTGTAAAGGCTTGCATACACCTGTACATGTACATGCAAACAAAATACTTAAGTGACAAATACCATGTGACAAAGCTTTGCAAGGCTGCTGCCTAACGGTCACCTGAGGTGCCTTATTTGCGAGCGCAGGCAACCAAATTTCTGAACAAGTAGCTTGAATGTGTGCCTCACTTGATTCATCACCACTTTCTTGTAAATATGATCCCCGCTGGAATTGATTAATTCTGGGCTCTTGAAAAAATGACTTGGGCTACTAACTTTTAATGTTGGAAGCTTTATATACCAACTCATAGGAAATAGTTACATAATTACAGTGCAGCTCGGAGATAAGCGAACCAAAATATACGCAAAAAACGCGCATACGCAAAACGCGTAAACGCGTCAAAAAAAACGCGGATGCGCGTTAACACATACGCAAAAAGGCTCATTAGTATTTATGAGCTCTCCTTTTGTCTTTCTTTTGTTGCCTTGTCTTTGTTTTTTCTCAATCGTTTCCGGTGTGGTGAATGTGAAAATAATTTGCGTGTTCGCTGGTCGGTGCGTCACTAATTTAAAGAGCAAAAAATCTCACCAGCGCAAAGTCCTTCTGGCTAGATATTTGTGTTTTAAAGCCCAAAAAAAAAAAATTGATCAAGCTTACTTTTGGAGAAATATAAACCTATCGACAGACGGCACACAAGAACCTTTTTAACATCAAAATTTACATGAAAGCGTTGAGAGCGATAATACAGTATCAAAACAAACTTCGTACCCGTACATCCGTTTAGTCGTAAACTAAAAACACAACTCTTTAGCAAAGGGGTCATCATTAGCAGTTTTGTACAGAAATTCATCGTAAGGCTGAGAATTTTGCAGCTTGAGTTGTTTTGTTGTAAATGCAGCAGCAACGAATGATTTTTTGGCGTGGATTTTCAGCGCGACAGTGAAGTAAAACACGGTTGCCGACACGTGACAAACACGATTTCAATTCATGTAATATTCACATCTTCAGCTCTGTTGGGAATGATTTTCTGATTTCAACGGGTACAGTGCTTTCACTTCAGACGCAAATTTTTCTTCAAAGGCTCAGTGGATGCGCTGATCACATTCATTTGGTATTTCTGTAAGGAAAAGTATTCGGTTAAATTTGGGCACGCGCCGGCGAGAGCTAGGCCATCGTGATGTGATTCGGGGCATAATTCGCTGATTTAAAAGGTGAAATGCACTCAGTTCAAAGAAAATATTTTTAAAAACCTTTCTATGATATGTCGATCGCATTTATTTGATTTTTCTGCATGGAAAAATGGGACTTTTTTGCACGAGTCGGTAAAAGGTTATCGTGAAATGACTGTAACGCGTCACGGCAAACACTGACAAAAATCATGGCTTCAGTTTTTCGGGGCATAATTTGCTGATTTAATTTCGCTCGTCTTTCGAGACCTTTGTTGCATTTAAAGGATATTAAACTTCGAAATAATGCCCTGTGGATGTTTTCATCGGCGGCATTTGCGGGTCGAAATTGATGAGTAATCAAAGCAACATACATGCCAATGCAAATTTTCGACTTGTCGGCAGTCACGCAATTTATTCTTTTGTCTTCGTAAACAATAACAGGAAAAGCAAAATTACGGTTATGAATAACAAAGGCACAAACGCGTATACGATACGCAATTTTAGACGCGTCAAAAAAAACGCGTATACGCGTATTGCGTGCGTTTATTTTGCGTCTGCGTTGTTCGCTTATCTCCGAGCGGCACTGTATATCCTTGCAAAAGCAATGTGGTGTGCAGTAGCAAGGTTTGGTGCAATACAGCTGCATGTACAGTTATTATTTCACAGTCTTCCCTGCATTCTGATTGGCTACAATTATATTTTATGGTTTGGTATAAAAGGCTTCAGTTACTAAACATGTTACATTGTTTGGACATGAGACACAAGTGAAGTAGACCATGTCGCACGAAAATACATGTACAAGTGACAAGTAACAAGTGAGAAATCTTTGTATACCATGTCATATGAAATATTTACATACAGTATATCCTTGCACAAGCAATGTGGTGTGCAGTGGCAAGGTTTGGTGAATAGCTTGGTATAAAAAGGCTTCATGATACTAAACATGTGACATTGTTTGGACATGGGACACCAGTGAAGGTATACCATGTCATAGGAAATTTGGTATTCGACCAAACCTTGCCACTGCACACCACATTGCTTGTCCTACGACATGGTGATGAGGGAGTAACCATACATGTAGAATACCCGGGCCACTATTGTGTTCTACTACCAGTGTTGTTTGAAGAACGAGGCGTATAAAAATACATGCACTGTAAGTGGCAAATAAGGGGACGGATATAATGGGCTGTGACAGGAATGCGGAGATATCATTCCCCTTTCCTTATTATTGGTATTGTTTTAAGTGGCCTTAATAACATTACGTGAAATTACTAAGGGAGTGCATGTGTAGGTCTGCAAAAGTAAAAACTGTCCTTGCAGGGGGAGGGATGGATGATGCAAGTCTCAATGAATCAGCAATCAAACGTGTTATGAAAAAGCAAGGCTATTCTATACAAAATTTAAGGCATTTACTTTCAGTTGTATCAGTATTAAGGTGACCTACCGAAAACTCCTTCGGCAATCTTTTGCCATTCGGCCGGCGCTCTGGAATCTAGCTGTTCGATCCGCCACCCTTTGTATTTGTTCCAAACGTTCGTTGAACTCCGTTTCCTTTTGGAAGAAGGCCTGTATTTTTGCCACGAATTCTTTATCGATCAATGCTGCTGGCGTTGGCCGAATCTCTTGCTCGAACACCGTCTCTCAACTCCCTGATCACAATCCAGTAAAGCTTTAATAAGCTTACAATGAGTATAGATTCAACGGTTCCATGTCAAGCAGCGAGCGAAGTCTACTCTCGCTAGGTTTCTCTGGTGGTATTGCAATTAGCGGGAATCGTGGACTTGAAATTAATAGGCATAGAACATTCCAAAGACTGACCATTCAACGTTCATAAGACTGGCGTGTATCTTTGTGGCGAACTACTGTAATACTATAGCTGGTTCCCGACGTTATGGTGTGAATGGTCGTAGCCCTTTCTTTCGGATTTCGTCGATTTCGATTTCGTACTGCCTTTTCACCCACAAAGATGTCAAGGAATCGCCGTAAACCTTAGTTGTCCAACAACGGAAATTTGAAAGAGGAAAGAACACATCGCCCGCGCGAATTTCAAACCGTCGATAACCGATTCCCATTGTCACAAAACCTCGTTTCCAGGGTCTTTGCCGGTATTTTGGTCGCCCCTCCGTAAAGATCCTGGGAACGAGGTTGACTTTGAGGCAATTTATGTACGAAGGCCCCACCATTGCTTGGTTTTTGTTGTAGGACGTTGCCGCTGATGAGACTCAACAGCTCCCGAATACCAGTGCAGTTTTCGTTTAACAATATAACGGTTATGTAAAAATTGAAAGTTTACCGCAGCAGTAAAATGTGTAACAAATATCATATGCACACTGCCTATGACAAGAAAACGAAGATGATGTAAATCTCCATTATTTGCTCCCAGGCAAATATGAATATTTATAGGAAGGAAATTTGCAAATTTACAACGAAGTCATATTCAGGCAATTCATTCCTTTTTGCTCCCATTGCAAAACAGAGTAAATTAAATGCAAATGTACGTATTTGGATCCTTTGAAAATCAGTTCAAACAATACCGCAAATTATTGGTTTTTCGACATGTTTGCTTGCATTTGCGGTTGTGGTCGAACTGCTATCTTTACGGAGAGGCAAATTTGAGCAAATCTGTGGAACGATAAAGATTTGCATCCCACGCAAACGCCAAGCAAATTTGCAGCATACAGTTACATTTCCTTAACATTTGCACACAAATTCCTATAAAACAAATATCCAAGTTTGCGCAGACTTTACCTGTCAAACCAAATTTAAAGCAAACTTAGAGCCCTAAATTTGCCATACATTTGCTCAATTTGCAAACTCGAGTAAATCCATTTTTTCGTCCAGTGCAGGGGACACTTCAATAACAAGCACAGTTGGTTCTTTTATTTCGACGAAAAACGTTTTGCCTCAAAGCAATTTGCTACACGTTCTTTCAAAATGTCCACCAAATTGTCCGGTTCAAGTACAAATGGCGATGTGTCATCCCCACGCTTAAAAGAAGGCGTGTGTGGCTTTACTTGATTTCATATCCGCAGTACAGTACATGATCCATTTCATATATCATTTTTTTCATTGATTCATTGATAACGGGAACATTAGAACCCACAAATGACCAGCTTCCAACGTTTCTGGCTTCATAGTTCAATTAGTTAAAGCGTCGCACCGGTATCACGTGGTCACAGGTTTAAACCCCCTTGAAGTCCCGAATTTTTCAGGCTTCTCTACGCATTTGCTAACATTGCGTTCAAAACTGTGAGGATCATAGCTTTACTTGAGACACAAGCATACCAATACTCCATGGTTTGTGTTGTTACAAAAAAACGGAGTCGGGACAACACAGCAACTTAGGCAACGAGATGATTAAGCTGACTTTTAACGCAACTGGGACGCAAATTGCACTATCAAAAGCAGACAGAGGAGGGGGTGGAGTTGCAAGGGTGCCTTAAAAAATTACAGGAGACCAAGGGCAGAGTGGTGGATAAGGAAGTGGGCGCAGTACATTTCAGCTCAAGTTCCTTTGCTAGTTTTGAACAAGCCACTGAATGTGCAGAGTCAAAAAGAGTCAGCGGCCCAAAAACAGTACCTGGTACTCAAATCGCCACTAATTCAGGGACATCGACTGCTGAGGTTTACAGCTGACGAAGATAAACAATTTTCTAAGGAAAGGCATTGATAAACACAGATTTGGACAATGGACTGCTATTTTGAGAGATACAAATTTGCTCTCTCAGTATGTGCTCTCAGTATGTGCTCTCAGTATGGCTAAAGTATATGTCAAAGGAAAACCCCCTGAAAGACGGCATTGCTTGGGAGAAAGTTATAGCAAGTGCAGCTGATTAGCTGAACTGGGGCACACAATAACAATTTTCTTAGTGCATGATGAGAGTGGGGGCTTGAACCAAGCAACTTCGGACAGCAAGATGAGCACCCGTACTACTTGGACACTGTGCCGCCACTTAATGAAAGAAGGACTTCTCGTTTAGAGGGGTTGTCTTCAAATACCTTAGTAAATTGAAAGCAGGAGCCTAAATGCTGCAAAGGCGTTTCAAAAGACTCTTCAAATCGTCATATGGAAACGAAATCTAAGTTCAGGGAAAGATTACCAGAAGAGCCGTCATCAAATAATTAAAATGCAATATCACCTAGAACAATTTGCTAATGACAATATGAATCTAAACTACTAATAGATGACACAACAGCTGCCCCCGCTATTAAGTATAGTTGTATGCAGAATTCAATTTGTCCAGGGCCAAATTAGAGGAATGGTTGGTTGCACATGGTGGTGTACCAGTCGAAACAGAACCTAAAGAAAACACAAGGTCAATTTTTACTTCAATGTGGCCACCGTTTTTTTGGAAAATGTAACAGACTGCAAAGTGAAGTTTGTTAGTGTTTAATGTCAATGCTTTATTTAGATGTCCTCAATCTGAATTAAGTAATCGCATATATAGGATTAAGTAACCAAATGAATGGTAAGAAACTAAACAGGAATTGTTACAATCTGACCGCCTTATGAAGGAAATGAAACGGTTTTTTTGCAGAAAACTCTTCTGTTAGCAAAACTATAATTCGGAAATGTTAAGAGTATTTACAATCCCCAACAATGCAGCTACCTCAGCCTACCTATTGCATCATTTTGCATGTTTATTAGTTTCATATTTTGCTATAATTCATTCGAAGGTTTACTAGCACTTTGAAAGAACCAAAACTGACAGTCTCAAAAACCAGAAAAAATGTGACATCAATCTGAAGCCTTTTTATTTAATCCGCTGTCGTGTTTAAGACCTTTCTAAACAATAACCTAAATGTTCATCAACTTACAAATTGTTACCCAAATGAAACCGCCCGTTCGCGAATCTTAATCAAACCAAATGATCTTCCTTGTTGTGAGACAAAGGCATACAAAAGCTTTTTACTACTTTTCGAATAGCTACTCCAACGCTCGATTGTACGGCATGCGACGAGAATACAAGGGCGAACTTAAGCGAGGACAGCAGCCACGTCAACGAAAACTTCATCCCGAAATAAAATTATTTCATTTTATTCTCGTTGATCAATTCGGGCGAACTATAATTTATTACTTCGATCCCTCGAACAAAAAATGAAGCTCAAACGACTTAAGAGGCACCACACCACGTTAATTAATCCCAGCGGGTTGCGGAAAATAAGGATACTCTACTGTGGATACAATAGATATGATACCTTAAAGAAATGTGTATTTTTCATGTTGTGCAGGAGAATGGGGGGAAATACGATAAGGAAGGTACATCCCGAACAGTTCAAAGGATTGAAAGAACTCTATGATCTGTAAGTATATTCAACTATTATGATTTACCTGTACTCGAACTGTTTAAATCGATGATGCTGTTTATTGAAAGAAGAAACGCCAACACTTCACTCTATAATTGACAGCTTGCAAACTTTCCTTGCCATTAAGCTACAAACAAGGTGAAGACAAAACTTGCATCAACTCTGCAACCTGCAGTACCTTGCACATTCGCACAGCCACATCACCTATGCAGCAACAGTAGGCGTGCACAGCTGTTTTTGCCTTGGCTTGCCTTATCAGTGCCGCGGCTTGTCCGTCGTACCCCGTACGATCCTAAGATTTTGTGTAAGGAGTCTTTACAGTCCTAAACGTGCCCTCTGTAGGATTGTGAATGACCACCCTGGGATGCTTAATGCAAGGTTTAAAAAGGCCTGAGAAGTTGGCTTAGTTGAGAAAACACAATGACACAATAACTAAGAAAAATACAAGTTTAAAGGTAATCAGCCATTCAGAACAAGTAGTCCTAAAAGTCTTAAAGATCCCATATTCCCATTGTTCGATCTTTACCAAATGTACAGTCAATACATATATCTTATTCAAC
>OX421453.1:31895069-31897569 GCA_949126865.1 Montipora capitata
TTAGGTAACTTTGTGGGTTATATTTACGGCAATGCGACGTTGCTAGTAATAAACAATTGCTCGGTGAATCTAATTTGCGATAAGTTGAAGTCTTATCATGTTTACGCTGGCCGTTCAACCAATTTAGCAAATACAATGCTATTACTACATTCTTATAAGGAAGGTGGCTTGGCAAGGAGAAAATAATGGAACCGTTGTATCACGTGATACGAAGTGGGTCATTTTAATACGCATCTCTACCAGGTCCTTGGTAGGTGATGCTTAGTGATGCTAGTTACGTAAATAGTACGTTATACAAATTGCATTTTGCAATAATCAGGGACAACAATTCTAGGAGTCAACGAAAATTGGTCTTGTTCATAAGGAAGACAAAAACATTGGACACTATTTAAAATATATATATTTTTTAAATAGTAGTGTGTGCTGGTTATCTAATACCACGAGGTCTAGTATTGATTAAGTTTTTTTTTTCTTTTTTTCGCGAAAACAAACAAACAAACAAGGAGACAAATCAACGTCTTTCTATATGTCATAAGATGGGTATGGCTGTTGACGAAAAGGAAAACGTCTAGCCGTATCTTGAATCGCCAATTGGCTTCTCTTTATCCCTAAATGAAGCAAAGCAATGCTCGGGGCAAACTATCTTTTCAATGGCAAATATAATGCCTCAATTTACACATAATCTCTTTGCTTACAGAACTGTGGATTCAAATGTAATGTGCTGTCACGTGGAAAAGCAAGACGCTGGTTGCGAGTTTGTGTACGACGACAACTTTGCCAACTGTGATAGTATGTTTCAGCACCCTGGGCCCAGAAGGAGCATTTGGGTCCTTGGAATCCTATCTCTGCTTGGTGCAATATTCGTTTTTGTTTGGCGAATATGCTACAAAGAAAAAAATGTGGCACAGTCAATCATCCTGATGCACGTGGCAGCTGCAGATGGACTAATGGCTGTTTACCTGATTACAGTCGGGGTGGTAGATGCGGTGTGGTCTGGTGTCTATTTTCTGCATGATTACCAATGGCGTACTGGGTTCCCCTGCCAAATACTAGGGGGTATTTCTGTGCTGTCTAGTGAAGTCTCTTTAATGGCTTTGTCTCTTCTGTCCCTTGACAGACTAAAACACATTGTGTTCCCAAAACGATTTAAAGTCCTTACACAAAGGAAGGCCCATGCGCTTTGCTTTATCATTTGGGTGATTGGGTTCTTTATCGCTTTCCTTCCAACTTTTGGTATCCGCTATTTTCATAACCCAGATGCAGGCATTTACTATTATGGGAAATCAGTGATGTGTCTACCCATTCAGCTCACGCCTGAATTTTTGTCTGGATGGGAATACTCGGCTGCCATATTTGTTGGTCTGAACCTGGTGTTTGTCCTCTTTATAATTATTGCATACATCTTGATATTCTATACGTCTTGGTCGTCAAAATGGCGCCTAACCAACCAAGGAACCAGAAGAGAGAGAGAAATGAGGTCCACTTCTGTCAATACTAACAGGAACACGTCTATGATATCGAGGATTGTGTGCATTGTGATGACAGATGTTCTCTGTTGGGCACCGATTATGGCCATTGGAATGAGATCAGCGATAGATCAACAGTTCACCCCTCGTGGAGACATAGCTGTTTGGATCGCGGTTTTTGTCCTTCCAATCAACTCAGCGATAAATCCCGTTTTGTACACACTTTCAACCCCACAGGTAAAGAGATTCCTGTTTTCTATCACTGGGCTTAGCTTTTAATGAATTAGTTGAGGTTTAATGAGTTGTGGGAAAGAAGTGAAAGCAGAGGCTGACTTCATAGAATGATAGTCATAAAGTGGAGTTGTTTACTGATTCCCGCCACCTGTCCTTTTGCCATTATGTAGGAGTTACAATGACCAACGTTCATCTGGGATATCATTTTAAATCCGTTACAGGTTGAAATTAAATTCAGCTCCGTTTAAATTAAACTAGGTAAATTAAGTCAGACTAGGTGAATTTAATTAACCTAGGTTATTTATCAACTGTTTAAAAAGGGATTTTCTTTGTGGGGTGTGGTTGAAAAAAAGGGGCACGGTATTTTTAGGGGGGTTGAAAACAAAACAAAAAAACAAAAAAAAATCGCCTTCCTAACACATTTGCAATTGGGACGTAATTGACTTTAGAAACTTACCATGTACAAAGTTCATGTCATCGCAAACACAATTTGATTCTCCACATGATAGATAATTTCACAAAATATTAAGCAGAAGAAGAAGAAGAACCTAAACGTGCTGGTTATTCACTTACCAAGTCAACAAAGGAGACAAGGACACCTCAACACGGAAACACAAGAAACACACAAAGAAAATACAACAACAAAATGACAATAGCAAACCCAATACCATTTCATTCCAAGTCAACAACTTTGTCAAAATAAAAATTAAGTGGACAAAAGTCCATACAACCAAGCACACTTCTTAGTAAAGTAATTGAAACAGAACATGGATTTATGAAATTTGTAACCAAATTTGGAA
>OX421453.1:31902569-31907569 GCA_949126865.1 Montipora capitata
TTCAATCACATCAGAAATCAATCGAATATTTTCTCCAATAAAGCGATTTTTGACGTAGCCTGTTTGATCTCTGTTGATCAACATTGGCAAGATTTTCTCTAGCCGCTTTGCCATACATTTCGTAGCAATTTTGTAGTCGATATTCAACAGAGTAATCGGTCGCCAGTTTTTTTAGGAGAAGGGTGCCTTTGTTTTTTTTTTTGGGCAACAAGGAGATCACTCCCCTTTTTTGTGAGATCGACATTTCGCCACACTGGTAGGCGTCGTTTAAACAGTCTTTTAAAGGAATAGCAACATAATCCCAAAAACACAAATAAAATTCCGCAGTGAGTCCATCAGAACCTGGGGTTTTATTTTTCGAAAATTGTTTAAGAGCGGATAGGCATTCTTCTTCGGTAATAAGTCCTTCGCAGATTTTCTGATGTTCACCATCCAGTCTTTTTATGTTGTTGCAATTTAGAAAATGCGGTGCTAAAGCATTAAAAGTATCTTCTGATATTTGAGAAGAATACAGGGTCTTATAAAAGTTTTCCATTTGGCACAAGATCTTATTCGGCTCCTCTAAATATATATTTTCTTTTGTTTTCAGTTTGACTATGTGTTTTCCTTCATAAGCACGCTTTTCTAAATTCACGAAGTATTTACTGTTTCTTTCACCATGCTCGTACCACCTAGCCCGGCTTCTTACTATCGCACCTTTTGTTTTATGTTCAGAGATTTTTTCGATTCTGACACGTTCAACTTCCACTGCTAAATTTGTGTCCTGATGGTTTTGATCGAGACGCTCATTAAGTTGTTTTAACTTGCAGAGTAGATCTATTTCTCTTTCTCGCTTTGCTTTGGCACGCCGCTTGGAAAAACGACTACAAAAGTCTCTGATCTCCATTTTAATCATTTCCCAATAGAGTCTTTTGTCTTTGGTGTCACGATGTTTTTCTTTGACATGTGTCAAAAAGAATTTTAAGTGTGTCACGAATTCTTCGTTATCAAGGAGAGAGTTGTTAAATTTCCAAAATCCTGGACCAGGCGATTTTTGGCTGTTTTTATATTGGATCTCCATGTAAATCGGGCTATGATCCGAATCATAATAAGACTTTACATCTGTTTTACTTGTGTGAGGAATCAGGTGCTTCGAAATAAGCCAATAGTCCAGTCTACATCTTATCTTTCCTGAGCTGTTCTGCCAGGTGAATCGCTCTTGGGAGAGATGCTGGAGTCTCCAAATGTCGACAAGATTTAAATTATTGCTCATTTCGACTATGCTCTGGATGACATTTTTCCTGCTTTTGATATCTTTCCCGCCTTTTTTGTCAATATTTTCAAGAGGACAGTTAAAATCTCCCCCCAGTACAAGATTTGAATTTACATACGGTCGTAACTTTCTCGTTAGTTGAGTATAAAAATCGACCTGAAGATTTCGGTCATTAGGAGCATAAATATTGGCCAAACAAAACTCTCCGTCTTGTATTGTTAGATTAACAATAAGAACTCTTCCGTTTCGGTCACAGGTTGTGCTGATATTTTCACCTTTTACCGTTGGTCTCATGAGAGTCATCACGCCTCTGCTGTGTTTTGAGCCATGGGAATAGAAAATGTCGCCTCCCCATTCCGCGCGCCAAACGTTTTCAATTGTTTTATCACTATAGGTTTCTTGTAAAAAAATTACATCATATTTGCCGTTGTGAAGCCACCGAAATGAATTTCTGCGTTTGATCGCCTTGTTTATACCTCTAATATTAAGAGAAATACATTTTAGGTTCATCAAAACATGTACACTTTAGCTCCGACACTTGCAATGCCGCAAACAAATACGCTTCATCCAAAAGGTGTGCCAGGCCAAAATACTACAAAGGAACATTACACACACTAAAACAACCAAAAGCGTACACATAGAGATTAAGCCGTTATGAGGCTTGCTGTGTGGAGGAGAAATTGTTGTAATACACCAAGATTTATGGTAGTTTAATTTGGATGTTCTCCTCCACAATTCCCCGCGAATGAGTTAGGATTCAAATTTTAAGAGTTGAAAGAGAACAAATGAAAAGGAAAAAGCCACAAACTTTGATTGTAAGCGAGTTCGGACGAAAAGAGTGACTAAGAGTTAACCAAACTCTTATGGCTACAACCTTTAGCGAAGAGAGAGAGAGAGAGAGAGAGAGAGAGAGAGAGAGAGAGAGAGAGAGAGAGAGAGAGAGAGAGAGAGAGAGAGAGAGAGAGAGAGAGAGAGAGAGAGAGAGAGAGAGAGAGAGAGAGAGAGAGAGAGAGAGAGAGAGAGAGAGAGAGAGAGAGAGAGAAAGAAAAAAAAAAGACTAACAAATTTAAATGTTATCTAAATCCTCCTGACTATAAATTCTAAGTGGATGGTCACCTAATGATAATTTCATAAAGATTTTACCGTCCATTGTCCAAGCACTGTGCCACTGCTCCGACTTCTTGCGCTTCCAGACTTTTGCAAAGAGTTGACGACGCATTCTTGACAAATTTTCGTTAATGTACACAATGCCAGCACCTTGAAAAATCTGCCTCATACTTTGATTCTTTAGACTTTTGCGAACTCCATATAACTCCTTCTTTGTGCGATTTGACTTGAATCTAACAATAATCGGCCTGGGTTTGCTTACGTTCCTGCCTGAAAACATTCTGTGGCAAATGTCGATATCATCGCTTCGAATGGTAACATTGAGAGCATTTGCCAGTTTAATAACTTGTTCAGCTAGGTTTTCCTCTGTTTTCTCCGGTATACCGTGTATTTCCAAATTGTGCTTGCGGGTGTTTTTGTTCGAGATCGTCAATTTGAGTCAAGTCGGCATACAACTGATCCCGCGCTTCGTTAGCTTTGCTTAAGGTTTCCTTCAAGGATCTCACTTCTCTCTTGAGATCTTTATTCTCAGTCGCTAGCTCCTCCATTTTATTTATATGGAACTCCAGTGACTTCTGAAGCTCATTGTACTGTTCACGAATGACTTTGTTTTCTTCTAGCAGCTTGTTTGTGTTTTCCTTGATGTTGTTTAGAACTTTCCATATCTCATCTAGTTCCGTCATATTGGATTTTGCAAATTTCACAGATTTTGCAGGCGGCTTCTCGGATTCCGGAGAGCTATTATAACTGCTTCTTTCCACTCTTTTACCTGGGAAATAGTTAGTTATTTGCCCTTCCTTTCCTTTGTTTTCCGTATCACCCATTCCTTAACGACAGCGGGGAATATAAGGCGGACTACGAAAACATGCTGCTGTCCGCCATTAGACCAGGTGTCAGGTGTTCCCGTTGTTTTACCGGCGTTTTCCAGTCGCAAAACAGCGTGTTAACCGGAGTTTACTCAGAGTTTTCTCTCATTGTCCTAGTGTTCACCGCGCGGTTAACGCACGCTAAACAGGTTGTTTTCCATTGTTTACTGGTGTTTTCCAGTTACAAAACAACGCGTTCAGTGGAGTTTTCAGCGAGTTTTCTTGCATTTTCCCGAACAGTGAATGCGCGGAGAACGCCAAAAAACCTCTTGTTCTTCAGCGTTCACTAGTTGGTTAATGCTTAAAAACAAGGTGTTTGCCTTGATGGAAAACGCGGTGTTGTCACACGAATGCACCTACTTTCCTGCCTTTTCTGCATTTGCGGCTTCTCCTTTTCGCTGGTATTTTACATGCACTATGAAATCAGTTGGGTGGCGTAGCTTACAAATTTGGCTGTATTTACGTTTTCATTTACTGAGTTCGTAGTTGTGACGCTACTTTCCACAATGAAATTCAAATGATTCAATGTTGTTGGCAGAAGGACTTGACTCTCTCCCTGCTTATGTCCCCAGTAATAAAATATGAGATACATGTATACCTTCCACTGTTTTATTATCAATGACTCAAACCGGCACTTGCCTATTTCTATTACAATACCAAAACATTTATTTATACTATATACAAATTGATAGCTACACTCCTTTAACACATGATAGTGTTTTCCTGGTGCAAGCTAGCTTAAGATATTAAGTAACAAATTATATGGAGATGTTTTCCTATCACTGGAACAAATACTATACCCTGCATATACATTTTATTATTTTTATCATGAAAGTAAAAAAAAGTGAACAAGCATGTCATAGCCAAATGTTTTGAATGTGTGAACTGCACGACAAAAGAACAAAAAGGCACAGAACAGTGTAACTCAATATAATTGTACTGTACCAAAATGCCTAAACATATTAGTCTCTATGTGGGATTGTATAACTACTATACAGTACCAGGTAGTAAACACAACACACCGCCATTAATTCAATTTGCTGTGAACTCATAGGTGCAGCCTAGTTTGATTACTGTCACAGTGATGACTGAGCCGAGGGTGCGTTCGATTGGAAAATCCGGATTTTGATCTTAAAATGTGGATCTTCGGATTTCCAATCGAACACAAAATCTGAAAACAGATTTTGTCACAGATCTCACTAATTGAAAACCTTCCTGACAACGATTTCCCACAAGTGAAATCCGTGACCAAATCTGTTGTATTTTGTGTTGGATTGGAAATGCGAAAGATGCAGATTTTAAGATCTAAATCTGGATTTCCCAATCAAAAGCACCCTAATATCATCCTTGATAAAAATACAGACTTAGGAAAAAAAAAATTACAACTTAATGGCCCAGAAAAGTTTCTCTGGGACTTCATTATGTCTTCTGTCGCTGGGAGGGCCAAACCTCCTGTTTACACACTGCCTCCTCGGCTGGTTTGACAGTCTTTCTTTGCGGCACAAGTCCAAACCATGAAAGAAAGTGGATACCTTCTCTGCTCTCCAGACAAGAGTCTCGTAACCAGTGTGTCTTGCTCTTCATCTGATTCACTGGATGAAATCAGGTAGGAATGCAGAGCTTCAAACTTCTCCAGTTACTGTGGAACAAAGAAATTTTGTCAATAAACTTTGGTCTGTATAAAGACTGAGGTAATACAAAGCCACACGAAATGTATGAGAGAATTGTTCTTAGTGGTGAAAGCCATCATGACTACATGTGTTGCTTAAAGTAAC
>OX421453.1:31912569-31915069 GCA_949126865.1 Montipora capitata
TCGATTGATCGGATCTTTCCAACTTTTCTTGGACTTCTTTAAGTCTACTCAAGATCTGACGGAATTCAGAGGCATTCGAAAATCTTTTTACTGACATTTTCCCTTACAGGATTCAATCAAAGCGATCGCGAAGTCGAAGTGTTGTGCAAGCACGTTTCCTGTGCAAGCATTCTATAACAGCGATTTTTATTGGTCTATTACTGTATTTATTACTAACAATCAATATAATTGGTGAAAAATTTTCAAACCTACGGTAATGATTGTCAGCGGCTTGATAAGTCTCAGAACGTATTACATGTAACAACAAATAATTTTTGAGAAGTTTCATACACTACTGTAGTCAGTAGATGCTGCCCTCCACCTGAAATGAATCGACGGAATAGGATGTGATGATGTCCGACCAGGAACGATTCGTTCATTTTTTCGCCAGTGTGTGAAGGTTAAATCATTCCAATCTCATTTGCAAGACAGGCGATAGGTATTTTTCATTGCGAGGGTCAACTGGTATTCAGTGCATCCTATAAAGCGCCATTCATTTGGAATGCCAGATTTTTTTTTGTTGAAGTGTTTGGACCAGCCTGTTTTATTTCAGTCCAGAGAATCAACTGCAGTTGTTGAGTGGGGGAGATATACTTTGAGGACGAAAATGTTCTGGGTGTAACCAGTTTGGCTCATTTGGTGTACAAAACTTGATGTTTTTGGACCAGCTTGTTTTTATAGGGCAACCCTAAAACCCAGAATCCAGAATCTGGAATCACAGGTCATTGTTTTACCAATACAGAGAGGAAACATTATCCTAAACATTCATAAAAGCTAACCTTAGGCCTAATTAGGCCTAAACAAACGTTTTTAGGCTTAAGGGTAGCTTTTATGAATGTTTAGGATAGTTTTTACTCTCTGTATTGGTAAAACAATGACCTGTGATTCCGGATTCCGGATTCCAGGTTTTATGGTTGCCCTTTTTATACCAGTTCAAAGGACAAAGTCACTTTGTGCTTGTGGTCAACAAATTTGTAAAAGAGAAACTGCTCTGGCTGTCATCAGCTAAAATGACAAAATAGTGTATATTACATTATTTTAGGGTTTTCTTAAAATGGGATGTGACAATTACTGTACAAACTAGGACCGTGAACCATGTAAGTTATTTACCAATTAGACTTGTATCCCGCAAGGGCTACGGGTCAATAGCTCATGAGGCAAAGCCGAATGGGGTATTTACAAAAGAAAGCATCATGCTTTTTGTTACTCGAGGACTCAATAGTCCTCTAGTAGCGAAGCCAATTAAAATGCAGGATTTGCATTAGTCCACTAGTTGGGTGATACTAATGATTTATTATGATTATCTTTTTTCTTTAAAGTCATAACCAGATTGCCTGATTCGACATCATGAAAAATGTAAATAAGGGAATTGATCTAATTATTTTTTATGTAACATTGGCCCCCATTCATTAAGAAGAGATGTTTGGTTTTATGGTGCTGTCATGCACTTAATAAAACAGTTCTATATTGTTTGATTTGGTATAATTATTTCAACTATTTTTACCTTATCCCAAAGTCATATTTCATTATCTCCCTTTAAAAATATCAGAACACCATCCCCCACTACAGATGTCAATAACAGGCAAAAAGGAACCGAAAAAAAAAAAAAAACATTACTTCTGAAATATACAGGAAATATGAAATGCTTTTACTTGGTAAGTTATGTGAAAATGCATGATGATGTTAAGTTAAGGGCACAGCAGTGACAAGTTGTTTTTTTTTTTCAGCAGAATTAAAAAAGTTGGGTCATATTATCACTTCTGACTTTATTTATATTATTTTAGAGGTAGTTCATGGTGGATTTCAGGTCGTTATTCATCTCTCATATATCCCTTCCCTCACTTAATATGCTACATTGTGTAGATAGCAGTGATTTTGTTAGAAATTGTCAGAGTGAGTCCCTGGCACTCACCCCATGAAAAGTAATGAGTCCTAGACCAAACCAATGTGTCCCTTTTTTTTTTCAAGGAAAATGTCACAGGGACAACTTCTTGTTTCTCCTTTTCAAGATCTACTTTGTATCTGATTATATTTCACAGCATCTTGAATAAACACATTATGTTATGTCCCTCAACAAGAGTGCTCGATCTCTTTAAAATAATACAAAGCCAGTAACAATACACAGTTTGTAGTTAAGAAATACCACCCAAAAAAGCTCACATACATCTTAGCGGAATCATGAACCGCTAATTCATTTTATTTATTCCGTTAAAAATGATCACTTAAACCCATTTGAGGCATTCAGTATAATAATACAGCTTCACCTTTGAAGTTCAATACCATTTAGTTTACAAAGTTGACTCTGAGGCTTAAGAAATTGGCTTAATTCATGTTGAGCACATTCTTGTTTTACTTAGGGCAAACATCACAATACATGAAGTGTTTTCCCTTCATCGTACCGGAGCCATCCGTACGTTTATTTACGTTTATAAATTTTCTTTTTCCCTTCTGTGTACTATCA
>OX421453.1:31927569-31930069 GCA_949126865.1 Montipora capitata
AGATTATGCGTAGAATGTGCCGGAAATGAAAATTAACTTATCGAAGGAACTGGTACCTTCTCCATCACAACGTTTTGAATATAAACAAGCTGGGGAGGACGTGTATTGTGTTTGACTGTAGTACGGAGTTTGCTAGCACTTCCCCCAACACGAAAGTTTTGCAAGGCCCCAAGTTGACGAGCAAACGTGTGGAAGTTCCATTACGTTTTCGCGAAGGTCCGATCGTTCTAATGGGGGATGTTGAAGGAATCAAAGGATCACCATACTATTCGGATTCTTTGGTAGAATGATGGCAACCAAACTGAGAAGGTAGAAGTCCATAGGATGACTGTTTACCTGTTTGGCAGTATCTGGGGACCACTTTGTGCTAGTTTTGCCCAACTCCATGTGGCAAAGGGTTAAAGAGACAACTTCCTGGAAGAGGTGATTGTCTAACGTCTGTAGATATTGTTGAGAAAGCTACGGATATTGTGCATGAGTTATGTTGTCTGCAGGAGACGTTTGGTTAACGAAGTGGATAAGTAATAACCGTGAAGTGTTGGAGACTGCACTTGAAAATGAGAGGGGTGAAAAATCTTGATCTTGACCTTGGTTCCCTGTCTGTTGAGAGACCCCCAGGCACCTTCCTGATGCCATACTCACAGCCTATGCTCTCCTACCTTTTTGCCTGGTGAATCTCAAAGGGAAGATATCGTCTGCTCCTGTTGGGGAAATCCAGACTAGCCGCAATCCGGCAAATGATGATCCAAATAATTTGGAGTTGGGTGAAGCAGTAATATCAGCGAGAATGGACCAAACGCTGACAAGTGAGCTTACCTGGGACCTCCAGAATTCAGTGTTTTGCTGACAGTATGAGCGTGATTCAGTAGACTTACAATCGTACCAAACGATTTCTAACCTTTTTTGGGAAGCGCTTCTCTGTAGAATGTTGGACGCAGGGGTCGATGCTTTTAATGTGAGCGCTAACGTTGATGTCTATTGAACGTTGGAGGAGGGAACCAGAGTTCTGTGGCATGATGAGTCTACCGGGCCCAAGAAACTTGATGGTCCCTTTTAGAGAAAGATTTCATTTTACAGTGAACCGGTTGCTCATTTGCGCGCCACTTTGCAAAATTAGTGACGCACGGTTGGTGTTTTGATTGGCAGTTTGCTCCGAGGAAATTGCAAGTTCTTATTTAAACTTGCTTCCCGTTGTTTATCTTCCCAGAGTCAGGTATTTGTACCCCTCCAAAACAACATTGAACTCTACATTGGGTAGGATTCGTGAGGCTGTAAAAAAAAGTGATTTTTAAATTTAAAAGATCCACAATATATCGCCGGCATTATTGCAAGTTCTGTGAAATAAATTAAAAACTGTTCGTGTTGTCTGAAATACGCCTTCACCGACCAAAAACAAAACTCTCGAGAATTTAATGCAGGGCTGTAAGGGGGTTGAAATATCAATTCAACACCTCCACGTTTTCTTAGCATTAGGCGCAAATAGTTTTCCGCGAAAACTCCGTTCGCCAATACTGGATTCCCCACGCAAACTTTCTTGTAAGTAATTAATCATTTCAAATCCATTTAAAGGGCCTTACAAAATATAAAGTTCCAAAACGACTATGGAGAAGGTTCACAATGTAATTACAGTTCTAGGCATACCATTGGACTTGAACCTTCAACTTGCTCGGAGGAAAGTGCCTATCAAAAATGCAACGTTGAGTGACAATATTGTAAAGTGGCGCGCAAACGAACAACTGGTTTCACTGTAAAGCATAATTTGTCTGCTCCCTACGTGCAATGGCAATATTAATCTTAAAAATATAAATTGTCTTCTCTATAAGATCTTTGGGATAGTAATTAGTTTCAATTGGTACACCTGGGCAAGGCACCAGGGAGACATGACATACTAGGTGAAGTGTTCTTATGTGGACGTGACAAGCTGCTTAGTGCACTCCAGCAGCCGCTGTGCAAATTTTCGGAATAAGTAACCTTTTCCCTAAGACATGAGTAACCCTACCACCACGACTCTGTACAAGAACAAGAGAAACTGCAGCGATTGTTATAGCTACTGTGGGCTCTCCCGAATCGGCACCGCTGGCAAGCCCACTGTCACCTAGAGCAGTTTTCTGAAGGCGTGCAACCCGGTTCTGAATGCAGCTTCTGCTCCAATCGCTCTATAGTGGATATCATCTTCTCAGTCAGGCAGCTCAAAGAAAAGAGCCGAGAAGAAGAGCACCCTCTGTTCATTGCTTTCATAGCCCTCACAAAGACATTTGACCAAGTCAGCAGAGATGTAGGCTGCGTAGCAAGCGGTTCGGCGAATTTTAGACGCTTCTTTCCACCAGAGTTGAGTTTCGAGCGATCGCTTTGAATATGGCGGCGCGAAAGCCTGGACCGAAGTCAGACAAGAACGCAAGGGGAAAGGGGCCGAGGAGAATGAGTGAGAAACCGCCTGCAATCAACCCCTCAACATTTTCGAAACCTCCATTCGCCCTGGGAGAAAATATCGATCCTGATT
>OX421453.1:31937569-31940069 GCA_949126865.1 Montipora capitata
GAGGACTAAGGTGTCATTCCACAGGGTGTGGGACTTGGCCGGAGGAGAAAACTCATCTCAAGAAAAACACCTACAAGCACACAGGGTGAGAGCTGCTCAAGGTGCTGATGGACCGAAAGCGTCAAAACTGGCAGTGATAGAACAAGATGCAAGTGTCCTCAAATTGGAAGCTGAGGTAGCAAAGGGCATAACGACTAAAAATGAGGAACCAAAAGTTGTTGAATTAACTGAAGTAGACAACATAGTTGTGGCTGACAAACCGTGTATGCATACAGCTGCTGATATGACCAACGTGACAGGTATTGAAGAAAGAGATGCAGGGAAACTTAAGAAAGAAAGGCCAGTAGACAAGGATGCTATTGAGGTCCCTAATGGAAGTGGTGGTGAAGTGGCAGAGGATGGTATTCCTAAACTGGTGGATAAGGCAGATTTGATTAAAGGGGAACAAGACGTTACAAGAATGACATCGACAACAGAAGGAGAAACCTCAAGTGCTCATCCGATTCATGCAGATGTGGCTTACCTTCGTGAGGCACTTAATACGCAGCAACAGGAAGATGTTGAGACGGTTGAAACGCCCAGTGTGGGAGAGGCTGAAAAAGTCAAAGTACCAAAAGCAGAGTGTAAAGAAAAGGTCCAAAGGGCGAGCACAGGATATGCTGGAGCCACCGATGCAAAGGAGGCGAAGATAAAGGGAAAAGACAAATGCTAAATTTCAAAAGGATTTAAATGCGTTGTAAACAAAAGCACTAAACACGATAGAATGGAGAAATCTTAAAAAGTATCATACAACATGCATAGTAGTTAGAAAAGACGGAATTTCAGAGTTTGAAGCCAAGTCCTCGGTCCCATGCATGTCTGAACAATTATTTCTTGAAAACGGTATAGGACTAACTCGAAATAATCCAATGGGATTAAATTGTAGTGTGCTTAAGGTAGACCAAGCATTCTGCCAAAGAAAAGTTCAGAAAATATAAACAATTTTCATCCTCCCAGCATCGGTGTGTTTTTTTTTTTCCAGAAGAAAACTTCTGGTCTTCTTTGTCCTTTGAAATGCTCTTGTAGGACCACATTTTATGTTTTACACCGAGTGAAATGTGGAGATAATCATTAGCGCAGTGTTGGAAGGACCCAAAGTGCATCTTAATGAATTGCAACAGCTGAAAATATGGCCAGTAAGAGAGAAGTAAAAGTTTGCTTAGAAATGTACCCTCAACGGTGTGAAATCGAAAAAAGAGACATAAAAAGTATTGGAAAGAGAATACCAGTAAGTCAGTTACGACTAGTGCAGCTTAGAAATCATTATGCTATCATTTTGATTTTGCTGTTTCATTAAAAGAGGATTGTGTAAAGAATGCTAAGATCAAAGGAAAGACAGAAGCTAATAAGGGCGCTGTAGACAAAAGCACCAAATATGGTCGCATGGAGAAATCGTAATAATTATCATAAGAAATCAACCCTATAAACTAGATTTTTAACTGCAGACTCGAACAAAAGACATAAGTTAAAGATAGAAACGCTTGCTGTACTAAATGGAAGAGCATACCGGTTAGTCAGTTATGACTCATGCGCGTCAGAAATACCAATGCTATGATTTTGCTTTTGCTTTTGCTTTTTGGTAAAAAAGGATTGTATAATCATTGCAAAATGCCTTAGCTCGCTAAGAGAGTCAAGAGGCCTTTTATGGGCCCATGCCATCCGTGACCAATTGCGAATTGAAATTATAATTCTTTGTAAACTTTGAAAAACCATACATATACAATATACAAATGGTTCATCTAAGGCAATGCTGTAAAACTTCTTACTACTCAGGAAATAAAATAATTAAAAAAGATAAGTGGTCTTACTTGTAGGTGTTGTCCCTGATCATTTTAAACTGCCAGCTCCCAGTTCGCTTGATAGCTCAATTGGTAGAGCTCTGCACCGGTATCGCAGTGGTCATGTAGTTCGAATCCTGTTCAAGCCTGAATTGTCCAACCTTTCCTTCCATTACGGCTAAAGTAGCGTTCACAACTGCGATGATCTTAAAACTTAACTTGTTTTATTTCTGCAGTTCAAAAACTTACCCAGTCATTTAAAAATGCGTTTAGAAAATTCTTTTTTAGCTGAAATAGATGACCTCCCCGGAATATTTTAAACTACGTAAAAACAGGTATTCAACTTAGGTATTTTCGCTAAAATTTCACGCAAAATCAACAATACCCCTTGGCCTACATGATTTTTTTTAAGGAAAAGTCAATGGTGACCATTAAGATATCTCAATGTTGGACGCTTTGCCCTTTTTTGCTTTATTAGACCTCGTACTAACTTTTGCAAGACTACAGTTGCTGCAAACAACGCTTTAACACCGAAACATGTCGGCAGAGAAGCTAAAAAAACAAAGAAACAAAAGAGCAGGAATTATGCCTTCCTCCCTTTTATTCTCCTGCCAAGTTGTCCTCCTAGTAAGTTCTCCCTTTAAGTTAGTGAACTTGGGAAAAAGGTTGCGATTCATAGCTTT
>OX421453.1:31952569-31982569 GCA_949126865.1 Montipora capitata
GCAGAAAGGAGGATTCCCAAGGTTTCCGTTCATGTGTGAAATGGCTTGTACCAGGTGGCAGGGAAATGGCAATATTGTTCAACGTGAAGTTATTTTTTTCTGCGTTACTCCTTACGATCGGCACCTCTACATGAATGATCAATGATTCGATCAGATGTGAATTTGATTTGGAATGTGATTGTGTCATTGGGAACGTAACCCTAGTATCAAATATTTTAAATAGTTGCTTTTAAGGTCATTTATATTACCTATTGTGGTGAATGTCTAGGTTATTATACTTTTTAGCAGTCACAACTCAACGATCCTTGCGTTCAAGAAGTTACCAAGTTATGGATTTGCAATTAATTTGAATTTAAAATAATGTTTGGAAGAACAGAAGTGTAGGTACAGATGTATATAGAAATCTATAGATTCAGGTTCATGGCTGTTTTTCAAAACTTTTCTTTTTAGACTGTTGTTTTCTGGAAGCATTAATGATGTAATTTTGGTTTTAGGGGACTGTCATGTGTTGTTCGATCAAGGAATCTGTTTTGTGTCAAGTATGGTTGACAGTGGATAGTTGTTCCTGAATGGCTGAAAGGAAGCTTTATTCTCTGCTATGTCACTGCGTTCCGCCGCAGAGAAAACGTTTAAGTTCTAATCAGCAGAAAGGCAACAACACGTTGAAATAGGAAGGACACGACCAGTTGTGTTTATTGGGGACGAGAAAAAGCTAACATACAAGAAATAAAGTAGTGGCGGAGAAAAAAAACGAATTACATCACTGTAAACTACGAGACTAAACGTAAACAGCATACTAGGAAAAATTAAGCTCGGCAAGGTGCGAGCGGTAAAACTGGCTGTGTCGAGTGACTAACGCGAGAGGCGACAAGGCTTAAATACCGAGATGTGGCGTAAAATCCCTAGAGGATCAAACTGCGGCCATAAATGCAAATTCCGAACACAAACACATTTCTCTGCTATGTCACTGCGTTCCGCCGCAGAGAAAACGTTTAAGTTCTAAACAGCAGAAAGGCAACAACACGTTGAAATAGGAAGGACACGACCAGTTGTGTCGAGAAAAACAAAGAACGAGAGCGAGCGCGCGTAACTCAGAGACCTATGCGCGAAGTAGCAAGGAGCTGTCGTCGGAGATTTTCACGGCAATATAATTCCTTGGCAGAGTCAGATTTCCACCTGCCGTGGTTTTTAATGACGTGATCGAAAACTCCGCTATTAAGCGCAGCCGAAGCGCCCCCTATCCTAAGCGAGTGCAAACCTATACCCGACGTATCAACACCGATGGCCCGAAACTTAGCCAAAACGACTTCCCTCGCCCTGGTGTAAGACAAACTCGTACCGGAACGAAGGGAATAACCCTTGGAAGAGGAAAAACTAAGGTTTTGAAAGACAAACTCAACCGAATCAAGATTACGCTTAGCCAGCGCGGCATAACGGAGCAGCATAGCGCAGGGGCATGTGGGGGTACCAGTACTAAAGATAACTAAAGTACACCCTTTACCCAATTGATCAACTTTGCTTTTGGAAACGTAGAGCTCAATATGATCTTGAAAGAAATAAATTTCAGACCACCTAAGACGACTTAACTCGTCAAAGCGCAAAAAAAAAACCAGCAAAAGCAAGCAAACAAAAACAAACGTCTCTGATATCCCCGAGGGATGCTGAGGGCGTAGCAAATCTATTAACTAACGCGACTAAATGCTCAGGCAAAATGGGTACCCTAATCAACTTAGACGGTTTCGAAGCAACGCGCTTACAACCTTCTAGAATAGCCAGAAGAAAAGCTGATTTACAAGGATTCGAGACCCCGCAAGCATTATGAAAAAAGCTTATACTGTAGAACACCTGCTGAATGGAGGAATATGAAGACCCTGATTGAACTAATGAAATTAAATACAAGGCTACGTGCTCCTCTTGAGCCGGGAAGTAAATAACCTCTGGGAAACCACTAGCTCAAGATTTCCAACGTTTGAAACAACCGTGGTAGGTCTTGAACGTGCTAGGAGCCTTGCTGTGGGAAAGAACCGCTGGAATGTGCGTACGCAGGCTTTCCAAAGCCGGATGGTGAACGCGTGATACCCTGGAACTTGTAAAGAAATAAAGGAAAAAATAAGGCATAAGAGAAATGAGGAAAAAATGGTAGACGTGGAATACCGATTTTATTAAACGTGGAGAGCCAATAACGCGTACATCCTAAGCATAGGCAATCACAACAATATACAGAGAAAACAAAAACCCCTAAAATCCGTACAACGTTGCCAACAAAGGCCATACGTTTACAAAAGATAAGCAAACACGCTCTAGAGCGACCGTCAATAAAGCACTAGCCTGTAAAAAACTACGAAAAAACGAACTGGAATAAACCGAAAAAGGACACGCGCTATAAAGCGCTGAATATCGTACGTGAACCGCTATAAAGCGACAAAGGGACACACACAAACCGCTATAAAGCGCTACACAGCGTAGGTGAACCGCTATAAAGCAACGAGAGCCGTCCGTGAACCGCTAAAAGCGCTACGTGGAATAGCGCGAAAAGCTCTGCAATAAAGTACCAATGCTTGAATAACGGCTCTAAACACGCGAGTTGGCGTCCGAATAAAGAACAAGTACAGGAGCGCGAAAACCGCAAGCGCTAAAAATAGTAGGGAACCCCAAGTGGGAATCATCAAAAATACCTGACGGGTCAGAAAATTCTATGATTCGGGAAACTGAATCCCGAGGGTGACCTAGAGGAAAGAGGTAAGGCCAAAAACTAGCAGAAGGCCATTTGCGGGCGATAAGCGTACCGTGCGCGCGAGACGTTTCCAAATGCGCTAACGTATGCGCGACAAGAAAGACTGGAGGAACCAAATAGTTGTTAACGCCGCCCCAACTGGCATCAAAAGCGTCCACGCCTTCGCAACCGGGACACCAGAACGCAGAGTAAAAACGCTCGCACTTAGCGGAAAGAGAGGATGTGAAACGATCGACGTCAAAAGGACCAAAAATACTGCTAACATGTTGGAAGAAAATAGTGGAAACAGACCAATGATCATAATCAACAACGCGGCTGACCGAATCCGCGTAAGGGTTGAGTGAGCGTGGGATCCACTTAACTTCAAGTGAAATATCATGTGCGGCACAATAGGCGAAAATTTCGAGAGCTAAAGCATGCAAACGAAGGCTGTTGCTGCCCTTGGCGGAAGTAGACGCCGCGTTCTTACTATCCGTAAAGACCTTGACCACTTTGCCGGTAAGGGAAGCCCGAAACGATTTCAGGCCGTAAAGAATGGCTAACAATTCCCTGCCGTTACTACCTAAACCGGACTCCAAAGAGGAAAACGCTTGAAAGAAAAGATCGAACTCCTCGCTATCAACGCGGAAGGCACACCCACCGCAGGCGAAACTGCTGGCGTCGGAAAACACGAGAGTCACGGGAAGCGAATATCTGGTGAGAGACCTCCCATTGAGTCTGGCACAGTTAGAAAGCCAGAAATCAATTTCCTGAAGGCATTCAGAGAAAAACTGATAGGACCTAAAATCCAAAGGACAATCCCACCCGCTGTGAAGTTTGACGAATGATTGGAGGAATCTGGACATAAGGAGTGTAATGTTGCCAAAGCCCGGGGTGAGGGAAATAATTTGCCCTGTAAAAGAGGCAACCGCGCGTGGGGTAACGGAGCGAGACCCAGATTTTAGTGATAGGAGTGCCCTAAGCAACTTGACAATGCGGCGGTGAGGAATAAATATGCGGCCACGCGAAAGATCCCAGACAATGCCCAACCATTCTAAAACCTGGGTAGGAACCCAAATAGATTTCTCCTCATTGGCGACCACGCCCACATTGGCCAAATCGGATCTAACAGCCGAAGCAGTACTCCGAGCTACCGCAAAATCATAGAGGCATCCGGCGCCGTCGTCTTAATACAAGACCAAGGGTATGCCCCGGGAGCGCCAATGCTTAACTAACGGCCTAAAAACCTTTGTGAACACGTAAGGCGCTGACGAGAGACCGAACGGGATCACGGCGAAAACAAAAAACCTGGGCTCTACAGAGCTACCGAGATGCCACTGAAAGCCTAAAAATGTTTGAGATTCCTCATGAATGCTTACGTGGTGATAACCAGACTTCATATCGAATTTAAACATATAACCTGACGAGTGTACGTAAAAAGTAAAGTAAAGTCCTACTATCCTCCATTTTAAACTTAACCTTGGGAAAAAAATTATTGACGTGACGGAGGTCGAGAATAAGCCGGCACTTTCCCACAGAGCTAACGGATACCGTTAAAGGATTGACAACCGTGGGAGGCGTAAAAACTTCAATAACAGAACCCGCAAGAAGCAGATCAGAAATAGCACTGTCAACAAAACTGGCGTGATCTAAGGCAGACCTATTGTTACAGAAAAAAGCTCTAGGATGCCATGAAATAAAAGGAATGCGATACCCGAAACGGATGATATAAGGAACCCAAGGGGAGGAACCGATGCTAACCCAAAAATCAACCTTGCTCCTGAGCCTATCCTTACAAACTATGGGCGCTGACCCCTGCTTATACTCAAAACCACGAGATGACAAACATTGTTCATATTCAGAGTCGAAACAGTACTTATCTTGTGAGAGTAAGTCAGCAAACTCCTCCTCCACACGGGCGTTGACATCACCCGCCTTCGAGCCAGAATGCGAAGCTGAATAGTGAACGCCTAGAGCGCCGGAAGCCTCCTGCTGTAAAGACGCCATAAACGAATTTTCAGGGACGGTTAACGGCGCCTGTGGAACTAGCTGGCAGCTGGCTAGATGAGCAGCCGACGTGAAACCTTGCGAGACGGACCGGGCACTCCTTCCACCAGTGGCCTGAAGAACCGTAAGGGGAGAAGAAAGGTTGAGCTTGACGATTTCGGACCGCAAATCCCTCAACATTACGCTTCTTTCTTTGTCGAACTTGATCTCTCAGAGCCTGCCTCTCCGCAGCGCGAATTCTCTTGTCGTCGTCCTCGCTCAACGAGACGGGATTAGATTCGTAGTGTTTAACGGTCAACCAACCGGCCTCGGATGAATCCGCGATCCGTATCTTGCGGTTACGTTCCTCTAATAGTTCTACGGTTTCGTTAAGAATCGAAAACGCCTCAGACTCGGGAGGTAGATCGGCCAAATGAAACAAGCTTGGCTAACACTTGACCGTTAAATTTGAAATTACGTTACGTTCTTTGCCGGTGTGATTAAACTTGATCTCCGACTGTTCCTTCAAATAATTAGAAGCAGAAAGGAAGAGAAACCATTTGGAAATTTAGTGGTATCTTTTTTGTTCCACTTTTTAAAAGATAAACGCATGAATTGAAATCAAGATGGTAATCCATTAGTTGGCAAGCTCCACGAAGGAATTTCCACTCGAACATTGTCACAGCAACCGAGACTCGCGTTGGCCTTTAAAATTTTATAGAAATTTCCCTCGTAGCACTGTTGGCTTAAAAGTGAATCTCGCTGGCATACGGAAACGCACCACTATGCAGTCAACTATTCGTCCGTTTTACTGGCCTGAGAAAGGGTCTTTTTTTTCGTTGACGGAGAGCTAATAAACACCAAATGGCAGCCATGTTTGATTTGAGGTATTGAAGTCATATGACAAGGCCTCTACCAATCAGACATTTTTCGCCAGTGAAGCTTTGGCCCAGTCTAAATACCTGGAGAGACACAACGCAACACTGAAAGTCTTCTTTTTGGAGATGGCAAGGGAACTGGAGCTAATTGACTCTGTTCCTCCTTGGTATTCGCCTGCAGTGCCCAAACCAATTTACGAGTAACCTGAGGCACTAGCGTTTTGGAATGTCCCACTCTATGCCGAGCACAATATCGTCAAGGCAAACAGAGTGGATGCTCGATTTGTGGACCACCAAACTAAGAAGGTGTGGACGGTGGAGATGTCCTGTCCATGGATACAGCATCGGCAAAAGAAGAAGTCCGAGGAGAAGACGGCAAAGTACGAGCATTGCGATTTGAGCTGAAGAAGCAGTACCCTGGCTATGACGTTCAACAATGTAACATCATCATGTTGTTAGGGGGATGGTCAAGGGATCTAGACTTAACAATGAGGAAGCTCTTTGGCAGCAGGGGCTATGACGTATTTAGAAGGATGCAGAAGGTTACCAAAGGAGCCCAATATAATTTTAGTATCGGAGAACTTTAGATTGTTAATTAGATTTATATCTTTTAACGTATATTATTTTAACTCATTATATTATTTTTAAATAGTTCCTTCAGACTGCACAGGTTACACTGTGCGCCCTATGTTGTTCTATTTTAGCATCCATACGTTTATGAACTGCTCAGAATAATAATAATAGTCATAATCATAATCATAATCATAATAACAATAACAAATAACAGTTTTAATGGACAGTGAGACAATAATCCGAAAAGTGTTATCAGGACTTGTCCAGAGTGACATTGAGTAAAATTCATAATAAAAACGAAGTTGTGAAAGCTGCCAACAAAATTCATGGTGGTCCCTCAATTAGGCTATATTGTTCGAATTTGAAATATAGCTATAATCTTTACATACTACTACTACTACTACTACTACTACTACTACTACTACTACTACTACTACTACTACTACTACTACTACTACTACTACTACTACTACTGCTGCTGCTGCTGCTGCTGCTGCTGCTGCTGCTGCTACTACTACTACAGTAACTACTACTACTTCCAAGGTTTTGCTAATCTTTCTTACGCTTTCAATTGGTTTTAAAGGAGCATGCTTATCAAGAAGGTTGTTTGGATTATTATAATTTAAGGAAGAGAAAGATTCATTAACGTCAGATGTTCTCGAGACTATTCCAATCAAGTCAATTAGAGAAAAATCGCACAAAAAAACTCGTGTATCAATAATTAGTCAGTCTGAAAGTAGTAACGGACTAGCCGTTTCTTACTTAGATGATCATAGAGTTTTTGAGGAGAACTGAGAAAACAGAATTGCGAGAAGTGGTTGGTTAGATCCGAGATTATGTTACCGCTTATTATGTTATCTACCAGATTGCTATAAACAAAGATATTATCAATAAGTGAGTATGAGGTGTTATATACTCTTGCTGGTTTCTCGTTTGTTGGAGTTAAGTTTAAGATTTGTAAAGTTAAGATGAGATTTTGGGTGTATTTGCAATTATGAAAGCAAAGAAGATTTAAGTTGTTATCACCCATGAGAAAGTATATTTTGTGTTAGTATGTAGGTCCCCTTAGAGACACTAATTAAAAAAAAAAAAACTTCCAAATGCACTTAGCAGAATAGCTTGATTTTCGCTTAAATATCATAGGTATACAGAAACGATGATAAAAAACGAATATGCAAATTTGGATTTTAATCCTACTGTTCCTAATTACAACTTTAAATATGTGCCGACAGCTCTTTCGGCTGGAGATGTTGGCATGTATATTGATGAGGAACGCAATACAAAATTGTTGAAAGATGCTCTAATAAAGCTTTTCAAGCTCTTTGGATTGAGGTATATTTACCACAAAGTGGCAATATAATATGTGGAGTTGTCTACAGGCAACACAATTCACCAGCAAATCTAGGTATCAGCAGAGGATCACAATGTAGTCCGAGCTTGCAATGAGTTTTATTTAAACTTTCGGAAAGAATGTTTTGATTTACGCTAATATCATGGTATCTGACAGGATGTGGCAATGCGGATCCGCTAATTCCCTAAAATCTGCATCCTCCGCATAATTATGATATTTTCCGCAGAAACAGAAGAAATGCCTAATATTAGCGATAAAACAGCTGCTTACCACCCTCACAAACTAAAAGCCAAAGAGATTGACTATTTCTGAAATGCTTATTTTCCTGAACATCGAAGAAAACACGCCAATTCATTCACAAGCTGAAAGGTCGTAAGCAGTTTCCACTCATTTTTCGGCAATGAGCCTGGATACTAGTTAAACCGCGTTGTAAATTGTAATGTCATAATTTTAAAAAAATTCGGTAGCAATTTTGCAACAAGATATGAAAATTTAGTTGAAAGTTATAGCGGCAAATTTATTGTTAGGCCCTATTGTCGCAAATTAAATATCGTTGGAAAAATAGGAGCCCGCAATACTTTTGTTTTGGTTTTATGATATATACGTCACATGTGAAGAGTTTCCTCCAGATACTCTAGTTTTCCCCCCTATCAAAAAACCAACCTGCGATTTGATAAGAGATTTTATTTCTGTACATGCAATAAGTTCCCCAATGCTAAATACAGCATACTTAACACAGTCATTATTATTTTAATTTTTTTTATTTTATAAGAACCTCTTATGAACCGAGTGCAAGGGCCGCACTGGGGATTATTGGCCCCAAGGTCGTGGCTGTCACAAGGTCCATAAAAAAATGACAGACGGCCAATATTCCCCATTATGATCCCAGCAAGTGACGTTTGTAGGTTTTTTAATTTTAATTACAGGTATGGCATCGTTTCTTTGAGCAATTCGACACTTCTCTGCTTGGTGAATTAGTGCAGTTTTCATCTTCCAATCTACCAGCAAACTTTGAACGGTAACCTGTTTTTATTAAAACTAAAGTCCACTTGCTATAATTATTGTCTTGTTGTGATGAAAAAATGACATTCCGCTTTTTAAAGACCGTTTTGTTTTGCTCAAGTTGAATTTCCTGGGAGAGAAAAAATACGGAAATGGTCCATTTCCTTGGTAATGAGATCATGTACTGTAAGATCCCAACCAAAAGAACAGAAAATCAGAGTGCTCCATTTAGCCTGAGAATTGCTTGCCATATAATAAAGTTCAGTATGTCTATTTGCCCCAATTTGAGCAGGAGACCAGCACATGCAAAAAGATATAATGAAAATCAAATTCTATACAGAGAACACTATCAGTGCAACCCAGTGGTTCCTTGGGTATTATCACCTTTAGAGAGTCCATCCAGTGGGAGGGAACAGCCTGATTTAATTATGGTATATCTTCATCGACATGAGGAAGACATGGGAGTAACTGCAGAATACCCTGCCATTTTCTAGCTGCACGTCTGGAGAGGCTGGTATATATGTGGATACGCAGTGGAAAATACCACCCCTCCCCAAGTAATCTTCTAAGTATAGGGAAGATATCTGTTTACAAACATTGCTTTTGCATTCAAATACCCCAACCACAAAAACAAAAGATCCTTTGTTTCGACAGCCAATGAGGCTCTGGTTGGCACACGAGTGACAATAGGGGACGTCAACGATATCTTTCCTATGTTCTGAAGTGGATGCATGGATACGTAGTCGAAAAGACCACCCTTCCCCAAGCAATCTTCTAAGTATATTGTTACACTGTACACTGTAAGTGGATACGTGGACACCCGGATAAGCAGTGGAAAAGACTACCCCTCCCCAAGTAGATCATTGCGCTTTAAGAACGAGAAATACATATACATTATTAACGAAAATTGATCACGATTTAATTATACATCATTTTTTCACTCAATCATCACGTTTTATTAAGAACAAGCAATACATATACTGTACATCAAGGAGATTGATTGCGCTATAAGTTGCATTATTGCTTTTCACTCGATCATTGCAGTTTGTTATTAAACATACATCATTCTGTTTTGATTTAAAATCCAACGATGGAGCTACGACTGTAAACTGAAGGAATGGAGGAATCTCTTCAGTCCCACATCTCCACTAAGAAGCCCAGACATCTCGTCGGCAACACATTTGAAAGTTAAATGAAAATAAGCATTGTGCTTTAAGAACGAGACATACTTTTACATCAATCTCCAGAGTGTGCTCTGGAGCAAAACTGGAAACCAGGAAAACAACTGCATCTCTCAATATAACCAGGGGTACTGGGAGCCAGAAAAACGACTGTATTCCCGCGTATCCACTCTCAATATGGGCTTTCTAACCTTGTATCCAACCATTTCAGGGGTACAACTTCGATGTGGCAGGGTATTCTGCAGTTAAGACAAGACCTGAAAAAACAGGTCTCAACAGCTGCAAACAGGTCTCAACTGCTAAACAACATAACCTGTCAACTCAACACACACAGTGGCTGTAACGTACAGTTGCAATCACTTTGACTGTTAATCCACCTCAAATCAACGGTATTCAAGGATTCCACCAAAGCAAAGCCAATAACGATGATATTTTACAGTGTAAGAGCATTAAGAAACAACATAAAGCTTAAAAAATACAGATTTACACAGTGTAGCAGGATGCATATACAGTTAGGTGATTATCTGACTTATGTCATCGCCACCATGTTGATTGACGAAAATGAAAGATCTCTCATTGGCTCCTTTTGTTCGCCCACCAGAAATTGTACATTACCTCCTTGTTATCTGTGTCTCCAGAAATTGGTTGCAAGCCAATAATTTTTTTTATACCATAGGTCTTCCATTATGTGATTGACGTTAGCTTTCATGTAACAACGTACACGAGCTCCAATGTGAAGCCCGACTGCCTGTTCAGAGACTGCAAATTTGCAGTCACTAGTGCAACGGCATAAAATCAAACAACTTTGATATTTCCATGTCCTCTCCGTAGGCAGACCTTTACTAGGGAGGTTTAGCAACGACAACGCCGACGACAACGATAACGTCACAAATTTGCATATTTAGTGGGAAAAAAACAATAGGTTTGCATGTCCAGCACGTGCGTTTTTCATTTTTGTCCATTTCTTTTCCGTCGTAAGCAAAACTACAACGTGAAATAGCCATATTTAAGGTTTTATGGAGGACGTCAGCACTAGGAGATACATCTTCATTTTCTCCCCTAAATTAAGCGTGACATAGGTTTCACTCTTAAGGGACTGCCACACCATTGTCGCGTAAAATAGCTTGGAGTAGTCGCAAAGTAACTACAATAACGCGAATTTATGTTTTGAGATGACGTTCTCGTTGCCGTTCCCGTCTTAGATGCTAAAGCTCCCTACTACTATGCAAGACAAGAAAGACTCCATGGTACAGTGTACCTACATGCATGTAATGAAGTAGTATTTTGAACAAAACCTCCATTATTGATTATTAACCAAGCCTCACTTACGGTAGTGATCACTATATTTAGGATTACACGAAATGTTTCAAATAACTGATTGGTCAAAGGCAACACCGACTTCTTTCCAAGCCTAGTTCAAGAGCCCGTCTTATTTAAAGGATTAACCCAACAACACTCTTTCACGGCATAGAAATGTTTTTACCATGAGAAACACCAATTATTGTTTAAAGGGGCACTGTCACGGACACGCATGCGCCAAGTTTTTTTAATCGAAACGTGAAAAATTGCAAACGATACATTCTTAATTGACCACTCCCCCTAGGGGATTTTCAGGGCCATTGAAACACAACCACGACAGAACAGAACATTCAACAACAACTGTTAAGAATCCCGACTTGCCGCAGGCGCACCAGCTGGCTATTTACACGTGCAGCTGAGAAGTTAAACCAGGGACTACCAGGAACAAATTCAACCAGTGACCAGGACGTGTCTTGAACCAGGGATCCCCGGATCTCAAGACAAGCGCCCTAACCACTGCGTCACACTGCCTCCTGAACTGAATTCAGCCAGAACTTTTCAAGTTTGGTAAGGTGCAAGTCGTTTTGAGGAGAGAAAACTGTTGTCGAGCTTTACGTTTCTTCCGGTGGTGTTCTCAATAATTTTACCAGTGAAGTGTGGGTCGATGTTGTTGATTGGGACATCTAAGAAGGGTAGAACATGGTCTGTCTGTTTCCCGCTCCATTGTAAAGTGTATATTAGGGCGTTGTTTGCTAATGTAATTAATAAAAAGGGTAGCATCTTCCTCAGAATGGAAAAGACAAAATGTGTCATCCACATAGCAGCGACATAATAAAACTTCAGAATTCCTGTACTGTTCCAGCCATTTGTTCTCCAGGCCTAATGTAGTTGTTAGAAATGTGGATAGCGCTATCCACTGGATAATTCAATTGTTTTTGCTACTGTTTATTCCGCTGGATAGTGATTTATCCGGTGGATGGTGTTATCCACCACCATTTGAACAACCAGGGCCTGGTGTTCCATGAACGAGTTAGCGAGAACGGTGGCGACAGGGGAGCCCATATCTACGCCATCCACCTGGGCGTAGAAAGTCCCCTTGAAAAGCACGTGAGTTTCTTTAGTTGCAACCTCGAAAAGCCTTTTAAGATCATTTTCCGCGCTAAGTTTGAGTCCTGGACTGCCTCCTGTAATGTATTTAACCGCAAAGTAAGACATTCATCTAAAGGGATGGTAGTAACAAGGCTTTTAGCATCGAAAGAAACCATAAATTACCATGAAGTGATAAACTGTTAATTTCTTTCACAAAGTGAAGAAGGCCGTAGTAATAGATCTAGTATATGAATTTGAAGGGAAGAGCCCAACGCGCATTTTAAATCAAAGCTTAACTAGTATTCCAGAGTTGTAATTCTACAGGAGAAAAATAGTCTTTTCTCACACGGAGATAGGTTTCATGTCAAGGAAAAATGATATTTTAAACCACAAACCATTCACTAGTAAATAATGTGATACTTAGTATAGGTAATCGCATGGGGCCGAGTAAAATTAAGGATTAATATCAGTAGTATAGGAGTTGGGGGTACGAGCACATTTTTTGAAAAATGTTCTCTTACCAACCCAACTCTATACTACTTTCCATATAATGGCTTCGTATTTTTGGTCTCGTATTTTTGATCTCGTATTTTTGATCTCGTATTTTTGAAAATCTATATGTTATTTAAAATGCGTGACTTTCTTAGAAAAATCACAAAGCATGACATTCTCGGAAATAAAGAAAGGGGGTTTCCCCGTGATTTCAACCAATCAGAATTGTATCTCGTTTGTAATTTTCTGATATTTTTTCTGATAAAAGTACAGATCTGATAAATTTTCTGATGCATGAAGTTTGTTCAAATATTTGTATAATCACGATAGCGTGACATTTTAGTAAACTTTATCATTCAGATTGTTTTGGTGTGTTGATTTTATAGTGACCGTATGCATAACTTGTCACACCATTATCGTGAATATACCGCTTGTCATCGAAGCAAGATAATGACACTTTATTAAGCTCATAGCTTCCAAGTTGATGTAAGTTTTCATGGTGGGATGCATTTGTTCGTTGTTGAACAGAACATTTTTGTAATTTTTATGAGTGATGATATATTTGATAATATTCTTCTTGATTCCCTTTGCTGTCTTTCCGCCTTTGTCATTGTCTTTCATATATGAATACATTTTCGATCTCAATCCAACGAATTCGGTTATCGGTATGCTTGCTACCTCATCTTTGAATTTGCCGATTACTTTCTTATTAGTGTTATCATAGAAGGAACTGTTTTCAGGGTAGTCGCTGTTATCGAATTTGTCTTTATCATTCCAGAAATCCCTATAGACGTCTTCGGTTTCAATTTCATAGGTCAAGCTGTCTGTGTCTGTGAATAATAATTTAGCTTTGCTGTCATATTCTTGTTTTATATAGTTATAATGAAAATCATACATTAGTGTCTTACTAAGATCTAGGATACACATACCCACATATGCCGGCCTGTTTAGGGTTAGTGTTTCTTTGATTTTATGCACTGCCACTAGATTTTCATTAAAGATCTTGCTACTAACATATGTTGGTTTAGCAGCCATTTTTAATAGTTTGTTTTCATCAGTTACTAATCTGACATCTACTCGCTTTCTAATATTTTCCATTGTTTTTCCAAATACACTGTTATTCATAAGCTTGAAGAAGTCTTTCTCAAAAGCATTTTTGGCATTGGTTCTCTTCTGTGTGTTGAAATCAATGTATTCTTTCAACCATGGTGACTGATTGAACTCCAACACTCGATGGACTTTAGTTATTTTTAAACCAAGATCTGTGTATAATTGAAGGTTTCTGTGATGGAGTACGTATTTTTCTTTATTGCTTAATGTAGGTATTAATTTATGAACTAAACCAGTCGATATTTTGTATTTCTTCGCAATGTTTTTGCAATATTCTGATAGCATATTCTCAGTCACTTTTACCTTTTCAGGTGCTAGTGGGTAGTCATTATGCAAATCATGTAGTTCTTTTGGATATGCTAGGTCTACTTCTAATATTAATCCTTTTTTGCTGTTCTCGCTGTATTTAGACAAATTTATGTTGTTGATTTGCTTTTCTGTCATCCATCTAAAACCACCATTTGGTAGGTATTGTGACATAGCCCAACCATATAGATTGTTAGCGTCTAGATACATTATGTACTTTGAGGGTGTCTTATTATCATATGTTTTCATGAATCTATTATTAGCTTCACCATATCGGTTGGCGATGTAGCTTGTCCCGCCTCGCATACCCTTTTCAATGAATTGAAACATATCAATATCAGTCATAAGCTCTAATTTGATATCAGTCATTTTTAGCATAGCATCCCAGGAAAGCCCTGGGGACGTGAAATAATGACAGGGGTCTAGTTTGTAGTATTGCAGACAGGTCTTTCGAAAGTTTTCGAATACATCAGCTAACAGAAGTATGTCAGATTTGAGATACAAGTCATGGTACTCACCCATATTTTTCAGATTAAAAGTGTCCCATACATTTTGAGCATGTTTGTATAGATCATCTGTTATATGCTCATCATTTAAGATACTGTAAAATTCTTCTTTTGGTGGTAGCTTTTCATTGAATTTGTCAAAGCTATCCATGAAGTCGTATGGATATACTCCTTTTTGAGACATTAAATCAAGCTCTTTACCTTTGAATTTTTGAGAAGTATGTATTAATGCTTCTTTTGGTAGGTTGCTCACCAGTTTATCAAGACTTGAGCTCATAAATTGAAAACTATCAATAAAGGTCAGATGATTACCAAGCATGAAAGCCATATACTTTTCCATGTTGTTTGGTATGGCATTGATATTCATTTGACACTTTTCACCTTTCTTATTTGTATATTTATGCTCTTTGACTATTTCACCGATCTCTTGCATTATAAAATGACTGTCATACCCACGGAGATTGTGAAATATAACTGGTATTTTCTCAGTCAATCTGAAATTTAGGTTACAATCTTGATGAGCGGATCCTCTGTACTGACCAGTCACATGGCAGTGATCTCTTACTCTTACATCAGTTTTATTGTATTCTTTCTCACATATATGGCATTTATCAGCTTTTTGGAATTTTTCTTCATCATCTTTAGTCATTCTCAATGGTTTATTGAAATATTTTTTCATGACCTTCTTACAATATTTAACTTCCTCTAGCATAGCTTCCATAAATTTGTGAACGGCTTTTTCACCTCTGTAAATTTGTACTGGTTTCGTGTATTTATCATCATAACAACAAACAACCTTGTATCCATAACCACAGTCTGTATGCTTCTGATAAGCTTCAGTAAATGATTTGTCATTATTGGGTTGACATCCATGTATTTTTTCAGTTATGGCTTCGAAGTCTGCATATATTACAAATGGAACTGGTAGTTGTTTATGGAAATTATTGAATTTTAGTATGTTATCATATTTTGTTGGCATTTTAATCGCTTGTGTGCCATTCACTTGGATACAGTTTTCTTTATGATCAGTCAATACTCTTTCAGAACTGAAACACTGAAGGCAATGCATGCAAAAATGTTTCCTCTCTTTGTGCTTTGTTTGATTGTACATAAACTTGTTGAAATCTTTGATTAATACATAGTGCTTGTTTTCATTTTCTGTTATAAGAAGCAGATTCATACAATCTTCATACTTTTCTTTTGATATATAAATGGGATATTTTTGTTTTTCTTCATAACCAAATACATTGATGTTGATCTTATTATGTTTTTCTATTTTATTGTACTGCTTTGTGGTTACTGGGAATTCAATTCCTGAATAATTTAAATTTTCAATGAACGCTTTATCTGATTTTTTTATTCTTTGAGGATTTCTGTCTTGAGGATTAAGATGTCGAATATGACACCATCTAAAACATTCATTGTCACTGTTTTTTATGTTTATTAAACTTTGAGAACTGTTTCTGAGTTCATGTGGTAGTTTAATGTATGATGATCCTTTCATTGGTTCGTATTTTACCACATTAAGATAATGATTGTCAACAGATTGAACAGTCCAACCAGATCCTTCTGAAATCCATACAGCTATGTTATTTAAGATTTCTTGTTTTGATAAAGATAAAGCTAGTTCAATTTGTGTGTCATTTGTTATTGTTTGGGGTTGACTGTTGAAATAAGCTGTTTTAATGACTCTTTCTTCATGACCTGTTTTCTTTTCAAATGTCACCCTCAGTGTTTCAACAAACTTGAGCCCTTTCATTGATATTAATATGTTTTCAATATGGTTAGCAACAGCCTTTCTTGTATTTTGCAGTTGCATAAGTGGGTCTTTGTTTTTTTTGATATTTATCTCATAAGACTTTGTGTAACCTTTCAATGCTTTTGCTGTTTGCTCAATCTTAGTTCTTGGTGTTGGAACTGGTTTTTTGGTTCTTGTTGCTGGCACTGGTTTTTTGGTTCTAGGTGCTGGAACTGGTTTATCTCTGAACTCTATTGGTGGAAGAATTATGTTGTTTTCATAATCTTGAACCATTTGATTCACACTCTTTCTTGGTGTTGGGATAGGCCTTTTTGGTTTTACAGTCCTTGGTGTTGGAACTGGTTTTTTGTCTTGCTTTAACAGCAATTTGATGAGTTCTGATTTACTCAGTTTTTTGAGATCACTCTTGTTCATATATACTTACTATAGATATTTTTTAAAGTACTTTTTAATAAAGTGCGTTTAAAATGAGACTGCTTTCGAAAAAGAATATAGGACAAGTATTTCAACGCATTCAAATCAATGAATGTCTTGAAATGTCGATAAAAAGTGTTATTTATTATGGTTGAACTGCTTCTTTTTGTGAATTGTGTGCCAAAGCATTTCGATAATGTTTTTTTGTATGCAAATGGCAATTTTTTCCTGCCAGAGTGTAATTTTTATTATTATTGCATATATCACAAAACCATTCCTTATATAACATGTAATCATTCTTTCTTTGTTTTCTTTCTTCATCGGTATAGAACCTGGGTCTTCCTTTTGTTTTCACTATTGCTTGGTCTTTCATATATGAAGACTATATATTAATATTGTTTTAAATGTGATGCGTTTGTTCTGTATTCATGTCCCAACTTTTGAACCATTTTTGCGATTTTTTCATTCATATATTCGGTTATGTCATCATTTACAATGAAATCAGGTGGAATCGATTCTTTGGTATTTGTCAAAATTTCAGTTATGTGTTCCATTATTTGCTCTGGGGTTTTTGTTGTCATCTATATGTTATTGTTCAGATTTTTTTTTTGATCTGCGTTTAATGTATCTATTGCTTTCTTCCATATGTTTGACGACTTCAAATATCACATCATCATAACAATTGCTCATTATATATTTGCATTTATTTTTCTCATACATCTTTTTCATATAAAGTTGCTGCTCAGACACATTGTATGAACCTGTAGGGCTTTTAAATTCGATGCACAAAGAATTGTATATGCTTGTTGGATTCATAATCATAAGATCACACTGTCCTGGCATATATCCTTTTTTTAAATGATGATATTCTTGTATTCTGATTCCTTTGATTTTCACCTAGACCAGCGATCATAAGAGCTTCACAATATTTGTCTCTTATAAATGACACCGCTTTGCAATGCAAGTCATATTCACTTTCAATCAATAATTTTTTGCTTTTTGTGTCATAATATCCTTTTTTTCTGATTGATGGTAAAACTTTGCTTGTAACCCAATGTTTGAATTCTCTTGCTTTAGGTTGTTTGGAAGAAAGAATTAGGGAATAAAAACCAGATTCATTTATGAATAAACATTCAATGGCTTTTTTAAAGTCCTCAGTAAGGGGTAACGTTTTGTTACCCCTTGCTTTTGGCTTTATTTTGCAGACCATAAATTTTTTGTCATCTTTATGAACATGATCTATGATCGCTTTACATGTGTTTTTGTATTCCAGTATCAAAGCTATTTCTTTTCCGCGAAACCATATTTCATTTTTCTTATCGATATAACAATTGATTTCAACTTTTAGTGCATCGTTTTTATAATTCGTCTTTTGGAGTGCCATCTTTTCTATAATTGAACTATATATTTTATTTTTTTAAACTGATTCAAACGTGCGTTCAAACATAGCCAGAAACAGATTAAATATTTTCAATGTCTTTTAATGGTATCCAACTATTAAAATCATCACTATATCCTTTCCACTTCACTAGAGCTTGTTTCTTCTTATAGTCCCTCCGAATGACTTTATCAATACGAAAAACATCCTGTATTGCTTTTAATAATTCAGGTTGATAAAAAACTTCCTTGAATATCTTCACCTCTGAGATCTTTAAGTTTGTATGTTATTGGATTAGTGTATTGGAATTTATCAACTGTAAACACTTCTTCAGTCCAATTTGGTGTATAACCCTTGTCGAACACATTTCGTTTATACTTGGATATTCGAACCTTATCACCTGTTTTGAATTTAGGTTTCTGTTTTAATGTTTCTGTATCACCATATAGATTAAAGTAAACAGTTCCTTCATTCCTTTTGTCAGATGCTTCAACGGGTGTCATCTTTATGCTTGAATGTTTTGTATTATTATACTGTTTCAATATTTTTGGTAGCATGTCTAAATACTGTGTATTACCTTGAACAGTGAACTGTTTCCACATTTTGGATTTAATTGTTCTATTCCACCTTTCAACCACCGAGGATTTCTCCTCATTTTCGGTTGAATACATATGTATCCCATTTTTCTCCAGCAAGTCTTTCAAGTGTTTGTTATAGAACTCTTTACCCTTATCAACCCATAAATATTGTGGTTTTCTACCTTCCTTGAATATTGTTTTAAATACTTCAGTGACAGATTCGCCTTTCTTATCCTTTAATGGGACAATCCAACCATATTTACTGAAAACATCAATAACCATAAGAAGATACCGATAACCTTTATTCCATTTGCTGAATTTTTGCATTTCAACTAAATCACTTGCCCATATTTCATCAACATGATTTGCTATTATACGCCGCCGAGTAAAATTTCGTTTTATGGGTTTATGTAATTCATCTGCTAATTTTTCTTGCCAGTTTTCTTTACTCGACGGCTTTTTCCGTTTTTTGGAACACCAAGACCTAGTTTCTGCTTCGTATTGATAACATTTCTTGCCAACCAATGCCCCCATTGTCTTTCATTATACGGTACGTTGTCTAAAGCTTGAACCATTTTTCTATCTGCTTTATTTTTACATTTCCTATCATCCTTGCAGACGGAATAATCAACATCGTGTTGCATTGCTATTGCATCAGTTCTTCCAGTCGGCATATCGTATATTTCTAATATTTGACCAGTTTTTGGGTCATACTTCAGTTGATTTTCCAAATCATTATAAGGTTCTGTGTATTTATGACCGGGTAGTGTCCACCCGCTTGTTGGTTTTGGTAATTTACCAATAGCTTTGTGAATATCAAGAGCACCACCGTCTAGATCTTTTCTATTTGTTGTGTATTTTTTCTTGGGTCTTATCTTCGTCGACAATTGATCGAGAGCTTCAGAACCGACTTTATGAAGTAGAGGATTCATTTTTCTCAAACCATAATCGATTGCTTTTTTCTGCAACTTTGGATCTCTCATTAATTCAGAACCATAATATCTACCCATTTCAACTGTTTTTTTACCAAGATAAGGTACTCCTTTGGTTAAAAATAATTCTGCTGCTGTATTACCTAAATCTGACATGATCCCTTTGCCTGCCATCTCTGGCAGGCTATTTAGTTTCCCTGTTTTTTAACAAATTTGGTCTTTTTAATGCCGCATGAAGCACAAGTACAAAAGAACATCAATCTACCATTTTTCGTTTTTTTATAACCAGTAGGTTCAACGCATTCAGTTTGTTTCCTTTCTTTGACACAATATGATTTGACCATTATATACATAAGTTAGATATTTTTAAAATAATGTTCAATAAATTTTTCATTTTTCATTGTGTCATGTATGTATGTATGTCAAACACTTGTAATAAATCATAATACGAATTACCCTTATTCATTTCATTTAGAAAGTACAAACAGAAGTACCCACATGTGGTTGTTTTTAAGTTTTGAATTTGGTTGTTTTGATGTAATAGAGTTAAATTTACTTTTTGGCATGATTTACGATCTCTTGAAATGGAGGCATACCAAACGAATCAAAATAATTTATCACATTGTCTTTGACATATGTTGCAACCCAATGACTTCCGCTCATATAAGCTGGTTCTAGATTGTAGATAAATAACGCCTGTTTATGGTTATGTGGAACATTTTCATCTCTTGACAGTACATCATTGATTGGTATATTCAAATATTTGCACCATTTTATTAGATCGTGATTGGACATAGGTATGTTTTTGTGAAATTTCGGTTTCACAATATGTCTCCTATGATTGGAATGTTTCGAAAAGGCGAGTTTTTCCCTAACAGCAGTCCTTTTCCTTTTTTGGTCGAGGTTCTTTTTTTTTTTTTACCTGAGCCGGAAATATCACTCCACGAGCCGTAGAAAGGAGGGGGTATTTTTGGTAACCCAATTCTAGGTGCTCCATTACCTCTTCTAGTCCAAGGAGGTGGTATACCTATCCTCGGTGCTCCTTTTCCAGTCATCTTTTTTATGGCTTCAGTAGCTAGTGGAATACCGATGCTAGCTAACAGAGTGCCTAAAAATCCACCTGAGTGTGTTTTGGTCGGTTTTATACGAACACCTGAACCCGATTGAAGGGCACTCAATATATCTCTTTGCTGTTTTGTTGTAAACATATTTGTATATGGTATCAGTTCATTGATTTTATTATGTGGAATGATTAAACCACCAGTCTGTACTCCTTTACCAGAGATCGCTTTAACCAATTGAGAAGCACCTTCGCTCTCTAGTCCTCCCAAAGCACTTAGTCCAAGCGTTTTTGCAATTGTTGGTGCAAATGATCTTCCAAGTGTCAATACTGTACTCAAAAGACTTCCACCGACTTGTTTCCTGATATTCGTTTTGGCTAATTTGATGTCCATTCCTTTGTTCAATTTGCGATTTTTTCCAATCTCTTCTTTATCAGTGCTGGAACATAAAGAGTATCGTTTCCATGAAGAGAATCATTTGTCAGTCTCAGAACAATTGTTTCCCTTTTATGGTAAGCATTACTCAGATTCTTTTTTTGATTATCTGAAAGTCTCACATTAATTTCAAAAAGTTCAGTCATTTACTGTATATAATATATGTTACATAAATTCCATGGTTCACAAAACATATATGAAAAAATATCCTATAGTTGGTGTTATCGACTTTTTTACACTATAACCAGTTCATTTCCGATTTTGTCAATTACGACTGTTTCTTCATATAAAACGATAGCATGTACGCTGAAAGCACTGTCTCCAGCACTATTAGCATTTAGTTTATACCTAAAAATCAACTGTTTGGGATCTCTAGTCACTTTCTCTGCCTGATATGATAGATCGAAATAAATCAGTGGATAGAGACTATTATAATTAGCTAGATTCAACTGAGTTCCAGTGTTGTAATCATTTTTCCTCATTGCATAAGACATTAAATCATTAAAGATTCTTACTTTACTTCCTGAGTCATATTCAGCTTCGGAATAAAATACTCCATTCCCGTATTCCAATCTGCATGTTGTCAAATAACTACCATTTCCACGATCGGCATTGATATTATATGTATCAAATTCATATGGATTTGCCGCCGAATTCCTTGTTTTAGCTCGTTGCAGGTATACAAAAATTGCTTTGACATTGTCAATACTAGAAGAAATCTGGAAGAATCCACTACCATTCCTCGGACTTGACATTTGATACATTTCTCTGAGATACGTCCATTTATCCTCTTTCAAAAAAGAACTGACGAACTTGTCATATAGACTATCCTTTGGAGTCAGTTTTGGAACCCATAGTAGAAATCTGTCAATGACAACCCTTCCATCATCAACTGCATCAAGTTTTTGAAGTAGTTCGTTATCATCCGGTAGCTTTAAAGTAAATTCAAGCTGCATTGGTACCAGCATCTTACCCTCCAACTCTTCAAAAAAACTGTAACGATTAAGAGGTATGATTCTATTGACATCAGAATTCCCGGTCGTTAAAAGTCGTCTAGCCTCAAATCCTGCATTCTGATTAGCATTAGCTATGAGATGATTTGTATCTAAATACCAAAGACTATTCTTGGCTACACTTCTTGAGTAATCATCAGAATGTTCCAGTAAATTCTTGACAATCTTGTGCAAATTATCAGTATCGTACACAATTTTACCAGCGCTTTTAATCATCATATGAGAAATCAATGAATGAGATCCATTAATAACTGTTATACGATCCCCACCATAGGCTGCACCATCAGCCAATTTTTGTACCTTAAACTGGATCTCGAAATAAGCATTGTACCAATCATAAAAACTCGATCGATCATTGATTGTAAATGTATATCCATTTTTCTCCTGATGTTGACCATTGGCTGGGGCTCTAATTACATCATCAAGTTGGAAACGCACCAACTCATTTCTTTGTAAAAATTCGCTTGTTCTAAAAGCCATTTATACTATTATATTATATAATTTTGCTGTCATGTCATTTATTTGAAGACTCTACGCCTTCTTCCAGATCCTGATATCAATCTATTGAGTATCATTTCAGGACTTTCATGTTGCTGTTGCTGTTTAATGGGTGAGGATGGAACATTTGCCCTTTGTGTTGTAGCTCCTTTTCTCAAATTTGCCAATTTTTTCATTATTAGGTCTCCTGACTTTTCTGCCGCCGCCTTACCCAGACGATCACCTGCATGGGAAACCCCTGATTCTAATGCCTTCTTTGATATTGGCTTAGCAAATTTCTTGAAAACAGATGATGCCACACTCTTTAACGGTTTAAAAATATTATCAACGATAAGTCCAGACCCTTTGTGTTGAAAAACAAATCTACCAAGTTTTGGATGATAAAACCTCTTGAATTCATACGGTTTCATTTATACTTTTATGTTATATTATTCTATGCTTTTTAAAATTAGTGAAAAAGCTGTATCCGCTCCATTTAGATTCAGTAATCTTCTTTTTCCATCTGTTACCCACATTCTGATTGATGAAATCGTAATTTTATTAACTGGATTAAATGTAACTCATCGTGGCTCTAAAGTAAAGCTATACGATGGTTTCAGTACACTTGTGCTAAAACTATAAATGATGTCTGTTTCTTTGCCGTCTACAAGCGATTTGTTAATCAAATCACAATGAATATTGAGCATGTCTGTGTCTTGACTGAGATTTGGTACTCTTAGTCCAATATTCGTTCCGCTTGACAATATCTTTTTGTCAAAACCTATTAGTTCATTAAAATTACTTGCTCTTAAATCAAGTTGGTAATTTTCAGCTAATGTAACCGTGACCCTAAATGTCGTATCATCGAATTCAAGAGTGATCGGATACGTACAGTACAGCCCAAAAATAATGCACGCGCAAGAACTTCTTTTTGCGTCCGCAAGCCGGCAACTTCTTGCGGCTTCTTGCGGCTCCTTGCGCCACAATCCTACCAACCGCAAGAACTTCTTTGCGGTTAGAAGTTGACACCGCAAGAACTTCTTTCTGTTAAAAAATCCTGACCGCAAGAACTTCTTTGCGGCAACATCTCAGAAAGAAGGTGATATACAAAACTCGCATCAAGACGAAATTTTTCAGCGCAATGCACGGTCGAATCTCGGGAGTTACACGTATCATATGTAAACAAACGTCACAATAATGTTGATTTTTTACTACGTTTACACGAAGACTAGTCGCATGATAGCAATCAGAATAAATATCAGACGAAACCCTTTTGCTTCCCAAAAATCCCAGTCAAAGAAAATGTTGTGATGAGAAAGGCTTTTTCCACGCAAACGGTTTGTAGGACTGTCGCCGCTAATGTAGAGGAATTCATTGTTGTGAAATTCACATAAATGTGAAGCTAGAATTGATTCCTGTCGAAATCTTTGAAATTTCCTCTGCATTCCTGTTTAAATATCTCAAAGAAAATGCAGTGTAAGCAGACTCACAAGACTGAATTTTTCAAACTCGCCATTTTCGTTTGTTGTCTGCTCCCGAGCACGTGGCTTTATTTCACGATCGTCACCTAAAGCCATAAATGTGATTGTTGCTGGTTTACTTTTTTTAACGTTTTTTTACCCTGTTACAAATGTAGCACAGTGGCGTCTCCCAGATTTTATACTAATCATTTCTAAAGGATAAAAGATACTTAGCAATGTAACCATGGTTGTGTGAAGACAAGTTAAAAGGGAAAACAACTCACTTCCGGTTATCGTCCGTGTCTCAAAAATGCGCGTGCTTAAGCTCCCCAATTGTCAATAAGTCGCGCGAGACACTCAAAAATTAGCTGCCTTCATGTATATTTTCCAATCAGCTTGATATGATGTCGCTGGATGAAATTTTTGCCGGGTGAGAAGTACCCTCATGCGACTAATCCGCTTAAATTAAGGGGTTGGTTCTGAATTCTACTCAGTTCGCGTTCACTGAGAAAAAATAAAGTAAGCATGAATCAAGTTTGATGTGCCCTGGAGTCCCACAGAGGCAGATTCTCTAGGGCAATTTGATGGGGAACCTGTTTTGTTTTGACCTCTTCTGTATCCATTCCGTCTTAACAAAGCCAATAGAAAGGAAAATTAAATACAAGTATTCCACGGCGAATTACGTGACAAAAGCGTGACCGACTTGTTTTCAGCGTAATGGTTGTTATGCCATTTGCAGGAACACAATTATTGTTATTGTTCGTCTTTTCCTGGTGATGTGCATTCTCTTGAAAAATAATGATATCAAACAGGAATGAAACAAGCAACTTTCAAAGCGGCCTTATTAAATCTTTGCATTTATGTGCATTTCACATTTTGAAACATTCGCTCTCGTCGCTTTCGATCTCGAAGATGACATTCTACAATGTAGTTCCCTTGTTAAGTGTTTCTGAAAGGAGTTATAAATGCAGAAGCTTTTTTTTTGTTCTTTATTATTAGCATTGTTATGATACCACAAGTTTTCTGTTGCCCGATGAAGATATCACACGACATTTGCTTACACAACAATGTCACCTTCCCGGCATCATATGCAAATGCCTACGCGTTCGATCTAAAACATTCCGCAAATGTTCATTCTTTAGAGGTGGTTTGTTATGCTTGCGAGCCTGCTTGTTGGTAGTTAAGGCGTGATTGAAGGTTTTTTTTTTTGAAAGTGCAGAAATTAGTTACTGCTTTGAAACATTCATGTTCACCGGTCTTTCTTTTAAGCGAGTGTGTTAAATACGGCCTGCGATAAATTGGGATGACCAAACATCGAGTTCTGATCTCATGCCCATCGAATGTTTCCCAAGAAGAAACACACCATTATATCCCTTCCTTTTGAAAGCGATTTATGTTTTGGAAAACATAATCCGTAATCACCTCAGACAAGCAACACCGACTACTCTTGCGGTTGAACCCGCTAACTTCTTGCGCTTTTTGCGTCTTGCGGTTAAGTTCGTAACTTCTTGCGGCTTCTTGCGGCAAGCTTTCTATCTTCTTGCGCTTTGAATGTTCTTGCGGATAAACCGCAATTCACCGCAATTTAACTTCTTTTGACCGCTTGCGTGTTCTTGCGGCGCAAGAACTTCTTGCGCCACTTCTTGCGCGTGCATTATTTTTGGGCTGTACTGTATCACCAGTTTTTGTTAGATTTTTTATGTAGGTGTTGAAATCTGTATAATTCCATACTCCGGCTGGAAGGGTGATGTTTTTAAAAGTTGAACCATTATCTGAGCTGTATTTAATTAATTGATTTTTGTATCCAGAATTAACATTAAACCATGTGAAACTCATGTTGATGACTCTGTTAAGACCAATAACATATTGCTTATTATTGTCTAGAATTATAGGTCTGGTGAAATTTGTCGTAAAATCTTCTGGTTTATTACCATATTGATTTTTTACAGAATAAGATGATAAAACTATCTCTCGTTGCATTATACAATAAAGTTACATTAAATTTTGAAATATTGTTTGTATAATTTACCATATTGTGATCTATTGATTGTCGACATTTTTAACAATGTGTCCAATATAGAAACACCCATATTTCGCATGTCAATGCTGGTATTACCTGCTGATATCTCACCAACAATTAAATCTAATTTTTTTATAAGTTCTTTCGGTTTGTTGAAAAATATAACATTACCACCTTTTCGTTTTTTCATACCAGAACCTTTCATTGTTTCGATTTTATTTTCATAATGTTCGATATATGAATTTAAAGTAGCTCTTGCGTTGTCTATTCTTTTATATTCCTGTTGTTTCACAGCTTCAGAAATCAAACCACTTTTGAATTGTTTACTTATAGAACCCTTATAACCTTTTAATTGATTTCTTTTTGTTTTAGCTGCATTGATAATCTTATTGAGATATTTTTTGTTTTTTTGTTCAGTCATTTCTTGTTGATTTAGTACCTTTTCAACAGAATCATAATTTTCAAGACCAAGATCACCTAATATCTCATTATCCATATCTTCATCATCTAATCCATAATCTATCTCCTCGTCTTCATCATATTCTGGTGGTAATTTTGGTTCTTCAGGAAAGTACTTAGGATCAACATAAATCTCTTTTTTTCCTTCCAGAAGATCTTGTCAAGATTCTTCATATGTTGGCGGTTTTGGCACCAGTTGTTTTTCTTGCTGTGGCAAAACAGGTTGTTCAAATAATTCACCAAGATTCATATCTGGAACTTCATCCTCTATATCAATGCCGTAATCAGGAACTTCTCCTTTCTTCAGTGGTCGTTTTTTCCTTGGCAACCTTAAAACCTGATTACTATCAATAACATCATCTAATTTACTTGTAATTGGTTTGAATACTTTTGAAAATCCCTGTTGACTGGTCTGCTGATCAATATCATGCTTTTTAATTGCATTACGGACATAATTGATCTTGTCCCCTAATTCAGATTTACTCTTTGCGAGTTCTTTCCACCTAAGTAAACTCATTTTTGTTATATTATTACGTTACATAAAATGGAAAATCATATATAAAAAATAGCGTTTAACACCATGTTGAACACCGTGTTGAACACCATGTTATTGAAATAATATACCCATATAATATGATAATACCGAATTATGATACAGACGATAAAGTCACATCCAATTTTAAACAAAAATATGATTTCATGCCTGATCGATGCTTTCGCATGCTCATTTGTTCGCCTTCAGGAGGAGGAAAAACAAATCTTTTGATGCATATGATTTACAATTTGTTGTACTTTGATAAAATATACCTTTATGCAAAAAACTTAGAGCAGTCAAAGTATCAGAATCTCATGGATAAGTTCAAACCAATAAGTGATGAAGCTGGTTATGATGTTATTGAAGCAAGCAATGATAAAATCATTCCTGTAAACGATCTTGATAGTGAAAATCAGAAATTGGTAATATTTGACGATTTTGTATGTGATAGAAACCAAAAGCCATTAGTTGACTATTTTATTCAGGGAAGACATAAAAATTGCAGTGTGATTTATTTGAGTCAAAGATACTATAAGACACCAAAAGACATTAGATTAAACTGCTCACATTTTGCTATTTATGAATTTCCAAGCAACAACGAAAAATCGCTTATTTGTCGCGAAAACAATATCCCAAAACAATTATACGAAAAAGCAACTGGTGACCCTTACAGCTTCATATATATCGATAAGCCACGGAAATTTACAACAAAGAACTTTAATGGAACAATATAACCCATATATATGAGTTACTCTAATGGTAAATTACCTGAAGAAACAATATCGCATGGCAAAATTATTGAAATAGTAAAAGGATTACCTAATGTCGGTTTTAAACTTACTGATGATGGTGATTATGATATTCAAAATAAAAAATTGAGAAATGTTGCTTCACCACAAACAAATAACGATGCAACCACTAAGAGTTACGTTGACACAGAAGTCGACAAAACATTAAAACTTAACGGTAGTAACAAAATGTTGGGAGTTCTTAATATGGGCAACCGACGTATAGAAAATGTAGCCCCTGCGAGGCACGGGTTTAGCGATGCCGTCAGTAGTTTGCATCTACATACCTTTTTCTTTGATTTAAATACGAATGACGGTAAAATAGAAGCCCAAAATCCTATTGATATGAAAAATCAAAAAATTAGCAATCTTGCAGAAGGTACTGACAATAGTGATGCTATAACAAAACATCAATTAGAAACTGGTTTAGCACCAAAAGCGGATAAAACAGAACTTGCTAGTTATTTAAAAAGGGATGGTAGTATTTCCGTAACTTCGGATTTCAACTTCGGTGATAACAAAATAACTAAAGTAGGTAATGGTTCACAATCGACTGATGTAGTAAATAAAGGATACATTGATACTGCATTAGCCGCCAAACCAAATGTCAATCAGGTCATACTTCGCAATGGTTCACAGGATATGACTGGAAATTTAAATATGTCACAAAAAAAGATTGTCAATCTTGCTGATCCGACAGGTATAAATGATGCCACTGGAAAAGGTTACGTTGATCGATTATTTTTAGATTCACTTCGTTTAAACGGATCCTCTAAAATGACTGGAAATCTGGATATGAACAATCAACAAATAAAAAATGTAAAAGATGCAACACATAATCAAGATGCTGTAACTTTAAAGCAAGTGAATAATGCTGTTTCAACCATAAGTACCAATAGTGAAAAATACACAGACCAGAAAATATCGGAAAGTCACATAAGTACACATACCAACCGCAAAAATGTCTTAAAATATGCTATGGACGACGGAGAATTCACTGAAGATGCAGGCATTCAAGACGTAAATTTGATCGACTTCAATGACATGCCTCATAAAACAAACAAAAAAGCGTTTTCTATGAAGGTTCAGAGAACAAATGATGGAAGCAGCGAATACAAGGGTCGATTTGATTTCAATCTTTTCAAACTTATACGAGACAATTTCAGTGATCATTATACTGTGTTTAGAAACGTATTTTGAAAAGAGTCCCTTTTACGATTATGAATTTGGTTCAACTGTGCTTGGTTTTGAAGCATTGAACATTAATATTGATACAGGCCTGACTATAAAAGTAGATTCAGAATATAAGTATCTCAGAACTATCTTGAATTTGAGCCCTGACGGTACTTCCAAGCAGATACAAAGACGATTATATGTAAATTTTAAGAGCAATTTCGACAATTCAAGCCCTGTTCTTCTGCCGATATTTGTTCTAATTTATGGGATCAAAGATGAAGCTAAAAGCGATCTTGACATGACAATATATGATTATGAAAAAGCTTATGAGGTTGCAAACAATGAATTTCAATTGCATGTACCAATCAATATGAATAACAATGGAATTACGGGTTTACCGAGATCTCCGATAGATGACAACAGCCCTTTGACCAGAACATACATGAGACTGGTTTCTTTGCCTTGCTTTATTATGGGTGTAACCGAAATCGGCAATAGATATCTTCATTTTTCATATAAAATGCAAATCGATAGTACAACTACTTACATGAGGTTGGCGAATATTTTCAATAAAACAAGCATCCATGTTATCAAGGTCATGATACAGTCAAATATACATTTCAATGGTCTTATCAAATTGTTTATTGGTAATGTCAATTTTCCATATGTGCTTTACAATATATCAGCAATTATGTTTAACATCAATAGAACTTTCAATAATTCGAATCAAATTTGCATTGAAACCAGAGACAATAAAAGAAGAATTATTTTTTACACCATATATTACAGACCCTACAATTTCTAAAAATATCTAAACAAAATGTATATGGCATTGTATGTCGAAGATGAAAAAGGAGACTTTGTTCTTGATGACAACGGTGATAAAATAGAATTCACTGTCGAAAATCTCAATTTTGATGTGGTTACAACTGACACAGTCGATTTTTCTGTAAATTCTGATGGACATGCAGAAATCGACAAAAATCTCATAGTAAAACCTGCTACAGCTGACAATCATGTTGTCATAAA